>CM068837.1:14229375-14829375 GCA_028554795.2 Sinohyriopsis cumingii | reverse complement strand
CCATCCCTAGTAAGATTGCAGCGTCCTTGTTGACCCCTTAAACTTCTATCATGGGTTAAAACAAATGTTGTCTTCTTCAACATAAGTGAAAAGTAAAGGGAAAACAGAAGTGAAACTGAAAGAAGGGAAACCAGAAGTGAAAAATAAGGAAATTTAAAGCCATCCCATTACCTTCACCACCATCACCACTACCCTCGACTGCTACTCCAGTGGCACATCAGACAGGTAAAGCCTTTTCCAAGCCACCACCTCGCTCAGTCCAAAGTATCATCCGTGAAGAGTGGATGACTTAGTAACACAAAAATAGAAAAAAGTGTTAGGCAGCATTTATTACGATACAACCCATCCTGCGGAATGCGGAGTTCAGAAATTGTATCGTGCTGCCAAAACGCAACTGAAGTCTCAGTTTACCTCAAGTGCAACGATGGTTACGAGAACAATCCACGTACACCTTACACAAACCCATTCAACGAAAATTTTCCAGACGTCGCAACCATGTGAAGTGCATCGATCTTCAATGGCAGGCCGATTTCGCCGATATCTCTGATTTGGCCACTTACTATCGTGGCTACAAATATATTTGTTTTGTGTCATCGACGTCTTTTCTAAATTCGCCTGGGTCATGCCATTGACTTTCAAATCGAGCAATGATTTAGTGCGTGCCCTCAAACGTGTTGAAACAAAGCGCTTGTCACCCTATACGATGGCAAACTGACAAAGGCACAGAATTTTAAACCATGCTTTCCAAAACGAATTGAAGAAGGGAGACATTCATTTTTTCATCCCAGAGAATCCCAAAACCAAAGCTAGCACCGTTGAACGTTTCCAAAGCACCTTGAAAGAATGCATGTAGAAATATTTTACTCATCAACCCACTCTCAAGAACATCGACATCTTACCGCACCTGGTCCAAGCATACAATCAATCTTGCTATCGGAGCATCATATGCGCCCTCCCACGAAGTGACTCCCGACAACAAAGTGGCTGTCTTCGAGCGTCCGTTTGGTACGTCCCCAAGAAAGGTGAAATGATGGTAGCAGTGGATTCGATGCGCATTGGCAAAACCAAACGCACTTTCGACAAAGGTTACTTACCCAACTGGACTACCGAATTGGTTGTGCCATTAGACGAGCTTATTGTCGTCATTCTGCCGTTATAAATTGGAAGGCGTGAACGGGAAAATATTTAAAGGAACGTTTTTCTTGCCCGAACTACAACGCGTAACCCAAAAAAGGAATGTGCGACATCGAAAGTACGTTGGAAATGATGTACTTCTAGTTTTGATTCTTGGATCGACGCTTCGCAAGTCATCGACTATAAAAAAGTAATCATCATACCCTTCAACACAGCCTCAGCCACCACTATAACAGTGACCACTCCTTCCCCCAATTATTATGTGCAATATCTACAAAAGTCACCCGTGGGGGTGTGATGTGGAGAACGTGTATCTAAAACGCATATCGTCTTTTTCTGCAAATGATTAAATGTTGTTATCTTCTCTCTCCACTGCTATACCATGTGCATACTTCAGGTCACTAAGATACGTATACAAAGGACTGATTTTCATCTTTTAGACCAAAACAATACCCTGCATTACCGCCACCAACATATATGTAGATACGTGACTTGGAAATATCTAGAACAACATAAAAGTATGATGAATAGTGAAAATCAAATTCACAGTGAAACCTGACCTTTCCGTTTCTAGTAAGGATGTTCCAGTAGAATTTCGTACTACCACCCGCATCATCACAGAGGCTTGATACAATTATCTCATTCATGCTGACTGTATCGAAGCCGAAACATTGATACTTGGTTGTTGTTGTCCCTGTCTCTCTGATGGCGCGGTTCCTAATGATCAGAAACTTAATGGTTTTGTTGCCATGTATTGTTATAGGAACTTCATTGTCATCTATCGGACACATACGATAAGAATTTCCAGACAAGATGTAGCATGTTATAAAGTGAATTGATGAATCATACAGGAATCTTGTCTCGGTAATGCAGGCTACCATACTTATGTATCCGTCGGGTAACTTGATGATACCCGAGTACAAAGGGGTGCTGTGACGTGGACACTTTAGCTCATGTGTGTGTGTGTGTGTGTGTGTGTGTGTGTGTGTGTGTTTATGTATGTGTGTGTGTGTGTTTTAGGCGATACAATATGTTGTTGTGTCTAACTTACGTTTAGTTTGTCACTGAAATAGTTTCATCTTGATTGCCGAACATTTCTTTTGATCAGGTATCACACGCAGCAGATCCCTGTATTTAGTGGCAAGTGTCTTAGAGTTAAAGTATTCGTTTAGCTCTCAAGCAGTCAAGAAAATGGAAGAGTCAACACAGGTCGACCTGCTGGTCAAAATATGCTAAGAGTCATACGAAAACATAAGTCGCAGACGAAAGTGTCAACACAACGTACCTTCTGGTCGATGATTTGACGAGAGTCATAATAAAGTTTGTAAATGCTGATGAGGTTTGTAACACCTGTCAAAAAAGCATATTTGTCTCCAACATGCCCACTTCGTTCAAAATGAGAGACAACATGCAAGATGCCTGTTATCGTTGTCAGGAGAAAGGACACTGGGCTTCATAGTGCCCTAAGAATAGAGAGAAGAAACAAGAGGACAAACAGCAGAGGGGTTCAGAAAAAGAAGAAAGTGATGAAGAGGAAGAACTTGTGTCAGTGAAGAGACGGAAATGGGAAAATAGACATTTGGAGCCGATCTGTTGACACTATAGAATGATGGATAGAGGCGATTTAAATAGTGTGCTTAGGGTGGTATGGTAGCATTGGGATGTTGGATGGTATAGTGGTGTGATGGATAGTTTTTTTGTTGTATAACGGATAGTATATATTATTTGTCTTCATTTCCTTCTCTTGCACCGTAAACTATATAAATATGTTGCTTATCCCATATACAAATACCAATACTTACATTTCATATGTATTGGTAATTGACTGTCTTTTTGAGTTTCTAATGTTATTGATATTGATTAAACTAATAGAAGAAAGTCTGAAGATTTAATTATGAAAGTTGTTTTAAATGAATGAAGTACAACTCTAGAAACATTGCATATTTAGTTTCCCGAACACTGAAAGGGTAGACATTCGATTTGGTCTTGGGCAAATTCATTTAAACGAGTGGGGGAGGAGGAATATGTACTGCGAAATGACGAATGTAGATGATGTAATAACAACATTTAAAAACATTTCCTTTGATCTAAATCGTTAGGATACGTACTCGTCATTGCTACCAACAATACAACTTTTATCCTCTATCTCTCATTTTCTCTTCCTGTTGGTCTGATTGAGATTTACCACTACTGTTCCAGAAATATAATTGCTAGGGATTGGCGAAAATCCATTGGGATCCTTTTTCACTGACTTTCACTGGAGGCTAGCGCCTGAGAGAGAGAGAGAGAGAGAGAGAGAGAGAGAGAGTAATCCGGAACCATTGGGGTAAAACTGATATTCTTAATGACGGAGAGAAAGAACGGTGGTTGCATTAGATATGTTGAAGACCGGCCATTAACATCAACGATTAACATGGAGTTATGTTTTTAATATTTAAATTAAGTTTGGTATAAGCATCACGACATATAGTTGTGATTGCTTATTTGTCAATTTATGTTTTGGAAACAATGAATAATATTCAAGATTCAAGGCATAGGGACATATAAGTACTGAAAGTATGTTGCATATCAAACTCATGTAAGTGTAGCATCTTTATTTATTAGACCAGGATGTTAAGCTATCTTGGGTGACACAAAACGTATGATGTATGAACTTCCTTCTTCATAATATAGCAGCGAATGGCCCGAATACTCACCGTACTGATTAACCTGTACGATGGTACCAGGAAGTCTTGAAATGGAGGAAGAGTGATATATTAGTCAACTACTGTGTTCGTATGTAAATGAACCCTCTCATTATGACCTTATATCAAAGACTTGACTCCACTGAGAATATCATGATTCCAGTCACGCCTGAAACTCAATAGGAAGTTTTATATATCACGAGATGCTTATGTGTTGTATCAAAATAAAACAAGACATGCCGAGTTTTGTTTTATTATACAAGTTATTCAGGAATTGGAATTACAAAGATGCAGAGTAAAGGTTATATCCATACTTTTTTATAGCTTGTTCAACCTCATAAATGTACGTTTTCAAAAGAGCAAACCCTTCACATACCTTCCATATATGTCAGCTACAAAATCCAGTTCTGCAGCTATTTCAGTTATTGGTGATTTGAAATCGGTAATTTGCTCCCTTTGCAGCTTATATTTTTCTTAATATTTATTAAACTAATAGACCGGATGATATTACAACATTATTTGCTGTTGCCATACTGCATTCTTATGCATTACTTACAACTGCTACTGACTACGGAGTCATTTTATCATCCATTTATTTATTTTGTTTTGATATTTAGATTTGCCCTGAAAGCTTCAGAGACATAGCCGCTAGGCGCTGAACAAAATCCCTTTAGTTCCTTTTCACAAATTGTTACATGCGACGATGGTCTTCAGAGATAAAGAGGGTGTAATGTAGCTCCACTAGGCGAAAACTGACGTTGTTGCTGCATGTATCGGAGAGAGAGAGAGAGAGAGAGAGGGAGGCAGTATGATTGAGAATGACATTAAAGCTCACACTGCCAGTGCACCAAGGTTGTTTATATTTCAATAAGCTCTGGCATAACGTCAGGGCATAAATAGTCGTGATTGTTGTTGCTTTTTTGTGTTGCAAACTTATTTTCTCGATTCATTGTTTGGTATTCGCAGTTGATTGCTCATATTGAGTGATATGGACATATAACGTTTATGTAGCTCTTGTAGGCGAATGGAAACGAAGGCATATATTTAAGTTATGGAAGAAGTGAGCATAATTTTATTTCAAACCATGATGGCTACCGATCATCCACCACGAAAGTTGGCTATATAGAAATCTTGTTTTTAAAAAGGAAGAATAATTCGAGTACAGCAGTTTAAAATGAAATAAGTTATACATTAGTTTAACATACTTGAAAAGACATTTCATTTAATATATTTGTATAGCATATATGCATATACGCTGTATCTTTGATATACCACCCGCTGAACAAATACTTTATTTAAATTAACCTTGCAAGCCTCGTTTCTATTGACTCAAACATGAATATATCTAATGCTGTATCACATTCATATCATATTTACTATACTTACATTATATATTTCTCCAGAAATTTTAAACTTAACATGGGTTTTAAAATGGTGAGAAAAATTACTTTTATGTCCAATTCATGCTGGGATATCAAATTGTGATTCGCACATGACGTATGACTAGGCAACTGATCATGATATCAACAGTAGACCTTTGCTTTCTCCTCTTCACGAGTCATGGGATTTTTGTTTGGTGATAATGAGTATTCCTCGTCAACGTATATATTTGTCGTATTACATATGTTCTTGTATTGATAAGTAAAATCCTACTTTTTCTTTATTTAAATATACTTCTTTATTATTTTACGTTGCTACAAAAACGATTTTGGTTGATGACAGATATGAACTCATTGTTTAGTACATTTAAATAGGGTCCTGATAAATCTTTCGAGATAATTTGGTATAAATTAAAATATTACATTAGAACTCCTCCCATATATATATATATATATATATATATATATATATATATATATATATATATTGTCTAAAATGAAATGCTTTTAGAATATAATTAATAAATATTATATTTACTGTACTATTAAGAAACTGTCAATAGAAATACAAAATTGTGTCACAACTAAGCTTTCAAATGTGCTGAACATGCAATCCACTCAAGTAGCTTACTAAGCTTGCCCACAAAGGTATACAAAACATAAAGCTGACGTTTAACAGTCTTCCAGAAAATGTCCTCATTTGTATAAATATGTTCTTCAAATTCTAACTCAAGTATAGTGTTTCAGATGTCAGGGGAAAAGAGATAATTTGTATTAAAAAAAAACAGTTATAGATAATTCACACCTATATTCATATTTGAAATATTAGGCCTTTATCTGTAAGGGTATTCAAACTATGTCAATTTCTATACCACCACCCCGCCCCCAGCTTTGTAGTTAGGAAATATGTCATACCTACCTACCTATAAACCTAACTACCGGCAGAAAAAGTAGTGTAAGTAAGGACGATTGTAGTAAAAGGAGGATGAAAAATGGCGGAATAATGAGTGTAGTAGTAGTTCCATTCACGTTTGCAGCGGTAGAAGCAGTAAATAGTAGCAACATTATTCAGGCTGATACACGTATACACGTATATATCATGACGAGAATGACGATAGATAGATAGATAGATACAAAACAGACAGACAGATGCGATTACTCGGTTTAGTTCATGCAAATAATTAAAACTGAAGCCATTTATGCAAACATTGGAATTTGTGGTGATTATTCATTACTCAAATGTATTGCATTTTTTCACCTTTCTATTGTTCCTACCGAGGTCATATGAGCTCTCGGATAACCCCTCGAAACAATAGTTTCCTGCAAGGAAAGTCAGTCAGGTAAGGCAAACTATCCATGAATGGTGGACTAGCTTATAGCTTCTAGACTTTGCCAAAGGAAACTACACTTAATAAGAACACATTGGATAAGCCGAGACGCTCTCGTTTTCACGATTGTATTCATATTTTGTAAGTATCAGTCTACTATACATGACCTTAAATCTACACATTCATATTACTGGAGCATGCAATTGTGTTACCTCCTGTCTAATCTACTTATGAACTGCTTTAAAATTACCGTATAATTTAAGAGGTATGTAACATAATGTATGGACATAACTATCTGCGATGGATGAGTTCAAACTTGTCAGTGATTTGTACACTATCCTTGGCATTGGCAGGGAAGTCAGATATGACGGTATCGACTATTAGAAGTATTATGGTGCATCCATATGTTGAATTCTTTTATGTTAATTTCTAAAAGCTCACTATCTTGTGAACAGAAAGGGGTATATATATATATATATATATATATATATATATATATATATATATATATATATATATATATATATATATATGTATATATATATATATATATATATATATATATATATATTCTTTTGTTTTTAGTTTCAAGGAATTACATTTTCTCCACATGTCAGTCCAGTCACCCGTTCTGTATGTGCATATTTTATCCTGAAACATTGGCCAGAAAATTACTAAAACTAATGTCATGCGTGTTTGATATTATCATATATATCTAAAATCAATTATTTTTTAATTTCTTCTCCATTTGTCTAGGCAGGGCCTGAAATATCACATTTATCCAAATATGAATGTTAGTGACATTTCCAGAATTTCCATTCGACAGGATTTATATATCCAGTTTCTGCAGAATCTCTGTCTCTCTTTCTGACACACACACACACACACACACACACACGTAATTATATGTGCATATCTGGGTACATACGGGAATACACATTATATCATAGGGTAACATAAGGGTTCCACACTGAGAACAAACGGAAATCGTTTGTTACAATTCTCAATAGTTAAGCGCATGGATGAAGGTGCCACTCTGCGAAGTAGGTTAATATGAGGGTGCCAATCTGCGGACAAGTTGAAATCCTATGTTTAAATTGTCCATAGGGTTAACATGTGTGGACACTATATGGCCTTACTGAGCACAACCCTGCATATACTATCCAATACGTGGTGTATAGTGACAGAGTCATCTACTATCCATCACCAAACATTATGTAGGTAACAAGCTATGTGTAGTGACCAACACCGAATAATCACATTACACGATCAACGCGCTGTGGGTATTGACGTTCCTTATAATGCCTGTTTGCACATGTCAGTGATTTATGTACAAAACATTATCTGTACCTCTGATCATGTTGGTGGTGTGAGCAAATTTTCGTATATTGCAGTGCTGTTATAATTAAATGCAAGCAAGGGAACCAACTAATAATAAAACTAAATAGGGGTGACTGAAGGTAATATTACGTTTTCTAAACTGACGCTGATTTCATTAGAGACTAATACCCCGTAAAACAGAAAGAAAACATCAACACACACACACACTATCCTTGGCATTGGCAGGGAAGTCAGATATGGGTACACACACACGGTTCATGAGAAAGATCAAAGTACCATTAAACGTTTAGCACGAACTTCTACGGACCTTTTCCACTCCATTTAGATATATGGACGGTTAAAAACGACACGGGGATTATAATACCTAAACTGCATCCATTTTATATTTTGTTTACTTCTTGTACAAAAAGACCTTCAAACATTTTCATTCTAAGAAAATAATAAATCCCTTGGTTAATTTAACCAGCATATTTAAAATTCCTATCAGTTGAAACAATTATGTATAAACCCACTGTTTTATATGCGTTTGTCAAAATACACTTTTGAACTTGTTTGTACGAGATTCTCTTTGCATCCGTATAATAATCATCCACATGGTGTTTAAAAACAATTGTATTAACAAAACATAACGTGTATATCCTTACTGTTTTATCCCTGAAGACGAAGCAGTATAGGGTTACTTGATATAGCACTTGCTATTTGGTCACGGAGACTTGACGTAGACACACTAATTCAAACAAGCGATTCATCATTAACTGTTGATGACCTCAGATGTTTCGTACTGTACATGAAACAGTAATGGAATTACTAACCATTCATCATTGATATAACGATCTGTTATTAATCCCTATTGTTCTGATATATATATAATGCTGTACCTAAATGTAAAGGATATTTGGTATGCATTTGGCCTTGTTTTTGTACATGATTTTGTAATGAGTTGAACTAATGCTGGCGCAAATGAAATTGATATGATCTAAACAAAATAAAATGTATGTCATCAAAAGTCCTTGGAAATATCTGCACCCAGTCTTTCTAATATGAATAATATTTCATCATACAGAAATTTAAATTTATCAGTTAGCCAAAATACAAGATTGTTTGGTCTTGGATTATCGTTTCGTTAAATATTTAGTTATTACTTTCCATTTTAAAAGACGGTGTCAAATGGTCAATTAGGGTACGGAATGGAGTGTAATTTGTTTAAGTGATTATCTAGCTATTTTATGTTATCAAAATGAAATATGTTGTATATATGACGTGCATAAACACCATCAGTCCCATAGTCAATTCGGACCATATGAGGTATATTTGATTAATGCAAAACAAAAAGAAGATTATTTATCTGCGTGATTGAATAGTTTTCATCGGCCAGACAAAGTTGCCGTTTTGGTGTACGAGACTTATGATGGTTATCATTAGGTACAATTTATAGCGACTACGGCGTACAACTATTATCGATTTGAAACACGTGAGTTATGCTGAATAAACCTAAAAAAATGTGACTGATTAAGACCAAATCATGAATTAATAGAGTACGTTTATTATGTCTTAGCCCTGGACATATCATATATGTACATATGTTTCCTAACAAGTTTACATGAAGTATCTCAGGATGACAGCTGATGTCAGAAATAAATTATTATGTTTTCAGAAATAATTATCTCACCCTTGGTGTATGCAAGACTAAATTAATGAAGTAATGTTTTCAGTTTCGAGACATTGCAGGTAAAATATAGAAAATGACAGAAACTCAAATCTTGTCAAATACAAACATGCACCGTGTCACGGACGAATTGTTAGTGAGTGCATACATGTAAGTTAACCTGTAGTATGTAGTATTACAAGTGCGACTGGAAATTAAGTTAGTTCGAGTTTCCGATGATCATTTCCATTCTATGCTAGATTCCGAAAGTGGAAATGTATCTCATGAGAGTCGAAATACTAGCATCAAATATGGAATGAGAGAGTGATAGAAACATGGATTACAATAACTTGAACTTAACTTCTTTCAAACCTTTCGAGTACAGGGCTACTTTTACTCTCGTAGCAAATTCGTGAGCAAGTTTCACAACGTGTATCATTTGAAAGCTGATGATATTGTCAATCTGTAATAGACAGTTGCTGTTGTTAAAGCAACGGACAAGAACGTGACTCAAATGAAAATGCAACAACCACAAAGATACGTACCTTTTCATCTGAAATTATTTGATTTGGTCTGGATACACATGCATCAGACGATACAATAAATCCTGCTTAAAGTTTAAGAAAATAAAAATAATCACAACGTTTATTAAATGTTTATGTGATCACAGTATTTGGTGTGACATTCAATACATATGTTATTTCTTTACTACTGTGTCAGACACCCAGACTGGAACTATTTTTTTAATACTGTGTCACACACGCAGATTGGAACTATTTTGATACTACTGTGTCACACATGCAGATTTGAACAATTTCGGTACTACTGTGTGACACACTCATATTGGAACTATTTCGATACTTCTGTGTGACACTCCCAGATTGGAACTATTTTGGAGCACTCTTTGGCGTCTACTTATGAATATTCATGGACGCGCCCAAGCAATATTTTACAAATCCCAATTTGTTTTGAATTTTATTCAACAAGTAAAGCTCAGATTGTTTTAGAAAGCATGATAGAGGGATGTTTGAAAACACTAAATCGTCTTCGTGTTTTCTTCATATTCGAGGAAAAGAAATGATTTGAATACGGTTATGAACGTCTCTCGGCCACACGGACGTGATTTATTCCTTTCCCCACTTCAACCCTGTTATTTGCACCGAATTAGAAGAATCATGTTTGTAGTGTTTGCATTGATAATACATTATTCATGATCTTACTTTCCTGCGATAACACTGACAAAAAGCATTAACTTATTTGAATTAAGAGAAGATCGTGCAATAACAGGAGCAAACTGTGGCAGGAGATACTTTTCTACTCCGGAGAATTAAAAAAAAAGTAATATGTAGACAGGTCAGTCTGCATAAGTGATCCAACATGTCTCGTTTTGTGTTTCGCAGGAACACATGAACTTGGTAGTGTTACGTTCATTTAAATGTTCCTTTGTGTGTAATGAGTGACAGTCGGTTTCGATGCGCTTTCTGAATTGCAAACCTGCGGCTATGAAATCTTTTTTTATCAGCTCTAAGAAATTTGATGATTCATAACATTCAGGAAAAACTTACAGAAGATGCGACTGGTAGGAGAGCCTACAAACACTATACCCACAAACATGCGTATATACTGTCATACATGATGGGGATGAGGTTTATGTTTATTACTTTGGGATCCTAATGTCCTACCGATTTTGGGACTTTCAATATATATTTCCTTAAGAAGCGCCGATAATAGATGAAGTGATGGAAGCTAATTACTTGAAAGTAGTTCATAAATGTTCTTTGTGCTAAGATTAAAGAAGAGTCATACGAAAACGTTTTTAGTTCTTTCTCTCCTCAATTTAATGGTGGTCAGTAAATTTGTCTTGGCGATTTTGACGACACTTAAGCCAGAATGCTATGAGAAAACTCAAAATTTGTTGCAAACACTTTATTGCAAAATCGAAAACCAATCGTCTATGAAGATATCATACCATTTTGTAAAAACAATGTTTGGAATAGTTATCAGAAAACAGAAAAAACTGTAAAAGATGTTCTAAACATAAACCAGTTTGAAGTGTGTATGTCGGATTTTTATACCTCATTAAATGTCTTATGATCAGAATGCTAGATAACGTCAGTTATTGTCCGTTAATGTAGTTCGAATTTCCTTTGATCTTTCCCACCCATTTTAGATATATGGACAGTTATATTAGAATGACCGATCAGAGAGGAGTTCCTCTTGAAAACATCGAATCCTCCAGAATCACAGTGAAGCGCTATAATATAGTATCTATAAATAGGATTTAGCTAAGCTTAACGACACCGTATCTAACCTTCCTTGGCATCCGTCCGTCTACGGGAGACGATGGTGTAGTTCCAGAGTAAGCTTTTGTTTATCCTTCTTTCTAGCTCTCTTTTCAGCTTGTTTCATTTTTCTGTGTTCCTCTGCTTTTTGAACTCCCTGCCTGACAGCTAGATGCCAGCTGAAACGGTTGTTTGCACAGCTCTCCCAGTCGTTGACATTGATGTTTGCCGTCTTCGTGTCCTTCTTACAAACATCTTTGTAGCGCAGACGTGGTCGTCCAGTCAGTCGTGCACCTTCTGCTAACTCCGCATATAACAGGTTCTTGGGAATGCAGCCTGTGTCCATTCACTTGACATGGCGGAGCCAGCGAAGGCGACTCTCGCTGAGAATGGAGAACATGCTGTTCATGTTGGCACGTTCTAGAACCCCTGTGTTTGTTACTTTGTCCTGGATGTGCAGAATGCGCCGCAGACATCTCAGAAAGAAGCTGTTGAGTTTACTCTCGAGTCTTGCATAGGTGGGCCATGTTTCGCCTCTGTACTTACCTCATATTGATAAATATAATATTTATCTTTGTCGACGTAGCAATCAAAACATAATTCGTGACATTAATGAGCTCACATTGAACAATTTACAAATGGTATACTATTTATCCAGCATTTGTTCTCCCATCTTTTTCCTGATGTTGACGCTTTTAATAATTTTTGCCGGCTATATAATTAATTTTGGTACAGCGATGATCTGAAAAAATAAGAAAGTCAGAATTCCTAGGAAGTCACTAAATGACTGGCAGCGTGCGGAAGATGTGTGTAATTATTCCATTTTGCTATTTCATCGAAAAAATAGAGAGAAGCTGTAGGTGTTAAACAACACAAGCAGTTTCGATGAAAACACCAACTGTGTCACGTAAATGGGCTGCATGGAAATAAGTTTATTTATTTGCAAGCAGACCGTTTAATGGGGAGTGTGCGGGTATGGGACCATAATGCCTCTAGTGGATTTGGTATTTTGTTTGCTTCGTCAGGAAACTGTAAGGCTCACGTTGAAATTTCCTTAACGTCGAAGCAATTATAAATCGACTGGCATAATTTCATTTGCTAAAGAACGTTTATGTACTTATTTGTTTATGGTTCTCTTCATTTCCGAAATGCCTAGATATTTACAATAATCACTCACATGATTTCTAAAATTAGTTATATTAAAAAAGATTTATTATGTAACCTTACTTATTATTCCAGGAGGATGAAATAGTTTAGATTTACTTCTTTTACACTACGCTATTTGCTCACAGTGGGAATACTATTGACCATGTAGCACTTCACATGGACCAGCGCTCTCCGTCACGGATCACTGCCATCTTACCTCTGTCTGCGTGGTTTCGAGTCTCAGGCTCGACCAATGTGGTTGTGTGAGAAAGCTAGCCGGTTGCCTCTCGTGGGTCAGTGTTTTTTTCGGGGGTTTTCACCGGTTTTTCCACCACCATTAATACTGGTTGCCATATATAGCCTATCTTGCGCCGAAAAATGGAGTTAAACTCTATAACAACAACAACACATACATCTAACAAACATTTAGAAAAACTGACCTCTAGGTCTTAAAAATAATAAAAATATAAATTTAGCATAATTAATAATGTAAATGCATATGTTCAAATCTAAGTATTTTAAAGAAATACATTTATTTTTTCATTTCTGCAAAATTTGCTCGTTATCGCTCTTTCTTAGTACGAAGTTTAAACCCTTAGATTCGTAACAAGATGAGTATCATTTTCAAAGTCAGAAATCTAAAATCAACTAAAAATAATTGCTTGGCAGGAAAGTGTCTTGAAATTTTGTAACAAATACCTCAACTTCCAAGTTACGAAACATTGCACCACTATCTTACGTGTCTGCTTGCGGATTGAAAAGCGACATGAAGTATAAATCAGAAATGTTATTTCCCCGTTAATTAATATACAAAGCAATAGTAAATGACTATATTGATTCTGCAAGATTACTGACAAAACATGTTGTATCGATAATTAACTATGACGACATTTAATACATGGTAATTACCCCATCAAAGACTCGGCATACAAGTTTGACTGATGATAAACCTGAAAATAATTCAATAATAATAATAATAATAATAATAATAATTGTCTATTAGTAGAACTGACACATGGGAACATAGTGTGCAAATGTGAACAAAATATGTTCTCTTGTACAAAAATGAGTTTCTTAAAGCCCGGCTAATTTAAAGTAAATTTACTGTTTGCGTATCTCATTCACTGTCGGTAATGTTGGCAACGAACACTGAAATTGTATACTTCCATGGTAGGTAAATTGAAACTGTACGGACCGTTAATGCCCATTATAAGGGATACATGCTCTCAGATTACGGGTACAGTACAAACATGGAACATGCGATGCTGCTGACTTCCACCCAATGCACATTAATAATCGATGTTTGAAACTTTGGCTATGAACACAAAATAAATATCAAATATTTATTTGTCTGTATGTTCCATATATTACTACCCTATAGTCTTCAAATAACTAACAGAGAGAAAATAGTGAGAAGCAACAAGCTATGCAAATATCAACAAATATTATTCCCCTAGAATATAAAAAAGGAATATATATATATATATATATATATATATATATATATATATATATATATATATATATATATATATATATATATATATATATATAAGCAGTTGATTATGTTGCGAATTAAATACCAAATAATCAAAGAATTGGAGACACAAGTCATAATGATTCAATTTCTGAACAGACTGTAGTGGAAATCCAAATGAAATGCAACGCTAAAAGTGTTGATGTCATGTAGTGGCTCGTGAAGAGGAGCTTTGCCAACAGTCTTTGGTTGGATCACATTAATGCAAAACGAGAATAGATCATTATTTGAAATTTTACTATAAATTCAAGTCTCTTTTACCAAGCACGTTATTTTGAAGAGCACGTTGTTATTGCAGGTATGTAACATCGTAAACACTTACTGAATGATACCTAGTTTATTGGGGGCCCCAAGTGTCCTAGTGGTCCAGGTCTATGGTGTTGATGCTACTAAATATAATTGTGTCCATTCGGTCTGTTACTTGGTATCAAGTCACAGAATACTATAATTTTTTGACTAATACATTAATACGTACATATAATTAAACTGACCAAGAAACACACTGAAGGTTCATTGGTACATCCAAAATCATAATATGATATGATTACCTAATTATCTTGCTCAAACGAGAAGATATCTGATACTTTGTTAATGTGTATTTGTGTGGTGAAGCAAACGATAGCCGACAACGAGCTGTTTTACAAACAATATTCAATAATGCAAGCACGTCTATCAAGGTGCCTATGCGACAATATGATCAGTCACAGTCTTTTACGCGTGAATACCATTGAATGCCATGGCTGTATTAGTACGTTTGAAATACATGTGTACGTTACGAATGGATTTGAATCATATTTCAATACATAACCAGGTATGCTTCGTTCAGTTGTGTCACGCACACTGATTTCGGTACAGACGTCAGAGAAGCAACATTAAAAGTGTTGATTTAGTGGCAATGCCAAAATGATGTTTCTGTTGTTGTTGTGGGGTTTGACGCAATTTTTCAGCACACGATAGGCTATGCATGGCGGCCAGTATTAATGGTGGAGGAAGAACCCGGGAAAACTCCGGGAAGAACCACCGACCCACGAGAAGCTACTGGCAAGCTTTCTTTCATACCACATTGGCCGAATCCATGACTCGAACCCACGCAGACAGAGGTGAGATTGCAGTGATTCGTAACGGAGAGCGCTTTAGACCACTCGGCCACTCGGGGCCATGCCAAAATGAAGTGCAGTTTCACTTATTCCTTTGTTTGTAATTGGAAGTAGACAAAATGCAGTTTCAACATTAAGGCTCCATGTTGACTCTCAAAAGACTAGTACGGCATAATTATATTAATACAACACCTAATGCTAGTTGCTGTGAGCTATTTTCCACTGTGTATGCCAAGAAATGATTATTGTTACAGACAATGCGCTAAAGATTCACGTGAACCAATACAGAAAAGGCCCAAAGCACCTTTCTGCACGACGTAAGGAACGAGCTATAGAAACAACATGAGATGGGATGCGTATGATGAGGATATGCATGACATTAAAATCTATGACTTTTCAAGGGTCAGGTTTATATTTTAAAAAAAGTGACCTTGTATTTTAAAGAGTACACTATTTTCGGCTTTATCATTAATATATGTGCATTTTGTGCCAGTCATGTTGCTGGTGCAGTCGGCGCTATATAACCATGGTTTTGTTGGTGTTCATATGTATGACATTTAAGCGATTAATCAAAGCAAGCGCATCTTGTAAGCAGACACGAGCTTTCACAACCTCCTTGAAAACAATTATATTACTTACATAAAGTATATATCTGTCTGGATACTAATCTACGTATTTTCCTACCCACGAAAAGTAAAGGTGGACATAAAAATAAATAGATTCAATGACTCGGTTTACTAAATTCAAATGAATCAACTTCAAGACATCTATGCGAACATCGGAATGATAATTCTACATTCTTCTCAGCTATTTTATATTTATACTTTAATTTGGTTGAAATGAACCCCGTGAGCGAGTGATACATATTTAAACTGAAGTCATTTGTGCCCTTCTGAAAAGACCCGGAAGCACAAATTTGCATTAGAAATGTTACTAGGGCAAGGTAAACTGTGCGTCATTAATCTGTTGCTGTTTGCCTCAACAATACGTGGCGTGTTGATAGATACAAAGCTTTCCCTGGAAGAAGTACAATGTGTAGGAGAGAAATCACCCGATAATTCAGGACGCTTCCTTTGTGAATGGATGTATGGACATTTTGTAAGTATCCACGTATCGATTTATCAGCATGACACGACTCAAATGCTCAACTCATATTAGCCGTGTTTACAGCGGCATGAGATTCTGTCTAGTACAATTGTGAAATGTTTGGAGAATGATGGTAAGTTTTCCGATATATTTAGTAACCAATATCAATACAGGCATCTAACATGGCTAATTTCAACTTTGACTCTGATCTGCATACTATCATTCGCATTAGTAGAGATTTCAGCAACTGGCGGTGTTGACTATAAGAAGTATCTGTTGCATACATTTGTGTGTGATTTTGATTTTTAACGTAGCTTTAACAATTTTTCAGCCATATCGCTACGATGTTTGCAGTGTGACCATTTAATATAGTGATGTCTAGCACTGGGGCATCATGCTGCAGACATGTAGCATGATGTCCCACCCAGTCACATTATCCCGACACCAGGCCAACCAGTCCTAACTCTAACCTCTTAATTCCGAGTGCCAAGCGCCATTTTTATAAGTCTTTGGTATGTCTCAGTCGGGGTATAGAACCCACGACCTCCTGCATCCGAGACGGACGCTCATATTGCTAGGCCACCGGAGCGGTGCATGCATGTAGACACATTGTATTAATTTCGTAAGGCCTATTATTTTGGAAGCAGAAAGAGTACTATCTTGGGGATGTACGGTTTCGATGGTTTCAAGTTGCTCTACCACGATATAATAGACATAAACACCTGAATAATGTAAAACAGTCTTTAAAAAATGTGTTTAAATAAAGTTATAATTTTTTTTAATCAACATTCTGACTATTTATCAGTTCATTCAAGACAAATGGTATATCATCACACTGAAGACTTGTTTATATGATGCATAAAAACAATCACATGAGAACCTTCGGATACTTCAGTTTTTAGTCAGGTACAATATCAAAATTACCGAAAATGAAACGTTGTCTATTATTAAAATACATCATGTCTCTGTGGGGGATTGTTAGTGAATGCAAGCAAATACTTGAAGTTGTTGTCTGTCACATTAAATTATAAAATGATTCATTTTTATTGATAGGAATTAAGTTAGTCCCAGTTTCCATCTTAATGCTGAAAGCCTAGGGAGACCTCTCTAGTACCATTTTTTATGCGCATAACTCGGCCTTGGCTGGAACCGACGGTTTGCCATATCCGAGGCGGACGCTCTAACCACCTAGGCCACCGGGGGGGGGAGATATTATTCTGACACGTGTAAATAACGCCAAAAGGAGTAAGCTAATTTCAACTACACTAGTGTAAATAACGTTTAATAGAGTAAGCTAAATACAAGCGCATTAATGGAAACCACGCCTAATGGGATAAGCTAATTACAAGTGCAGTAGCGTAATTGACTCTAAATGGAGAAAGATAACTACAAGTGTAGTAGCGTAAATAACGCTGAATGGAGAAAGCCAATTACAATTGCAATAGCGTAAAAACCGATAAGTGGAATAAGTTAATTACGACTGAGGTAGTGTAAATAACGCTAAATGGACTAAGCTAATTACAAATGAAGAATGGACGAACTTACTAGTGAAGTAGTGTAAATAACTCAAACTCGACTAAGTTGATTGCAATTCAAGTAGTGTAAATAATCTGAATGGACTAAGCTAATTACAAGTTCAGTAGCGTAAATAACGCCGAATGGATTAAGCTAATTACAAGTGAAGTAGTGTAAATAACGCTGAATGGACTAAGTTAATTACAAGTGAAGTGGTGTAAATAACGCTAAATGGGCTAAGCTAATTACAAATTCAGTAGCGTAAACAACGCTGAATGGACTAAATTAATTACAAGTGAAGTAGTGTAAATAACGCCGAATGGACTAAGTTAATTACAAGTGAAGTAGTGTAAATAACGCTAAATAGAATAAGCTAATTACATGTTCATTAGCGTAAATAACGCTGAATGGATAAAGCCAGTTACAGTTGCAGTAGTGCTAATCACGTTAAATGGAGTAAGCTAATTACAAGTGTGCATTTGTGTAAATCGCGCTTAATGGAGTACGATAATTACATAAGCAGTAATGTGAATAAAACTAAATAAAAATAAAGCCGATTACAAATGCAATAGAGCAAATAATGCTTAATGGAGTAAGCCCTTATAAACGGCAGTGGCGTAAAGAAAAAACGCTTGATTTTCAGTATTACTAATGTTTGAATACCTTGTGATTTTGCTCATTTCTCTTTATCCTTATTTATCTCAGATCTCCTCTTAAGGCCGTTAGTGTACATTTTAACTACGGGATACATTATCGCAACGTGTGCATTGGAACAATATAAAATGCTTTTAAATTTTTTTCTACGGACATTACACAGTATAGACATATCCAGGTCAATGAGTCCTCAATGGTGCATAGTTATCCAACCAAGGTCATTGAATACCCAGAAAGCTGTAAGTTACTCAGATCAAGGTCATTGTCAATTTCCCTTAATTCAATGAATTTCAGGAGAAATGACCAATTACTCGCACATAAGTCATGAAAGCCAGAATTATCATTGAATTATAGTCCATAAACGCTAATATCTCAACATAATTGAATTCACGCATTAATATGAACTCATGTTCATGCATAAATCACTTAATACACAGTATTCTGTACGTTAGACAGTATGTCTCCTTTAATATACGGTGAGTTGTACAATTACCCATACTTAGAACCCTTCATACAAAGGATTTTACACTTACATTAGAATCACTAATGCGAATGAGTTCCTCAGTCTATGTTGTATGGGTCTAATTGGTTTTCGTTACTTTGTGTCCAGCATACGTAATATAATATTTCAGTGATTTGTATAAGGCTCTCTCGATAAAAGAAACAAAACACTGGAATTGTCGTTTGCAAAAGAGGAACACATTCATGTAGGAGATACAACAGATTTGCTTCAGCTAGCAATGGATTTACTAAGTCATCTAAAGGTTATAATATAATTATACTGGTGCTATTCACACCACATGTCCTTGAAATGGAAGGAATACTCCAACTGAAGGTATCTTTGTTTAATAGTCAAGTACAAATGTTTTTCAGTCCACACATTCGCAGATTCTACCAATTAAGATGAGGTTTACCGATTCATTGATTCGCATCGGCATCATGACCCACTATCGCTGCATGTACCCAGAGTATAGATACTTTGTATTTCACTTTGTTTTCGGAAATTTATTGGGCTATTAACGTTGATGATTTGAAAGGAGAATAATTAAAAATAATGAAATATTGAAACCAAATTATTATTATCTCTTGTGAGCGATGAGATAAACATGGCAACGCAATTTAGCTATTATCTATATATCACCGATATTTAATTAAGATAAATTTTAAAAAGGCGGACATAATTTTAAAATCATATCCATAATTGATATATATTTGTATGTTTCCCAGTATAGTCACACATAGTCATTCATGTCAATTATGTACAAATGAGTGTGCGACGATATATGGTTATGTGTATGAACTTCTATTTTTATTATTTTATTACAAAAACTGAGGACCACATGGCAGATGGGTCAGTCATGACCAAATGTGTTATCCTCGTTAAAGATAGTTTATTGTTATTATTATTATTATGCAATCTTCAGAGCTATGACGTAACACTTATGCAGAATTCGTAAAGGTCATTCCATCCTGATGCGTGACTGAGCCTATTCTGATCTGTAAGATGATTTATTCCGTGAACATCCACCCACCTAAGCTCTTTCGGGACCCCAAGTGGCCAAGTGGTCTAAGCACTCTCCGTTACGGATCATTGCCATCTCACCTCTGTCTGCGCCGGTGCGATTCTCGGATTTAGCCAATGTGAGACAGCTTGCCAGTAGTGGGTCGGTGGTTCTTTCCGAGGTTTTCCCGGGTTCTTCCTCCACCGTTAATACTCGACGCTATGTATAACCAACATATCGTGTACTGAAAAATGGCGTTAAAATCCCACAACAACCTAATCTTATGGAGAGTGAGATGAGAGCCACTGTTATCTCTTTCCACAACTCTGCCAAGTAAGCCTCCAAAATAAACCTTAAAACGCAATCGCAGAAATACACCGTACATATTCCACAAGGGTCAGTACTAGATACACAACCATTTTGTATGCAAAACCACAGTACCAAAGCTTCAGTCATGAACATTTTTTCCTCAACAGTCAACAGTGAAACAAATACAATGTCAAGATCGCCTGCCTGTATACATCGATGAGAGAATTGCATAGGTTGAATAAACTCAGCTTTGACTAGCAGATGCACGGACAACGATGTACATTCATTGTAGAAAATCTTTTTTCTTATCTGCGTGGCTCTCGGTAGATATCAATTTTAATCCCTTGTAGCGAACAAGGTAAGCATGTACGCAAATGTGTAGTAAAGATTAGCGGAGCACAATATCGATCTGATTCAAAATCATAGCATTATAGAACAGCTCTGCTCCGTTAATCGTTTTCCTATTCATCGCTTCCTCCTGCTAACACCTTATGTTTCACTTCCTCCTGTTTCGTTCCGCGTCTCAATCAGCCGCAACGACAAGGAAATCAGCAAACATTCCTAGTCATTCTGAAACACAATCCTTTCTCTCCAAGAATTTTCCGAATGAAAAAATGCAGGGTTAAACGAAGATGTGAAATTTAATCATTTTTGACCTGTTAAGTTCATCCCATTACTTTTCTCCAATCCATCAATCCATCTGCCAGTCCTTTGATATATCCATCACTCTATCCCTTCATCACACCATTACTCCTCTACCTTCACATACACTTATATTACGATTTATAATTGTTAAGAATATATATATATATATATATATATATATATATATATATATATATATATATATATATATATATATATATCATTAGATCAGACCAAATACAGTTAAGTAAAGCGAGGTTTGTCTCCACTCTATAGCTTAAACTTGATCATTTGAATTCAGACAAGCTGGTGACATGAACTTGAGCGATTCGCCGATCTAGTCCGTATCTGCCTTTCCCTCATGACACGGTTTACATGAATGCATGTTCCATTTCAGATATGTGTTTGCATATTAATTTTAGGTCGAATATACTACACAACTGACGATGTCCCAGGTGTTATTCTGTACACGTGCCTAATGACTTTTAAAGGGACCTGGAATCAACTTCAGGAATTGTTAAGTGTTCTTTATAGTAATAAACATTGACTCTAACAGGAAACAGATCTACCTTCACCTTAGATCTATGCAGCAATGAGACTTACAATATACAAAATGTCCTTGTACGGAGTATAGTCCGAAATTTGAATTGAAACATATTTAATATCTTATCATCGTAAAATTACTAATCTGACTAAATGATAATATAACCCTATAGCCCCTTAAAAAGATATATTTGGGTTTTAATATTATGTACATCTATACAGGGATACGTCGGCTAATGAGCGGAATTATTCCAGCAACGGAAATGTGAACAATATATGTTAAGATGCGGGTGTCCATATTTATTACACTGCATAGGAGATACAGATTAGTTAGCCTAAAATACCATAATTACAGCATTCACGACAGAAGAAATTAAACAGCCTCACTGTCTGCAAATATTTAAACATACTGCAATTATGCACCTTCTTAATCACGTTACTAGTATGTTTCCTACACGATATCTCAAGATAAAAGCTGATCAAAAGATACTCTACATGAGAAATGTGTGTACTGCAAAAACCTCAATTTGATCCGATTTGAAAGTTACTGCCGATCCGGCGATTGCAGTGACCTCTTTTTGCCTTGAACGCCTGATTGTAACGACCATTTTGTGTGTAGCTATTCGTTGGTGTATTATTATTGCATAAAACAAATACTTAGAAATACGACAAAAATGGAGATTTTCCATTTGGACTTTGGTCGATACCGTCAGCCATCTAGGCATATTCCAATTTTCAGAAAACCGAATCAATTTGCTACATACATACATACATACATACATACATACATGGAGCCTGCATATGTTCAATCAGAATAAATATATGCGTCATATTTTTACCTGGTATTAGATTCTAACTAGTTTCGTTAATCTATGCAATGCTAAGTCCGCTGAAACTATGCAGATTTGTTGCATTTTCACAAGTCAAAAGCACATGTCCCAACTAAGAAGCGTACATTGCATTATTTCTGCAATCAGTCTGATATTGTTGTTATACCTATTCCATGTAAGGCTTGACTCAATCGAGTTTCACACAATAGTGTCAACCAAAAGGTGACTATTTGACTTTGCTGCCTCATTTACTGTTAAACTATTATATTTATAATCTAGTTTTACTCCGTCCGAACGAAAGTCCATTCAGTATGGATTTAATTTTCATTGAATAGAATATCGAATATGTCTTAAAGCTTTTATGTAATAAAATTGGGCATTATAACCACTAACACCATATTCTAAATATATAGTATATTTTATATCTCACACTATTATAAATACATTTAAGCGATTATGTATTGATTAAATTATTTTACCAGCTTATAATGAAACATTTTCATTTACACTGGGTTTTTATCAGACTTTATATTTAGTTATTTGTTTTGCACACATATGAGATTTACACACACACACACACACACACACACACACACACACACACCTACCTGAACATGGTTGTAATTCACGAAATTAGCTAAACTTTATTTGTTCTAGTAGTGTCCATTTTTCTTTAACTTCCCAAGCAAATATTGAATAGGATTATGTTTAACGATAACATAAAATGTTGCTAAATGTTATATAACAAGCAGGGTGTGGTAGGTGTATTTTCATAAAATGGATATATCTGCAAAGAGAAGATCTAGTTTGGAAGAACAGGGTTTAGCCTTCATGTTACCGATATCAGTTTGCAGCGAGATCTATTCGCAGCAGCACATATTAATTATCAGAAATGAAGACCAACGTTTACGGAATCAATGCCCATTTTACTATTAGCATTCTGTTTACGTTCATACAAACACAAACCTTAAAGGACAAATATGTAACACGGGACTGAAAATGTCATAATTAAAATATGTAACACGGGACTGGCAATGTCATAATGAACTGTGTCACGCGAATAAGTAGCTGTATGATTAAGGTTACTGCTACAATATAATAAATTAGCTTCCGTTTGCGACCGCTCCGGTTGCATGGTTAGAGGGTCAGCTTCGATTGCATGATGGTGTGGCTTCGAACCCCGGAAGAGTCATGTTAAAGACTTTTGGTGCTTGCAGATGCCATGATTGGTAGTCAGCATTAAGAGGTTAGTGTTAGGACTGGTCGGCCTGGTGTCAGGATAATGCGACTGGGTGGGTCATTATGCTCCATGTCTGCGACATGATGGCCCAGTGCCAGACATCATTATAGCTACCCAACTGCAGACATTGCAGCGAGAGACATGATGCCCCAGTGCCAAACATCATTATTACTACCCCACTGCAGATATTGCAGCGACATATATATCCCTAAATACTTATAAAAAATACAAGATTAACCACAAAAGAAAAGATAAACGGTTATGTTTGGGAAACTATACATGGCTGTTTCAACAGGAATTAAATCTCTTAGCTTTATTCCCATTGTTCGTTGTCAGTTTATTGCATTTATCTTAATCAATCCATGACACGCTTAATCCCTTGCTGGAGCCACATGATTTGCATTCTTTACACACACACACACACACACACATATATATATATATATATATATATATATATATATATATATATATATATATATATATATATATATACAGTGACTCCGTGATTCATGGTGTTTAATTTAATATACTTTATTGTGTATCCCTATTGTCCAAAACTTTGGATCTATTTCGGTGCTTTTCAATCTACCATAAAATACGTGATTATGCGTTATATTTCATTATATACATAGACCGCCCCGTGGTTAGAGCGTCCGCCGTCCGAGTCATACCAAAGACTAACTGATATATGTACTAGGAGCTACTGTGCTTGGAGTTCAGTATTAAGAGGTAAGTGTTAGGACTGGTCGGCCTCGTGTCAGGATAATGTAACTGGGTGGGACATTTATGTCTGCGGCAATGATGCCCCACTGGTATACATCGCTATAAACTGCCACACTGCAGACATCGTAGCCATCTGAATGAAAAATTGTTAATACTAAGTTAAAATTCCAAAACACACACACTTACACACACACACATATATATGTATATATCATGAAGAAATGAAACCATATAGTTCAGTTTGACTATAACAACCTTTTTTCGTTGAATAATAGTCTTCCATTATCTATTTGCGGGATTATAACTCCCGGATGGAGTTCCTACCCTGCAATGACATATACAAAGGGTTAATTGTTTGTATCGTGTTTTATATGTTCCATTAATGTATTAGGCTTTTAACGCAACATAAGACCAGCTTGACTGGGATGGGGGGACCTACCATCACCCGTAAGAAGGTCCATAAAGATTACTTTAATATCAGTTGCATGCATATGATTTGAAGAAATGTAAGCTGGACATACAAGGGCTAAAGGTCGCTTTCGCACTGAAACCATGGGTAACGATGGACTTATATCCACATTGTAAATACAAAAAAGTGTTGTTTCTCATCATGTCAAGTCCTTTGTCTTCTTATACTTTTTCTGTTTTCTTTTTTATTCGTGACATGTTACCTACATTTTAAGGCATTTTGAGCAGATTGGACATTTGCTATTAAAAATGTGTGAATAAGTTGAAATTTTTTCAAACTTTTAGATTCGTCTACTCAAAGAATGCTGATAGCGACGTCTTCCTTGCCGGTTCGAAATGACGAGTTATATCCTGTTAACCTTGTATAGCGAACACGATGAAAAGAAGAAATGAAACCATATATGCATGAGGAAATATTCGAACATCTTATTCAACGAACCAAATAGTTCTAACATTTTGATGAAGTGTTCATTGCTCCATGGAAATATCTCTTGCATTTCAAGATTCACCTTGTCAGACTGTACTTTATCGTGGAGAATAGATTAAGTGCGACTATTGTAACAGTTTACGATTTCACATTTCTAAATAGTATGTATCAGTTCAGTGGGTTGCATGCTAGAGCCAGTGTAACTCCATAAATAATCATTGTACCTCAAATAGCAAATGCAGATTGTACAGCCGTTAAAGACATGTTTTTGTGAGATACAATACTAATGCAATATATGAATGCTGATGTAAAAACCCTCGTTATAAAAGGTGGCTTATTTCTGTAAAATAGCTAATATGTCTCTCATGAATTTTCAAAGCAGCATTATTCTATTTATGCTTACTTTAAACGTCTGCTTTTGCACAAGCTGCAACTGTACCAGGGTAAAGCATCGTCTGTACCTGAGCTGCAATCAACCAAACGAAGACGAGATCAAGGACTGTTTTGAGAAAAATAAACATGCCATCAATGTCTATGTAACCAATAGCAGTCTTACAAGAATCCCACCATCTATTCTTTATTTACACAGGGTACAATATCTGGATTTGTCCCACAATGCTATAACTGAGATTGATAACTACACACTGAATTCACTCAGAAGCGCGCTTCAAATTCTTGTGATGAGCTATAATAATGTATCAGTATTGCGCAATGGAACCCTTGATAATTTGACAAGTCTCCAAGAAATCTACTTAGATAATAATGGTCTTCAAGAAATAGAAGCCAATGCAATAAATTCAAAGCTAAAGTCCTTGCATTATATGCAGTTTTCATTCAATCAGCTGACACACCTCGATATTGGTCTTGTATGGGTGCCGATGCTTTCCAACTACACAGTGAACGTTTCAAGAAATGATATATCAAATTTTACCAACCATAAAGGAATAAGAGTCTCAGACTTCAAATCACGCAATTCGTTCCATGTTGATATGCAAAGGAATAACATTACAACAATCGACGCGAACTATCTTTTTCGTTTGGGCAAAGTAGAACACATTTGGGATCTTTATAATACTGGAATCGGTGGAATCAATATACTGTCTAACCATCTAGTATGTGACTGTTTATTATTTCCTTTCACAGTTTACATGAATGTCTTCAAATTTATGGACAGTTTAAATCCAGTCTACAATATTCGATGTGATAGCCCACAAGGGACAACAGAAACACCAATTATTGACGTTCCGATTAATGACTTTAATTGTTCGGTTGAGAAGCAGTGTCCACCCCAGTGTAAATGCATATGGACAATTGCTCTTGATTTGATAACAGTAGTCTGTAACAGTGACACGCTAGACACACTTCCGTATGTCCTTCCAGAGGGAAGGTACATCAATTTATCCGTACATAGTATAAACATTAAAGAGCTTTCCGATAGAGCATATTTTCAGAACGTCACAATTTTAGACGTTTCTTCCTCTTCAATTTCAACAATACACGACGACTTTCTTCCTTATTTCGAAAGCTTGGGCACCATTCAGATGTATAACAATTCACTCATGACACTTCCTGAAGGAATTCAAAATATAAATCTAGAAAATCTTTCCTCTTTGTATTTACATGGGAACCCTTTTCAATGTGATTGTCATACCCATTGGATGAAAGCCTGGCTTCAGACGAATAAAGCCAAGATCCCAGATCTAGACCAAGTCCTTTGCGAATCAGGACATCCAAAAGGCAAGCCAATCACGGATGCCTTAGATTCTGAGTTTATTTGCGATGGTATCAGCTTAGCTGTAGTTCTTGCAGTCAGTTTTGGCGTACTTAGCGTTTTTGTTGTTTTCGTGTTTACGGTATATTTATTTCGAGAGCCTATTAAAGTTTTATTGATCGCAAACTATGGATGTTTCCAGTGTCTTCGCAGGAAGGTTGCCACTAATCTACCTTTCGATATCTTTATTTCCTACAGTAGCTGCGATGAGAGATATGTTCAGGACGTACTCATACCCAAACTTGAAAATGATGGCTTCCGACTTTTTACACAAGACAATTTCATACCTGGGATACCCATTACAGATAACATATTAAAGGGAATAGATTCTAGCTTTACCACGCTAATAATTTTATCGAACAAATTCCTGGAAAGTGATTGGTGTCGGTACGAATTTGAACAAGCATATCTTAAAGTTCTGCAAGAAAAGGAAAGGCACCTGATAATTTTAAACCTTGACGACGAACTTAATAAAGAACGTATTCCCAAGACATTGAAATTGTACCTTAAAATGAACAATTATATCAAAGTTTCAGAGAAAAGGTACGAGTCACGCCTCTTGTTAGCTCTTCCGAGAATTCAGGCCAGAATCTCCGAAAGAACGCCTCTCCTGCAAGATTGATAAATATGCAATTAAGTCTTCACGTGTATAATCAGTGTTTGAAATATAAAGATTCAACACATATATCCAACCAACTCTTCTCTTTCAGGCGCTAATCCTCAGTAAGGATTGGAAAAAGTTGTGGTTCCATAGACTATGATCCGTGCCAGAATGATGCTTAGTTAGAAATATATTTGTTTATAATTTGTAATTTTCATTACTTCTCGGAAGGAAGAGTAGTTTCTATTCGGCTGTCTTTAAAGTCCAGTTACGATACGGTTAGCATTGAATCCTGAGTGAGCCATCCATTTTCGTTTTGCTATTTGTAGCACCTACTGAAACCACTTTTCCATTGTCAACTAGTTTTGACTAATAACGGTATAACCGGCGATTCTTTTGAATTTATATAGATCTTTCCAATTCCAATTAATTACGGCTGCCGTTGCAAGAATACTACAACAATACATACTTTCAAAATCCTATAACATAATTTGAACAGTGCTATGGAATGTACCATGATGGTTACATATTTGAACATTGCTATGGAAGGTACCATGATGGTTACATATTTGGACAGTGCTATGGAATGTACCATGATGGTTACATATTTGAATATTGCTATGGAATGTACCATGATGGCTACATATTTGAACAGTGCTATGGAATGTACCATGATGGTTACATATTTGAACATTGCTATGGAATGTACCATGATGGCTACATATTTGAACAGTGCTATGGAATGTACCATGATGGTTACATATTTGAACATTGCTATGGAATGTAACCATGATGGGTACATATTTGAACATTGCTTTGGAAAGTAACCATGATGGTTACATATCTGAACAGTGCTATGGAATGTACCATCATGGTTACATATTTGAACAGTGCTGCGAAATATACCATGATGCTTACATATTTGCACAGTGCTATGGAATATACCAAGATGGTTACATATTTGAACATTGCTATGGAATGTACGATGATGGCTACATATATGAACAGTGCTTTGGAATGTACCATGATGGTTACATATTTGAACATTGCTATGGAATGTACCAAGATGGTTACATATTTGAACATTGCTATGGAATGTACGATGATGGCTACATATATGAACAGTGCTTTGGAATGTACCATGATGGTTACATATTTGAATATTGCTATCGAATGTACCATGATGGTTGCATATTTGAACAGTGCTATGGAATGTACCATGATGGTTACATATTATAACATTGCTATGGAATGTACCATGATGGCTACATATTTGAACATTGCTATGGTATGTACCATACTGGTTACATATTCTTCTTCACCATAAGAACATCGATCTTATTTATGTTTATTATGAGCCGGGACATTCTCAGCTATGCCAACTATTTCAGTTGATATGAACATATGTTAACTTTTAAAAACGTATCGAATCACCATCACTCCTATTCAGAAGTCAACTAACTTTATTGTACCGTATTTGCTATAGTTATCGTAATGATTTTGTCCTCAATTTAAACTTATAATATTATTTATGTTCCTTGCATTTCTCAATATAAAATTACAGAGTGGATAAACCATTTAGAGAACTGTTAATATTCAATTGCCAAGCAAATATGTGTCCACGTGTTCTGAGCCCGTTGAAAAGCAGAAAAAAGCAACTTCAACGTAATCAAGCTTTTTTATCTTTTGCATTGCGGGCGTTGTCAAGTCCAATTGTCTTTCTCCTCAGACACATTTAGTATCTAGAATTTGATCTCGACGAGATTAATTTGGAGTGTATCCAAAGATTACGCTTGAAATGTATTTTTATAATCACTCTTTGCAAAGGGTAACGGGCAGAGTCCTTTACGAACAAAAATCATCTTAGAGTCCAGTGTACCAAATTGTAGGTGGCTAAGAGATGAAATGTATGAAGAAAGAGGCAAGATGAAGATGTGACAGAGGCTAAAAAGAATATATATATATATATATATATATATATATATATATATATATATATATATATATATATATATACTGCTAGGTGTTTCTTGCAGGAATCTGGATAATTATAAAATTCTGGAATGAATATTGCATGAGAGGGAGAGAGATGAAATAATATTGTCATAACTTAAAGAGAATGAATCCAGAAAAAACAGACGTGGACGGACCTCTTCAGTTATAAAGCTCCCAGAAAAGCTACTTTCTCATAGAAATATACTGACATCAAAAGATATATATATATATATATATATATATATATATATATATATATATATATATATATATAATCAGAGAAATATAGATACAGCCATAAATGGAAATATACAGACTTAAATATGCAAATGGATAAGGGAGATATAGAGATACGGAAATAAATTGAGATAAATACATAAAGAGAGAGAGAGAGAGAGAGAGAGAGAGAGCGAGAGATAAATATACAGAGACATATACGTATATATATATATATATATATATATATATATATATACAGACAGACACGTAGAGATAAGGTCATAGATATTACGATACAGACTTAACTATAAAAATGGGTAAGAGACATATTGAGATACGAAAATAAACAGAGATACAGACATAGATATAGTTATACCGAAATAGAGAGTGAATCGGCCATCATTAATTAGCCATAAGCAGCCTCATAAGCGCTTTGTATTTCACAAATCAAAGACACAGGGGATTAAGCATGTAGAGAAGTGTTAATTTCAACCTACCAAAGGTGTAGGCTCCCCTGTGCATATCGAGCCCTTTTCTTGCAGTATTGGCAGCGCTGTTTCTCGGCCAGCCTAGGACGAACTACGACTCTCAAACATGTTTGGATATCTTGTCAACCGAATATATTTTGTTTTCGTAAAAGTTAGTTAAATGCCAGTAATTGGCACCTTTGCACTGTTGGTATATACATACTTACTTTCTTCCTATGATGTATTGCATATACCATGCACCATCTAAATAGATTTTTCCATTATTTTTGTTTGTTTTGTTTTGTTTATTTTTGGGGTGGAGCACGGATGAATGTATTAGAGTTGTGGTGCATAATATTTGAATTATTTCAATATAACTATAATATAATATTGGTGTAATTCAACACAAATTTCCCTTGATACAATGACTGATTCCAGTTACAACACCTTTCATCTATCTCAGTAAACATACACACACACACACACACACACACACACACATATATATATATATATATATATATATATATATATATATATATATATAATGATCAGTCATTTTACGACAAAGAAAAACGTAATGTTAGAAATATTTATAGGTATTACGTAATCTATCTCTGACCAAGACCCAGTTATGAAATATATATCATCCCTACCTGCACTATTCAGCACCGCTTCTTTGCTGTTCATCATGGCGTTTTGAGTAAGCAAATCCAACTCATCTTCGACACTCTATCCATTTAGAAAACACAGATAACGTATAGCCCACTATAACGTACCAACCACCCCATTTAAACTAAAGTTACGTGCAAACCTACATCTACGTGTAACGAAAGGAAACATGGTAGGCAAATACGAACACACAACGACCAACATTCGTATACAGTAAGATCCGTGGATTAAAAAAGATAGAGGTGAGCGTTTACACACATGGACAAATATACATGACTGTTGTCATCTGTGAACATTTAAAGAAGATGAATAGAAGACTACAAAAACTCTTCCGGTAGATATTAAGTCACTCCAATGGCGCGTCGATGGTAAGAGCTTGCGCTTGTGTGTGCGCGTGACAGGTAAAGGGCAGATTTTATGAGCTTCGTTTTCTAAAATGCCAAACGATGAAGAAAACTTTAACAATTTGTTCAGAAATGCAAATATATTCTTCTTGCAGTTTGAAAATAATAAGAACTTTTTAAAATTCGAATGTGTTACACCATGAAGAAAATATGAACTGTTTTATTTTCTTAAAAATTAGGATTTGTTGGAAAACGAAAATTAAAACAATCTGATATTTGTCACCATAAAGGGCAAAATGTTGAATATTTGTTGTATGTTTGTTCGTTTAAAGCTAGTGGGTTTTGTTATTTTAGTTAAATATTCTGTACCATGAAAGAAAAGAAATAACAACTGTGTTGTTTGGAATGTGAATTTGCTGCATTATGTAAGTTAAACATGAACTTTGTTTTCTGTGATGAAATGTGTTCCATCCTGAAGAAAACATGAACCGTGGTTTTTTTTGGTAAACTATAGACATGTTTATTTTTGGACTTTAAAAAACAACACATGAACTTTACTTTTGAAATAGGGACATGTTACCATATGGATGCAAGGTATGACCTTTGTTATTTACGATGGAAATATTTGGTTTTGCATACTGAAAAATAAAATATATGAAATGTGTAAAATGTGTTATTTCATTTGAGGAGTTTCATAATTCTTAGCATATTTTAAGAGTTATGACTTCCTCCCCCTCTCTCAGAGTTATTAACGAGTGGTCGGATAAAGATTATCGTAGATGGTAGGAACTATCATCCCAATCCTAAGTAATTTACACCTAGGGAACGCGTGTAAATAACGACAAAAGGAGTAAGCTAATTTCAAGTGCACTAGTGTAAATAACGTTTAATAGAGTAAGCTAAATACAAGGGCATTAATGTAAACCACGCCTAATGGGATAAGCTAATTACAAGTGCAGTAGCGTAAATGACTCTAAATGCAGAAAGACAACTACAAATGTAGTAGCGTAAATAACGCTGAATGGAGAAAGCCAATTACAACTGCACTAGCGTAAAGACCGTTAAAAGGACTAAGCTAATTACAAGTTCAGTAGTGAAAATACGCTGAATGGACTAATCTAATTACAAGTTCAGTAGTGAAAATACGCTGAATGGACTAATCTAATTACAAGTTCAGTAGCGTAAATAACGTCAAAATGGACTAAGATAATTACAAGTGAAGTAGTGTATATAACGCTGAATTGACTAAGTTAATTACAAGTGAAATGGTGAAAATAATGCTAAATGGACTAAGCTATTTACATGTTCAGTAATGTCAATAACGCTAAATGGACTAAGCTAATTACAAGTTCATTAGCGTAAATAACGCTGAATGGATAAAGCCAATTACAATTGCAGTAGTGCTAAGAACGTTAAATCATCATCATCATTGGCGACTCGGTCTCGAAAGACCATGCGAATAGCGCCCTTGGTGTGTTGTCTGTCTCCGTTGGCATCGTCTGCTGTGGCTGTGCAGGCCTATACGTGAGTGACAGTCCCTATTGCAGTTGGTGCAGACATACTGGGAAGTCTGCGTTACTGTGGTTGCTGTTGCGTTCTTCTTTCTCTTACGTTTCTCTGCCGCCAACTGGCCTCTCCTCACATCAGCGACTGATATGCCATTGTTTACCATCAGTCTCCAGGTGCCTCGGTCCTCAGCCAGCTCTTCCCAGCCATCGGGTGAAATGTTGCATGCCTTCATGTCCCTCTTGCACACATCTTTGAAACGGAGTGAGGGGCGTCCGACTCTTCTCATGCCAGTGGCCAGTTGTCCATATAAGATGTCCTTTGGCAGCCTTCCATCCTCCATGCGTCGGACGTGACCCAGCTTCGAAGGCAGCGTTTAATTAGCAGGGAGTACATGCTGGGGGTACGTGCACGCTGAAGGATCTCACTGTGTGGAACACGGTCTTGCCAGCTGATTTTCAGGATGCGTTTTAGGCACCGTATATGGAAGGAGTTGAGCCTGCGTTCTTGCCTCATGTAGGTACTCCACGTCTCACTTCCATATAGAAGGGTGCTGAGAACGCAGGCCTGGTAGACTCGGACCTTGGTGTGCTCTGTCAGCGCGTTGTTTTCCCAAACCCTCTTTGTTAATCGAGCCATGATGGTGTTTGCCTTTCCAGGCCTTCTGTCCAGCTCCATATCAATCGAGAGAGTGTTGCTGATGGTTGACCCTAGGTAGGTAAAGTTGTTGACTGCTTCCAGGGTGACACCGTTGATTTTGATTGAAGGGGCAATGGTGGTATCTTGCACGCTGACATTTGTTTTTTCCAAGCTGATTGTGAGACCAAACTGCGTGCAGGCAACAGCAAAACGGTCTCCCAGTCTCTGGAGGGCTTCCTCGGTGTGGGCCACAAGAGCTGCGTCATCTGCAAAAAGCATCTCCCTGATGAGCACAGCTCTCACTTTGGTCTTTGAGCGCAGTCGTGCCAGGTTGAACAGCCTCCCATCGGACCTGGTGTGTAGATATATGCCATCCGTGGACGTGTCGAAGGCGTAGGACAGGAGCAGGGAGAAGAAGATCCCAAAAAGTGTTGGTGCCAGCACGCAGCCCTGCTTCACACCACTGTTAATTGGGAAGGAAGTTGAGGATGATCCATCATACAGGACTGTTCCCTTCATATCTGCATGGAAAGAGATTATCATGCTGAGGAGTTTTGGGGGGCAACCGATCTTACTCAGAAGTTCAAAAAGGCCCTTCCTGCTGACCAAGTCAAAGGCCTTGGTGAGGTCTATGAACATCATGTAGAGTGGTTGACCTTGCTCTCTGCTCTTCTCTTGGAGTTGTCGTAGGGAGAAGATCATGTCTGTCGTCGACCTGCCTGCTCTGAAGCCGCACTGTGATTCCGGGTACACACGGTCTGCCAGCAACTGCAGCCTGTTGAGTATGATGCGAGCGTACACTTTACCAACAATACTCAAGAGCGAGATCCCCCTGTAATTATTACAGTCACTGCGGTCGCCCTTGTTTTTGTAGAGGGTCACAATTGTGGCATCACGCATGTCTTGGGGGACTACTCCTTCCTCCCAGCAGCGGCAAAGTAGCTCGTGCAGTGGTTTAATCAATGCTGGCTTTCCACGTTTGATAGCTTCGGGCGGGATGCTGTCACTACCTGGTGCTTTGTCGTTTGGAAGGCAGTCGATTGCTTTGCTGAGCTCCTCTAAGGTTGGCACTTTGTCGAGCTCTTCCATGGTGGGCAGATTCTTTATGCTGCTGAGGGCTGCTTCAGTGACTGATGTTTCTCGGGAGTATAGTTCTGAGTAGTGCTCCACCCATCTGGCCATCTGTTGCCCACGGTCTGTGATCTTCTCTCCCGTCAGGGATTTCAAGGGAGCGACCCTTTTCACTGTGGGGCCTAGAGCCTTCTTGATGTCACTGTACATGCCTTGGATGTGTCCGGACTCGGCACTGCGCTGGATCCCTTCACACTGTTGTTGCCAGTACTCGTTCGCACACTGTCTATCAATGCGTTGGGTGTTACTTCGGGCACTTCTGAGAGCAGCAAGCGTCCGTTCATTAGGGCATTTTTTGTAAGCTATGAAGGATTTTCGTTTCTCCTCGATTTGTGGTTTCATCCTTGATAGGTGTGCATTGAACCAGTCCTGGCTGGGTCGTTCCTTCTTGCCAAACGTTGACATAGCCGTACTGTAGATGGCACCCTTCATGGCATTCCACATGGCTGTAGCGTCATACTCAGGCAGGTCCTGGAGAGCCTTGTTCAGGGCAGACACATACTCCTCCACCTTGGCAGGGACTGACATCTGTGCAGTGTTTATGCGAGGACGTCCTTTTGGTTTTGAGCGGTGTAGCGCGTGTGGCTGTAGTCGCACTTTGCTGCTCACAAGGGCATGGTCGGAGTCACAGTCTGCACTGTGGTAGGTTCTGGTGGAGAGGACGCTGTTAAGGGCAGAGCGCCTGGTGATGACCAAGTCGAGTTGGTGCCAGTGATGAGATCTGGGGTGTTTCCATGACACTTTGTGTTGTGGCTTACACTTGAAGAAGGTGTTTGTGATGCACAGGCCATGGTAGGTGCATAGCTCCAGCAGTCTCTGGCCGTTTTCGTTGGTCTTTCCAGTGCCATGATATCCTAGGCAGGTAGGCCATGACTCGTGGTCCGCACCTACTCTGGCATTAAAGTCGCCGAGGAGGAATAGTGGTTCATTTTTGGGGCATCCTTTGATCTGTTCGTCCAGCTGCCCATAGAACTGATCCTTCACGTCTTCTGATGACGTGAGGGTTGGGGCGTAGACACTGATGATGTTGACAGGACCTGAAGTAGTGGTGAGGCGGATGGACAAGAGACGCTCAGTGCCCCCTGTGGGAGGTTCAACCGAGGCCAGGAGATTGTTTTTGATGGCAAAGCCCACTCCGTGTTGACGGGGCTCCTCAGGTTCTCGACCCTTCCAGAAGAAGGTGTAGTTTTCCTCTCTGAGGGAGCCACTAGAGGCGAGCCTGGTTTCCTGGAGGGCAGCTATGCTGATATTTAGTCTGGTGAGTTCTCTATCGATGATGGCCGTCTTTCTGGTGTCGTCCACTTCTCTGAGGTCGTCGGAGATGCCTGTACACATGGTGCGCACATTCCAGCTTGCAAATCGAAGAGCTGGAGTCTTCTTTATTGGTTTCTTGTTTCTTTTGTCTGGTGTGGAATTACCGTCTGCTTGTCATGCTGAACAACACACTGAGCTCCAGACACCCACTGGAGCAGGCAGACGATGGCGGGTCAACACCTTATTGACCGGGGGCTGCCCGGCTTGAGGCGGGCGATAGTTGGCCAGTGGGACACGATGATCCCTCCCACCGTCAAAGCTGACCCGTGGCGCCCCTTCCCTACGCCAATCGGGTGGGACTTATAACCCGTAAACTGTCAGCTTCCGTGTTGTTTCCTCACTCAGTAGCGAGACTGGAGTGTCCTCTCCAGGGAGCAAGCCTGGGCGTGGAGTATGGAGATCCTGGGCTGCCCAGACGTCAGGATCCCCCTCTCGTCCTTGCTGGTGGGGTCCAAAGGAATGCTGAGCATGACATTTGGCACCAGTTTGGATGCAGGAGCTGCCGGAAAGAGGTCGTAGTCGACCCCCAGCCGCCTTAGGGGCTCCACTCCTGATTTTCTGTCTGGGTTTACTCCCGTAGCCTTTCCTTCTCCCGAAGATATCCACAAGGCAGTGGAGCCATAATCCAATGGATGGGACTTGGTTGGTTTTGAATCAGAGTTTCCTTCTCCTAGATGAACTGCCTGACAAGGCTAACGAGCTTCATCTGCCCGGGTTTGGGGTCAGAGTTTCCCTTCTCTTAGACTGGTTGCCTGCCAAGGCTAATGAGCCCAGTCTGCCCACCCAGTTATACCGCCGGGTACTCGGTCGCGCCACACAGCAGGCTCTGTTAAAACAGGGGGCACCGCGTGAAGGTGCTGCTGTGGACACAATAGTGTAGGAGAGGCCATATGCAAGTAACCTCCCTCCCCGCAGAGCGAGACAGTGGTCCTGCGGCGATCACTACACCTGGGAAGGAGAGGCTATGAGAGACGCTTCACTTTCCTTTGGCAAGCGGGACGTCAGACCCAGGCCACGCACCCCCCACGTTAAATATAGTAAGCTAATTACAAGTGTGCATCTTTGTAAATCGCGCTTAATGGAGTACGTTAATTACGTAAGCAGTAATGTGAATAAAACTAAATAAAAATAAAGCCAATTACAAATGCAATAGTGCAAATAGTGCTTAATGGAGTAAGCCCTTATAAACGGCAGTGGCGTCAAGAACAAACGTTTGATTTTTAGTATTACTAATGTTTGAATACCTTCTGATTTTGCTCGTGTCTCCCTATCCTTATTTATCTCCGATATCCTATTAAGGACTTTAATGTACATTTTAACTACGGGATACATTATCGCAAAGTGTGCATTGGAAGAATATAAAATGCTTTTTAATTCTATTTTCTACGGACATTACATAGTATAGACATATCCAGGTCAATGAATCCTCAATGTTGCATAGTTATCACACCAAGGTCATTGAATACCCAGAAAGCTGTAAGTTACTCAGATCAAGGTCATTGTCACTTTTCCTTAATTCAATGAATTTCAGGAGAAATGAACCATTACTCGCACATAAGTGATGACATCCAGAAATATCTCTGAGTTATACTCTATAAACGCTAATATCTGATCATAATTGAATTCACACATTAATATGAACTCATGTTCATGCATATATCACTTAATACCCAGTTTTCTGTACGGTTAGTCAGTATGTCTCCTTTAATATACGGTGAGTTGTACAATTACCTATACTCAGGACCCTTCATACAAAAGGATTTTACACTTACATTAGAATCACTAAGCCAAATGAGTTCCTCAATCTATAAGGTATGGCTATATTTGTTTTTCGTTACTTTATGTCCAGCATACGTAATATAATATTTCAGTGATTTGTATAAGGCTCTCTCGATAAAAGAAACAAAACACTGGACTTGTCGTTTGCAAAAGACGAACACATTCGTGTAGGAGATACACCAGATTTGCTTCAGCTAACAATTGATTTACTAAGTCATCTAATGGTTTTAATATAATTATAGTGGTGCCGTTCACACCACATGGCCTTGAACTGGAAGGAATACTCCAACTAAATGTATCTTCATCTAATATTCAAGTACAAATGTATTTCAGTCCACACATTCGCAGATTCTACCCATTAAGGTGAGGTTTACCGATTCATTGATTCGCATCGGCATCATGACTCACTATCGCTGCATGTACTCAGAGTATGGATACGTTGTATTTTAATTTGTTTCCGGAAATTTATTGGACTGTTAACGTTGATGATTTGAAAGGAGAATAATTAAACATAATGAAATACTGAAAACAAATTATCATTATCTCTTGTGAGCGATGAGATAAATATAACAACGCAATTTAATTATCATCTATACATCAGCGATGTTTAATTAAGGTAAGTTTTAAAAAAGCGGACATAATTTATGCAATCTTCAGAGCTATGACGTAATCCTTATACAGGATTCGTAAAGCTCATTCCATCCTGATGCGTGATTGAGCCTATTCTGATCTGTAAGGTGATTTATTCTGTGAACATCCACCTACCTAAGCTCTTGGTGGACCCCGAGTGGCCAAGTGGTCTAAGCATTCACTGTTAGGGATCACTGCCATCTCACCTCTGCCTGCGCCAGTTCGATTCTCGGTTTCAGCCAATGTGGGTATTTGAGAAAGCTTGCCAGTAACTTCTCGTGGGTCGGTGATTCTTTCCGAGGTTTCACCGGATTCTTCCTCCACCATTAATACTGGCCGCCATGTATAGACTATCGTGTGCTGAAAAATGGCGTTAAAATCCCACAGCAATACACAGAAATACACCGTACATATTCCACAAGGGTCAACACTACAGCCATTTTGTCTTTAATACTACAGTACTCAAGCTTCAGTCATGAACATTTCTTCCTCAACAGTCAACAGTGAAACAAATACAATGTCAAGATCGCCTGTCTATATACAGCCATGAGAGAATTGAATAAACTTAGGTTGAATAAACTCAGATTTGACTAGCAGATGCACGGACAACGATGTACATTCATTGTAGAAAATCTTTTTTTATCTGCGTGGCTCTCGGTAGATATGAATTTTAATCCCTTGTAGCGAACAAGGTAAGAATGTACGTAAATGTGTAGTAAAGATTAGCGTAGGACAATATCGATCTGATTCAAAATCATCGCATTATAGAACAGCTCTGCTCCGTTAATCGTTTTCCTATTCATCGCTTCCTCCTGCTAACATCTAATGTTTCGTTCCGCCTCTGAATCAGCCGCAACGACAGGGAAACCAGCAAACATTCGTAGTCAGTCTGAAACAATCCTTTTTCTCCAAGAATTTTCCGAATGAAAAAATGCAGGGTTAATCGAAAATGTGTTATTTAACCCTTTTTGACCTGTAAGTTAAGGGGTCGTCCATTAATTATGTCAGCAAAATGGGGGGAGGGGGTTTGAAAACGTTTTATAATTGTTGACATGGGGGAGGGAGGAGTTCAAGATAAATTGACGTCAAGAATGTTATTTTTTACAATACATTTAATAAATCAAAAAATAGGAAATTAGTCGGTGCGTTGGTATGGCACACACTCGCTCGCCCGTCAACAGCCCACGAGTTTAATCCTAAACCGGTTGAGCTCTTGCCAAGGAATCTAGGAAGCTAGAATATAAACTCTCGATTTTTTCATGAATTCAAAGTGTTATAGTCAATTTGAAATCTGTTAAACAAGTACAAAAAATGTATTCAAATTTATTTGTAGACCTTTTAATTTCCATAATTCTATTTTTTTCATAAAAGCCAGCCATATAAAATATTGTTAGTTTGTCGGGGGGGGGGTAAACTTTTATTAGGGGGGTCACTGAAAGTTTGACCGTTGTTGACAAGGGGGGGAGGGAGGGGGGCTAAAAAAAAATAACTAAAAATTGTTGACATAATTAATGGACGTCCCCTAAGTTCATCCCAAAACTTTTCTCCAATCCATCAATCCGTCCGCCAGTCCTTGATATATCCATCCCTCCATCCCTTCATCTCACCATTACTCCCCTACCTTCACATACACATATTACGATGTGTTAATTGTTCAGAATAGTGTATATATATATATATATATATATATATATATATATATATATATATATATATATATATATATATATATATATATATATTAGAGCAGACCAAATAAACGTAAGTACAGCGGAGTTATATTTGTCTCCACTCTACAGCTTGAACTTTATCATTTGAATTCAGACAAGGTGATGTTATGAAATTGAATGATTCTCTGATCTAGTCCCCATCTTCTTTTCCCTCATGACACGGTTTACATGAATGCATGTTCCATTTCAGATATGTGCTTGGATATTAATTTTAGGTCGAATATACCACACAGTGTTGCAGGTCTTATTCTCTACTCGTGGCTAATGACTTTTATGGGGACCTGGAATCAACTTCAGGAATTGTTAAGTGTATTTTATAGTCATGAGCATTGACTCTAACAGGAAACATATATACGTTCACCTTAGATCTATGCAGCAATTACACTTATAATATACTAAAATGACCTTGTATGGATTATAGTCCGAAATTTGACGTCAAGCATATTTAATATCTTATCATCGTAAAATTACTAATGTGACTAAAAGATAATATAACCCTATAGCCCATACATCATCTTAAAGGGATATATCTGGGGTTTAATATTATGTACATCTATCTATACAGGGATACGTCGGCAAATGAGCGAAATTATTCCAGCAACGTAAATGTGTACAATATATGTTAAGATGCGGGTGTCCATATTTATTACACGACGTAGGAGATACATTTTAGTTATCTTAAAATACCATAATTATAGGATTGACGACTGAAGAGAAAAAAAAAAACCTCACTGTCTGCAAATATTTAATCATACTGCAATTAAGCACCTTCTTAATCACGTTACTAGTGTATATATATCTCTGTTTCCTACACTATATCCCAAGATAAAATCTGATCAAAAGATACTATACAAAAGAAATGGGTGAACTGCAAAAACCTCAGTTTGATCCCTTTTTGAAAGATACTGCCGAACTGTTGATTGCATCGACCTCTTTTTGCCTTGAACACCTGATTGTAACGACCGTTTTGCGTGTAGGTGTTCGTTGGTGTATTCGTCTTTATTACATAAAACAAATATTTAGGAAAGTGACAAAAATATAGATTTTCCATATGGCCACAGGTCAATATCGTCAGTCCTCTAGGCATATTCCAGTTTTCAGAAAACCGAATCAATTTGCTGCACACATACATACATACATACACACACGCAAGCACGCACGCACGCACGCATACACACACATACATACATACATACATACATGCATACATACATACATACATACATACATACATACATACATAGATACATACATACATACATTCAAGCTCTGCTATGAGAGAAAAGGGAAGTGTTTTTCATTCATTCATTTGAAATTCTGCTGTGTGAATACTTTGACAAAACAGAATGGTATGGGTACCATAGTTTTATAAAAACTACGTTTCAAGAAAATTCGATGAAATTCAATTTTCCTTTCATACTTTTTCGCGCCATTTTGATGAATCAGGTTATGAAAGGGTGTGTCGTTATCATGTATTTTCAAAGTTTCTGTTGAATCTTATGTGCTGTTGGAGATATGTTGAGAGACATGTACTGTTGGAGACATGTTGAGAGGCTACATAAATTATGTTTGATGCTACTGTGTTTATGGATGCTGAAGCTTGACGGGTTTTTGTTTTCCAGTTTGTTTTTCTAATGCATGGGATTAACGATATACTTTATAAATACATGAATATATATTTTTCATCTGTCGTAAGTTGAGTTCACTCACTATTCACTGGATTAGTAGCCTGATTAGTAACCTGTTATATGAATAATATATGCTCGAGCAGTTCATTACCTGTGTCATTAACTGGGACAGGTGCATCAGCATGTGCTAATGCTAATATGAACACATAACAATTTAAGTAATGAGTACCTAGCATGTCCAGCATTGTATATATTATTCTGACTAATTTCCTACAAATTAGGGTTGATAAACGAATATAGTGACAACATGGATACCAATGATACCCAGGATACTCAGGATACCCAAGATTCTGATAGTGATTTACCGTGCGCTTCTCAATTAGAACGCTGTATTCTTGCAGAAATTAGAGAAAAATTTGGCAAATTGGACTAACAGTCATTCATGCGAGAGTTATCGAGTAGTCTTGACGTAACGTCCCTTCGTCATATTCGTAGTTCTTTGCATGATATCGGTAGGCTCAGCTATCCAAGTTATCCTTCTGGTCGACTGGTGGAGAGGACATCGCGTTTGGATGGGATGATACAAAGTAAGGATGAGAAACTCGAATCGACCATTGACAAGGCAAGGGAGTCGGAATTAAGTTTGGAATCTGACGTACATGCAATGGCAGATGTAATAAAGAGCCTTGCAATGATAATCGAAAAGCTACAAGTTGTAAACGAGAAACAAATTGAGACAGTAAGTGCACAGATGCGTGGAATTCAGCTCCAACTTACAAACTTTATGCAGCTGTCTTGCTCCTATGCAAATATGACCAGATCTCCTTACCCATCTTCAAATACATCTGGTACACCAAATACAGCTCCGAATACAAGTGTAATTGAGAGCCATCATCTAGAATCCCGAAATAGGATTATGTCAGATCGCAAGATTATGAAAGTACCGGCTTAAGCGTTTCCAGGCTACCAACATACAATATTCGTACCGAAGGTTTGATGCAATCTCAAGTAGCACAAACCCCTAACACTTCATCACCTACTGTAACATGTGAAGCAGATAAAGGAAAAACATTTGAAAAGAAAATTGTTGAAAAAGAATATCACACTAATCAGAATCAATTATCGGATGCTAGAAATTCTCCACTGAAACACAATGTCATGAATGATTTGAATAACAATAATTCGAAACCAGTCCAGGTACGAATCAGTACTGTGCCATTTAGTGGAATGAAGATGAGTTCGAAAACAAAATCTTTGTTGTTATCTCGAATTAAAGCAGACTATAGCCCAGAAGAGCTAAATCATGTAATACGCAGACATGCATACAATCGAGGAGTAAAGATCACAAATATTAGGATTCCTCAAAAGTGGTCAAATAGGAATGGAGAAACTTATACCGTTCGTGTCACTGTTCCGGAAAATCTGCTTACCAAATCTTTACAGCAGGGATTTGGGCCGGAATTTGTATTAGTCAGAGAATGGTATGAGAGATAAATGAGCCCGTGTCTCTAAATTGCATGCGGAAAAGCTTTTGTTTAATTTTTGAATGACTACTCTAAACATAATGACTTGGAATGCGAAGGGCATTATGACAGGAACAACCTGTCTTTGTTCATTATTTCCTACGGTAGATATTGTATGTGTACAAGAGCATTGGCTATATCCAGAGCAACTGCAATTTTTTCAAAGCATTGATAGGACATTTACGGCTTTTTCGAGACCGGATAACAGAATTGATACATGTCCATGGGAAAGAAAGCGTCCCTCTGGATCTGGAGGAACTGCAATTTTCTATCGGAAATCATTACCGGTTCGTCCTATGAATAACATCGGAAACGACAGAGTTATTGCAGTTGAAATTAGCCTGCGCGCTATCAAATTGTTTTTGTTCTATGTGTGGTTTCCTTCCACAAACGCCTCATTAGATGATTATAAAGAAATAATGGAAACTGTGGAATGCCTTTATGATGAATATAGTCAGAAAGGTTTTGTGATTATCTGCGGTGACTTTAATACGGAGCTTCACAAAACGAGATTTCAAAAAGTACAAATGGTAAAGGTTAAATCCTTCAATCATTTCTTAAACATAGGCATCTAATGTCAACATGTGATATTTTCCTTTCTGGAATACCAGGTTATACATATTGCTCATCAGACGGCAAACACTCGTCCTTGATTGACTACATTTTGATACCCTCCTCCAAAATAGATTTAGTCCGTAGTACCAATATTGAAGATGACCATCATCTCAATCTATCTGATCATTTACCTGCACGAGCAGAGTTCTTAGTTCCAGACGAACTCCTGGAATCGACATTTTCCAGATATCCAGTTACAATCAACTGGCGCAAAGCCTCTTCAGAACAGCAGGAGCAATACAGAAGTGAAACCAACGAGCACTTAAAATCAGTGGAGCTAGTTTTACACAACATTTGAGATGTACAAAACGCCCTAGTTACTGTTGCGACTGTTTCACGCAATACAGCTGATAACTATCTTCCTAAGAAAACCTTCCTGTCACACTTATGGATAAAAGAAGAACGGCCACGTGGTACACAATTTTAAACTTATGCAGAATATAAAAATGCGAAAAGAAAATTCAGAAACCAATTAAACAATGCAAACGACCAATACGAACAGGAACAATTCAATGAGCTGGAAAAGCTGCAGAACTGGATGTAGGGGAATTCTACAGAATAGTAAGACTTGATAAGAAGGGTCAGAGACAAGTTATTTCTGAACTTAAAGTGGAAGGAGAAATAATACGGGACCCTGATTTGATCAGCGCTCTTCTACAGAAACAACAATTAGCAGTCTTGGACTGTGGTCAGTAGAGGGCTATGTAGATAAAATCAAATTAGGTTTCTTCAATAAAATCTGCGGAGCTAATGGTTCACTAGCATGGAAAATTATATTCAACAGAAGAATTCTTGACTTCCTGATGCACAAGAGCGAGAGCGCAGGTTTTGTTAAAGATATATATCGTGTTCTTTTGAAATACCAGCTTTTTGGCTGTTTTTTCCACCTATACGTAAACACCCTATATTCTGTCCCGATACCAGTCTGGAGGAGGAATATTGAAACGTCAGTTCACTGCTGCGAAGAATCATTGTGGAGATCTAAACTTGAAATGAGACCTGAACTTTTACATTATGCAAGTGTCCATACTAGTCTTCAACCACTCGCTGTCTGGAAGCTTGGTAAATGTTTTCCTAATAAAACTTGGACTTTCGCTAACATTGCCTATTTAACTATGTTTTCAATTTCAACAGAGAATGAATATAAATGTAAACTCTGCAAAAGATTAACGAAAGACAGAGCCAAGCATATGTTACTATACTGCCAAGCCCTAAACGACGAACGTAATACTATGTTTGAAAAACTAATAGATGCAATGGACATTCTAGACTCGCACTGGCTTTTTGGTCAGGACAATGACTCATTACTTCATATCCTTTTGGGCAAGAGAGTGGGCATCTTTGATTCTATGGATGATCAATCATGGCAGGCATTCATGTGTGTGGTGGCTGATGGAATAGACACAATGTACAGAAGAACAAATGACTTTGAAAATGATTTATGATACTATGCTTGTTCAGTAAATTAGGGAAATGGACCCATTTCATTTCGATCTTATAAAATATCTACATGTGTTCAAAGTGAGAGAAAATATGATAATCCATTTAAATCGTTACAGTCGAATGTAAATAATTCCAATTCCTTTATTTTCCTCTCTTAATCTATGTTGCATATATATCTTGTTTGCAATGAGTTCTCTCACTCATGTGTTTAGATATTGCGTTTTCTTTACGTTTTTTTATATTTTTATATATATATGTGTATGTGTGTATATATATGTGTGTATGTAGGTGCATGTATGTATGTATATGTGTATATGTGCATGCATGTAAATATATATGTATGTATATGTGTATATGTCTGTATGTGTATGTATATGTATGTATATATATATGTATATGTATATATATGTATATGTGTATGTATGTGTATATGTGTGTATGTGTATATATGTATATATGCATGTGTATAATGTGTATATATGTATATGCATATATGTGTGTATGTGCATATGTGTTTGTATGTCCGTGTATGTATGTATGTATGTATATATGTGAATGTGTTTCAATATGTTTATATTTATGTATATGTGTATATATGTGTATGTATGTGTGTATATGAATATGTGTTTATATATGTGAATGTATGTGTGTAAATGTGTGTATATACTCATATATGTATGTGCATATATGTATTTATATATATATATATATATATATATATATATATATATATATATATATATATATATAGTGTACTCTAAGTCCATTAATGTCAAGCTATGTTCGTATCTTTTCTGAATTAACGAAAAATTAACTGAATGTAATCTCTTCTGAAGAGGAAATAAAGAAAGTCAGTCAGTCAGTCATACATACATACATATATACATACATGCATACATACATACACACACACAGACACACACTTACATACATACATACATAAATACATACATACAAACAAACAAACATACATGCATACATCCATACATGCATACATACATACATGCATACATGCATACACATGCATAAACATGCACGCACGCACACACATATACATACATACAAACATACATACATACATACGTACATGGAGCATGGATACATACATATACATACATACGCATGCACATACATACATACATACATACATACATACATACATACATACATACATACATACGTAAATACATACATACATACATACATACATACATGCATACATGGAGCATGCATATGTTCAATCAGAGGAGGAAAGAACAAATTAGATATGAATAATTACCGCGATATAACTATAATTCCAGTGCTTCAGAAAGTTCTAGTGCAAATTATATATAGTAGACTACTTATATTTTCTAAACAGATTTCTTTTCCAAATCCATTGCAACAGGGTTTTAGAAATAATTGCGGTAGTATCACTGCAGCGTTCTGTATTAAAAAATCTATATGCTACTATTTGGATAAAGATACTCCTGTCTATGCTACATTTCTTGATAATGCTAAAGCCTTCAACACAGTTTGCACAACGGGTTATTCTACAAGTTGTACAGACTTAGCATCAAAGGGAAGACCTGGTGCATCACGAAAGACTCGTTGGAGAGAGTAGCAAGCTTTGTTCATTTTTGCAGGCAGCTGTCCAAATGATTCGATATTATGCAGGGTGTAGGACAGGACCGTATCTTGTCTGCCTGTTTCTTTCTTGTAATGATAGATGATTTGATCACGGAATTAGATCACACTTTGCGAGGTCTAAAACTTGTCGATCTCCACCTGCCTTGTGTCTTATTAGCAGATAACACAACTGTAATGTCTAACTCGCATCATTCAATGCAACAGGTGCTTGATACAATTTCCAACTGTGCGAAATGGTGTAGATTAAAATATAACGCAGATAAAAGTTGAACCATCTTGTCGACTAACAAAAGAACGACTGGTATGTCTTCTTTTCTACTCGACAAATCTCCGATTCCGGCAGTCAAAAGTAAGAAGTATGCCGGCATACCTCTAAAATACAACTTAAAACCAAACGACGCGATAAAAGAAGCATGCGATAAAGGCAAACACTTGTTAAACTCTTTTTATTTTATTGGTATCAGAGATGGAGGAATGAACCCTTTAACATGTCTGAAGATATGGAAAAGAATTAGTGTAGCCTCAGTCCTATATGGATGTGAACTATGGTCAGGTATCACAAACTCGAATGTAGAAAAACTTGAGTTGCCAGAGGTATGCAGCGCGACGTATGCAAGCTTTCGATAAATATTCGCCTACGGAGGCAACGAGTAGTACCTTAGGACTCTTGTCAATGGAAGCATACTTAGATAGGATGAAATTGTTCTTTTTCAACAGATTGTGCAAGGGCAATTGCACTTTTATCTGGAAAAAGATTTTTATTATGCGCTTATGTCAGTATCTGAACAACCCGCTAAAACAGACGGGATTTATACCAGATATTGACAGAATAACTAAGAAATATGGCATGGGAAGTGTTCTTTTAGACTCTGGAGCAAGATTACGAACAGAAGAAAAACTCGTTTGGAATCGGTATGTTATTGATATTATTCAAAACCGTGAAGAAACTACCTGGAGAGCAAATGTGGATCTAAGTGGTGATTTAATTCACTTCAGAAACATTCATTTGGACTTAAAACCAAGTAGTATATGGTTTCTTGGGCGTAAATTTCCATCCATGTTATGGCCTCTCTCTGAAGTAATGAAACTATATATCATGCCTGTTGGTAAAGTTAAGGTATGCAAACTCTGTGGAAAAGAGACTGACGACGGAGCGAAACATCTTATTTTAGGTTGCGAAATGCTGCTTGAGGAACGAAACGTTTTCTTTGAGAGAGTGATTGACTCTTTAGAAGTGAGAGACGGGGTTAACCTATTCAATCAAGAAGAAGATATGTTGTTGGAGACACTTCTTGGAAGCAGGGTTGACTACATGTCGTCCATTGACGATGATGTATCAGCTAGGCTCATGTTGGTGACCGCAAACAGCAAAGCTTCATTCTACAATAAATGTGTGCCCTACTATCAACTAACATATTCTAACATGATATAAAAAGTAAGTAGTAAATTTGCATTAAAAATAAAAAATTAAAGGCCAAAGTCTTCTTGTCAAATCCGCAAATTTTGTTGTATGACAGCTGTTTGTGTGGGTGTTTATGTATTTGTTTTTGTATTTGTTTATGTTTATTTCCTAGAGATTTCTATATGGTTTTCTGTATTTATATATCTCATTTTGTAAATGCATTAGTTGACGCACCGCTCCGGTGGCCTAGTGGTTAGAGCGTCCGCCTCGGATGCGGGAGGTCGTGGGTTCGATCCCCGGCCGAGTCATACCAGAGACTTAAAAAATGCTACTAACAACTGCCTCGCTTGGCGTTCAGCATTAAGAGGTTAGTGTTAGGACTGTCAGGATAATGTGACTGGGTGGGACATCATGCTACGTGTCTGCGGCATGATGCCCCAGTGCTAGACATCACTATAAACTGCCACATTGCAGACATCGTAGCGATATGACTGAAAAATTGTTAAAGCTACGTTAAAAATCAAAATCACATCACATCACATAAGTTGACGATGTATATATCATGCTTGCGTTCTCGTCATAGATGTGTCTCATAATCCTATTATATGTATAATATGTATCTTAGCAACCTGATATACTCTTTGTTGAAGAGGTAACTAAGTCATTTAGACAGTCAGTCATAGATAAATGCATGTACGCACGCATACGCGCAAACAAGTATATATATATATATATATATATATATATATATATATATATATATATATATATGCATAAATACATGCGTCATATGAAGAAAAAAAACTACATATAGAATTACACTGTTATAAGTTTTTCATTTCATTTTCGTTTGCTATCTCGAATTTAATGTTAAGCACATAAGACTATAGACGTATTAACTTTTCGAAATATTATCATCATCAAGCAACTGTTAAACGATCAGTGCCTTGCTCCGTCAAATGACTGCAGATTTGCATAATTGCAGGTATTGAGATATTTCGTTTTGTCAATACGGTAGCTGAAACAGTATTACTATTGTATTTTTGTCAATTTTCTGTTCTATTTTATGATCTTGTATTATCATGAATTTGTTTAATCTGATGTAATCTCCTTTTAAAAGGAAATAAAGTCAGTCAGTCAGTCATACACACACAGAGACACACACACACATACATGTTTTAACGTCAATGTGGGGTCTTTGACATATCTCTGAAACTGGGGTCCCATGTTTCTTATTGTCGTATCTGCTAAATACCTTAAAAAATAACAAGAACCTGGCCTTCTGAAATTAGACACACACTTAAACTTAAAGATATTATTTTTATTTTTGAAATAATAGCTCTTGACAATTTTGACAGTAGTCCTGGAAATTGGGAACCCGGAAGTCACTAATTACGTGATATACTCTCGCACCCGAAATGAGGTCCGAAAACACTGACTTGAAGCTGGGGTCATGAAGCAAATCATTTTAGAAAAGAACAATATAATGCAATAAATAATCAATTTAAAGTGTAGAATGGAATGAAAGATGATTGAATTGGTTCGTTCTTATATATGTATTACCTTAAGTGACATCCATTAATTATGTCAACAATTTTTAGGCATTTTTTTACACCCTCCTACACCCCCCCCCCTTGTCAACAACTGTCATACTTTCAGTAACCTCCCTAATAAAATTTTACACCCCCCCTGCAAACTAACAATATTTTATACGGCTGGCTTTTATACTAACAATAGAATTACGGAAACTAAAAGGTTTACAAATAAATTTTAATTACTTTCTTTTTACTCGTTTAACAGATTTCAAATTGACTATAACACTTTGAATTCATGAAAAAATCGAGAATCTATATTCCAGCTTCTATCATCTTCCCATGGGGAAGCCAAATGTTCCTCAATTGTTATAATGGGCATAGTGGCTGATTCATTAATTTCTTGTGGAACGGATACACCCGACAAGATTCGCGGGTGAGTACACGACAGGGACGTCATTTCAACTTTTTTTTTTTTTTTGGGGGGGGGATGTTAATTTACGTATATAGGCTACAGCAATTTTACAGCACAAGCAAATGGGGGATGGGGTGAGGATGGGGTTGGGGCATTTGCCTGAAATGAACAAGAGTCTGTTATCAAAGTGTATAATATTTGTATGGCATTAAGGTTACCGCATCTGGTTGAAGAAGTTGTATGCATGTGTAGGCTACATAATTTATTTTACGTATTATGTTAAAGATGACTGTATAATAGTCAAGCTCTTAAGTTTCCTAGGCTCAGTTATACATCCTTGGAGGGATAGCTTATGGACTTCAATATATATTTCATCTATACATATAACATAGATGCTATTTAATAGAAGTCCATTGATAGCTATACTATTTAGATGTATATGGCTCAGTACAGTCTTTGAATATAGTAACAGCTTCCCTTAAAATATGTCTACAGTCTACAACCTACATTGAATAAAAACAAAATATAATGTTGCAAGACTCTGAGTTCTTTGGCAAGAGATCAACCGGTTTAGGATTAAACTGGTGGGCTGTTGACGGGCGAGCGAGTGTGTGCCATGCCAACGCACCGACTAATTTCCTATTTTTTTTATTTATTAATTTTTTTGTAGAAAATAACATTGTTGATGTCAATTTATCTTAAATTCCCCCCTCCCCCATGTCAACAATTGTCAAACTTCTTCAAACCCCCTCCCACTCCATTTTGTTGACATAATTAATAGACGAACCTTAATAAGGGCCACGCTAAAATGTATGCCGATAAATCAGCCCCTCAACCTTGATGATAATGATTGGCGGTTTAGAGGCTGATATAGGCTATTCATTATAATCTGCAACCTACACTTATCGGCATTTCTCACGGCTGTGGAGCTACCATCGGCTGAAGAGTTGTTTTGGTGACATGTACATGCTATTTCCGGAGCAAATCTTATGTTTGGTGACTTGTAAATTCATGTGCAATAACCCTCTGTCCACTTTGAATAGATATGGAGTTACCAATTAGTGGTATGTGTCTAAAGTGTATGCATGTTTGCACATTTTAATGACCAGGTGAAATCAGACCAACATATTGTCCATCAGTATCAGCAGATTGGGGGGGGGGGGGATTTATCGGACTAGCTAAAATGTTAACCACTTTGCTGACGGTTGTAAATGTCATTTGATTGTTTTTTTCTCTCATCCATTTGTATATTTTCGTGTTACAAGAGGGACTGTACCTTTTTCTTGCCGTTTTTGAATGAAGGTCGTAACATATTGATAAAATAACTAAGTTTCAAGCCTTGTTTCGGAAAAATTCATACCGATAGCGGGTGCCATTTCAACTGACTGTTTAACGGTATTTTACAGCGTCATAAGTGCCAAGAATGTAATTTTGTTATTTTAAATATTATACCTACATTACGTAATAGAATAATAAAAATACATGCTTTTTCACATATCCAATATAACAATGTACATGAAGTTCCAATTGTATGACACATTAGAGTATAGAACTATCATGGGAAAGAAAAGAAGAACCTTGCTCTTTCTCAGGTGGAAATTTTGTCTCCATATTTAAGCCGAAAACGTTGACAGACATTTAGAAACTGTATAAAAATCTCATGTTTTATTCGTTACCTAATATGATTGTTTGGCATACAGCTATAGCTACAGTCACAATTACCTATCCAAGCCAATTTTTTCACAAATTGGGGTTTATATATTTTGTGTCCAAGTTTTTGAAATGATAAAGATTTTTGAAAGTTTACCCAGAAATGTATTACCTCTAGGCTACATGTCACAAACCAAACCCATACTTCTAGATTAATAGTCATAGCTACAAATAAAGTTCAAGTGCCATAGTAAGAAGTTTTCGTGTCTATCACAAGTACATACGTTACCGTAGAGCCCCTAAAAATGTCCATGCTCACTCACACATAATACAAATATTTATCGGCAGATCAGCTGGTAGAACGTCATACTCGTAATCGAAAGTCGGCTGCACTTGACTGCCATGATGTGTTAAAAGTGCCACTAAACCAACCAACCAATGAAAATAAATTCTAAAAACGCGAGCAGAGACTCACTCGACAACCGGTATTACAAAACTCAGCTTCTAGTTACCAGCAGTTCTGCTCAAGACCCTGATCTATTAACAAGGCCTAAAATATTACATCTTACAGTAAATAATGCGGAACATGCAACAAGAACCAGATGCGGGGGACAGTCTATGTGCATTTCGTCCCGAAGAACAGTTTTTCATTACAATTAGATGGTTCAAATTATGCCGTAAAAACGCTCAGAATGTGAGGGTTCTGTCCCAGTCAGCTTTGCTACCTGTTTTTATAACCCCACCCACCCCTATTTCATTTCTGGGTAAGCCTGTGAACTAAATTCAGAGCATCATCTCGTATACGCCACGTTGAAACAGGAAGATTTGCATGCAATACAATTAGAAAATTGAACATGACGTTTTTGTAATACGATAATGAATTTCACTTTTTACTCAAATATCAGTGCTACATGGGATTACAAGAGACAGCAAAATATGGCAACATTTATAGGTTTTTTAAGTATTAATCAGAAGACCCTATCAAATTTAGGCTTTCATTTTAAGATATTTTCAATATCTTAACAAATTATTTTGAAGTCTGTACCAACATTCTTCAATGAATTTACTTAAGTTTTTTTATTTTTAAAATACCCTTTCTTACCCAGTTTCAATACATTTCCATAAAAATTATCATTCAATATTTTTAATGTTTTGCTTCAGCTGTTTGTTGGTAATAATGTACTCACTTTTTGTTTTATTTTGGTGTGATTGTAATTTTGCTTCTTTTCTCGTTTTCTTTTATCGTTTGCTCCAGTTTGTTAGTTCTTTTGTGGCAATTAACACATTCAAATATTATAATGATAAATAATAATCGGATTCATGTGTCTAAAGTTCTTTTGTTATTTTGTGATTTGAAGATATTTATTATTTTAACCAACTCCAAAATACATAATTATTCCTTTGTTTATATTTAACTTCACAACCTTAAAATCAAATAATTTCGAACCATTTGTCTAGCAAAACAAGCATGTTAAAGCAAATGTTCGTATCATAGGTGTCAGACCGTCTTGAGTGTCCGTCATAACTGCACTATAATCGGGGCCCTAGGTGGACGATTTGCCTAAAGGGCTCACCTTTTACAGTTTGTTCATCTCATCTCCATTCTTGTGGGTTTGTCTCTGTCGTGTTCTGTGAGAAAGCTTGTCAGTAGCTTCTCGTAGGTTGTTGGCTTTTACCGGGCTTTCCTCCACTACTTATACTAAGTTATACTGACTGCCATGTGCTGCCTATCGTGTGCTGAAAAATGGCGTTAAACCGTCAACAACAAAGCACTTTAATCCTAGTTTAGTCCTTCCGTCATGAAACATGGTTAAAGATTACACTGCCACACCCAAGTGATCCCATCTACACTCATACAAACTATTTCATGCATCAGAGTCTCTATTTTAAACTGCTGGCATATCCTACATAGCCAAACGTCATCGATCGTCTTTTATCAATTAAATCGATTGACTACGCATATCTAGCTTTATATTATACAGTTATAATAATAAATACCATTGCGGCCTTGATTAAAATAGAAGTATTTACGGATAGAACAATAATAATGTAAAATTCAGTCAAGCAACCAAAACACACGAGTTTGTTCATTTATTTTTCAGTAGTAAAACAAACGAACAAAAAGAAAGTCCAATAAAATAAATTTGATAGTTGTAAATCGTGACTGATTACCTATTTAGCAATTAATATCATCCAAAACAACATTAACCGACATGGATTTGGAAAAGAAATGTGATCGGGATGAAAATTTGAACCTAAAGAAGTCAAAATATTTCAACTGTATATGATCGAATCTGATCGAATCTGTTCTTATCGCTCAGATATAGTGAGAAAACACTGAATGTGATCTTTTGCATGCTATTTAACGAGCACAAGTCAAAAAACACTTCTGTAATCAAAGGTGTACAATTGGTGTTAAAGTCAGGACCTGTGGACCATACGAGATGTAATGAATATATACCTTCCCCAAAAGCCGAAACAGTTGCAAAATGCAACACTTTTGTTCCCATGTTCGACAAAGGGTCAGACAAGGCAAGATATGAAGATACTTCACAATGCCTATCAATAATGTATCGTCTCTCTTGTCAAGCACTAGTTCGTAACCACCGATAAGATCACGTAAGTTGCATCATTATGGGGCTTTTGAACCTTTGTTGCTGATATAGGTCAAAGTCGTCTGTATCCCACCACTTTACCTTCAAATCACACTCGACTGCATGATTTACACGAGTGCGTGCGAGCCCGCGAAGCAGCGTTACCAAGAGGTCCCCATGCTAAGTCGTGTGGGATGGAAGACATTAACCTAATTCAGTAACCAAACAGACAATTACAAAACCTTACAATTGATGATTATTTTTTCAAATCCCACAATTATACTAGTGTAGTCTTGTAAGTTAAATTCTTATAAGGGGCTGCACTACAGCCATTTAAAAGCATTGTACTTGTTTTTGGTCGCTAATGCCCCGGTTCCGTGCCTTTGCTCGGAGCTGATGGTTTTCCATTTTGACTAGCACAATTTCAAACTCAGCCATTCTAATAGTTTTATCGTCGATTGTCACCTAGTACAGTTTACTTATTCTATTGAGACTGCTTTGTGCCGCAGTGACAACTTCCAAATAATATGAGTGGAATTAAAAAGATGATAATAAAAATGATAAAACGACTTTTTATTGCTTTACTTTTATTTTCTTTTCTAATGTCTGTAAAAAGCATAGCCCATATACAAGCAAGCATAAGATGTAATTGTTGGCATGTATGGATATCGTAAGAAGTCTTTTGATGAAAACCCTATGTGGATATCAATTCTCCTGTAGTAGTGATAACAGTATTTCCAAAGTTGACACATTGGTTTTCATATTGATATCATATCGACAAAATTTACATTCAGGACTAACTAAATTGTATAAGATTTCTTCTGATGAGAAAGCCTATAAGAGATTCCGTTTAGGAGGAGTAAGGATAAGATTTTCAAGATGGCTATCATCATGGCCATATTTGAAGCCAGATCAGCACATTTTCAGTAAGGACAAATAGATATCATAATTAATCTTCGTCACCCATCCCCCCAAGTCAAAATGACTTTCTATTTACAGAGGAGTCGCGATAATAAGATAGTGGATAACAGATATGCACCATTTTCATTTAGCACCATACACAAAATGACCTGGTAATAACCAAATGTTTGCATGGCTTTGCATCAATGAGTAATAGGGACACAAATATTTTCATACTAGCCACTGTGGTGGGCATAGCGTATGTCACATCTTCAACATTTTCTTAACAATGCAGCTAGATACCGAAACAATTCCTTTTGTGAAGATACCATGTTAATACAACTAAAGATGGCTCATGTTGTGGCTAAATTGGATGTCAGTTCGACGCAATTGAGATTTAGGACCAAGTTAACATCGTACAATGTCCTATAGTAAAAAACCCATGGTGATGTTTAGAGGAAGCAATAAAAAGAAAGAGAACTGTCTTCATTTAGTTAGGACCACCTAGACATCATACAAGTTCTTTATGTAAAAAGTTTATGTCAATTTTCGTTCCTTGAGTAGCAACAAGATTTTCAAGATGACTGCCACATGGGACAGCAGACATGCATGATTTTCATTCAGGACGTGAATTATTTAGTGAAAACCCCATGTTGATATTACCATCCATTCAGGATAAGTTGCAACAAGATTTTAAAGATGGTCATGCCTCAGCAGTACCATTTTCATTTAGGACCAACTAGACTTAGGGATGACTGCATGTAATGTTTGATGGCTATTACACGTTTAGGAATCTTGTTGACAAACTTGTGCTTAGCAGACAGACAGAAGATAACAGACCATCTAGTTAGCTCTCTTGGTCTATGACTAGTAGAGCTAAAATCTAAATACCTGTATATGTATTACAAATATATACAAACTAATTAGTATAAATACAAATATTTCATCTTGTTGTTTATGGATTAATTTTCTAAATTTCAAATACACACAGCTGCACAGTTGCAGAAACATTGATATGGTTGTGTTGGACATCCCATCTCCCACTGACAAAAATAAAATAAACAGCATAAAAAATATCCCTAAATCTAATTATATATGTGTATATGTGTTTTGATCCACAGCGTTGTCATGTTTGCCATACATATTATGTAATGGCTTACGTCTTCATCATCATGGGAACCACCTTAGATTATGTCAAAACTGAAACTTTTGCTTCAGCTGCTTGGCACATCATTGCAGTGATGGTGGTGCAATTACTTTTCAAGATGGATAAACTTTGACAAAACAAGTTTTAGATCCATTTCCAGTGATTTTATGTTGTTTACGAACTGATATAAAAATGTCAGTAACAAAACTCATTCAAAACTGCTACCAAATTCTCAAAAAGCTCATATATCAATATAACCTAAAATGATGTCTCTAATTATATGCAAGATTTCCACATTTTTTTAGAATTTTCAAAACTAAGAGCCAAGTTAACATGCAGCAACAAATTGGTTTTTACATAAATGTGAACGTGACTTACTCTCCCCTGCATTAGTTTTTAATAATGTGAAGAACACTGTTCCCAATTTAGTAACATGAAGGTATCATGCAGACAACTCAGATTATGCCATTCAACTATAATGCACATGTTAACCAAGAAAAATAGGTCACTGTGATCATATTCTGGTGAGGGTTTGTCTGATGCAAGGTACACCTTGACCTAGTTCCCTGGAGGTATCATATCCACAACTGCAGCTACTAATCCAGATCACAAAATCTCAGCAAAACTTTGAAGCAACAAAGTAATAATTGCAAAAATATTGATCACTGTAATCTATTCTAACTTTGGAAGGTTCAGAATCTTAAAATTATAAGACTGACCAGAGTTCATGAAGACTCAAAAGCATAGATGTTGTTAGGATGGGAGGAAAACAAAATTCTTACAATTAGGTTAACCTGCCTGTAAATGTTGCTTCTGATACCAGGGTTCCTATACCACTAAGCTATTCTGTATGTTGCATAGGTGATATAAAATCACGGACTGTGCAAGGAGACCACAAGGACACAGACTTGGAGCAAGACAAGTAGAAAATAAAGATTTATGGACAAAGTACAATTCATATAAGCTATCTAGATGTTGCTGTTTTCTATTATGCATGGATAGATGATTATGATAAGAAAATGTATACCCCTTTATTACCATAATATTATAATACATTGCTTTGAGTAGGTTTAAAGGAATAATGTTAAACAAAATCATCATTTCAATTCATACACTTGAAAATGATATATTGAAATTGCACCAGACAACTTATGAAAGGGAAGAAAGCAGGAAAAAAACCAGCACAAATTAATGCAATACGTTGGTCTTAATAATCACTAGCTTATGCTGCGAAAGCTGGTGAAATTAATTCAAACATAAAAAGTCAGTTTACTACCTTTGTTTTTGGTATTAAGATGGCATATACCAAAAAAGATTTAACAAAAGGCTCAAGTGGGCCTGTTGTCGCTCATCTGGCTTATGTAACCATTTCACCAATCAAGTGTGTCTTGTAATATGAGAACAAATTCAATGTAAACTGTCTCCCAAACTTTATATCATGTTGATTTTACCTAATGTATGATATCCTCAGAGGTTATTTCAAAGCATAAAGGCACAATTTATATGCACTGGGAGTCTCTTTCTCATAATCGAAGTCATTTAGACCTTGATGATAATAAACCAAACAGGTCATAACTATGGCTTCACAAGTGCAATATGATATACGAAACCATCAATGCTTGGATCGTTTTTTTAAAAAAAACTATGCAGATCTTGACAATATAAACATATTGTTCTAGTTACGATGAAAGGTTATGGTCTCCAGAATGGTAACAATCTGCCTCATACACATGCATAGATCTCGTTTATTACTGTACAGTCCAAGCTTTTGATCTTCATCCAAGATCGGCAGGATATAAGCTGAAATTTCAAGTTTGTTCAAAATAGGACCATAAATATGGTTGCTAGAATAACAACAAACCTGGCTTATAAGATGCAAGATGCTTCCTCAGTAATATAAATCGATCTTACTGAACTTGTTCGAGGTCTTATTGATATAATTTTATCTTCCAAGTTGGATCAAAAATAGAGCAGAAATATGGCGTCCATCGTGGCAACAAGGTTAGCCAATTAAATGCAAATCACTTCATTAAGTTGCATACATCTCACTCATTATCAACATCAAACATCTTTATAATATAAAATAATGTTTCAAGTTTGATCAAGGTCAGATAAGAAATAGTTTAGTAAATCAGATGCAAGATCACCTAATTAGTATGTTTGGATTTTGCTCATTATCAAACTCATCTGAGATCCTGACGATAATGTAGACATTATTGTTATAATTTTTGTTGCAAATACAAATTCCTAAATACAAGTGTAAATGTCTGATAAACAAATTCTGAAAATTTCTATATTTTAACAAATCTGATTAAGTATCTTAATTTTGAAATTGTGATAAACGTATCAGCCATTGTTTTACACTATTATTTCCATTTTTATTTTGCATTCATCATTGATCTTAATATTGTTTTTACTGCAATCTTCATATTTTAATTACTACTTTGAATTTTTTATTGCATGCATATGCATATTGTTCTTCATCTTTTCTATAGTAATAATAATAATGATGATAATACATATATCTAAATTGCTTGCTCTTTTAAATGTAGGTAGTCAAGGCATGGATATTTTAAATGACAATTATGAATTTTAAACAAATATTAAAAAGCATTTTTTTGTTCAAACTGCATTAATTTGGAATGTCTGGTATGTAAAAAAGTGCTAAATTCTATATTGTACCTGCACTAAATTTTTATGATTCAGATAATTCCTTTGCTGTATTTCCATATACTTTATCTTAATTGTACTGGATTTAGTAGCTGGTATATTGTATGTGCCAACTTTGTTAATATGCTAGCATCCATATCAAAATCATGCATATGAGGCAACTCCATCTACTCAAAAAGGCATCTTTTTTAACATTGCACTTGCTGTTGATGACTTTATGTTTCCAAATTAAAACTGTTTGTGCCGACAGATCAAGGTTTAGTTTGAAATTTGTATGGTATAAATGAATTAAATAATACTGAGCTAAATTGTAATTGTGCTTTGGCAAATGCTTTTGAAGACAGGATGTATGGTACAATTCATAATGGACCTGAGGCAAACTCAAGTAAAGCTAAAAAGAAACACGTTTTTAAGTGTGTGCATGTGTGAAAACTAAGCACAATGCCATTTGTAACTTATAAGACAAATAATTACTTGTTGTGCAAATGACATTACAACTTCATTTTTATTTTGGCCCTTTGTATCCGATAGTAAACAAAGACCTTAATATTTCACCATGATCTTGATCCAAGGCATGGTTCTTTTGCAAGAACGTTAAGTACATCTTCTTGCCTAGGCCCTCTGAGCATCCTGACGAAACAACCCAAGTGTTGGAGCACAGCATTCCTTTCTTGACCTGTCCAAGGTTTCGCAGAGTTTTAGATTTGGTGCTTTCATGTCTCTTTGTTGATACTGCAACTGGTATAGTGCTGGTACATATCTTTCTAGATTCAAGAACTGAAAAATATAAGACGATTTCTGAGATAACAAAATAAGTATGTTGATAAGACTAAGGAAAAACTTTAAACAAAATTCCACCAAGGGACTGATGCTCTACTAACCAGAGGAAACAGCAACTAAGATTGATATCCTTTACAATTGGTGCCACACATGCCACTACAAATATCTGCAGAAGATAACTGGGGGGTGGGGCAAGTTTAACTACATGGACAAACTAATTTATTTTAGCTTTAACCATCACAAGTGTTGGGAATCAGCTCAAAAAGGTAATATTAAAGTAATACTGGATAGGAGTTTTAAAATACCAGTAAGTAATACAACAACTAACATGGACGTGTTTTAATACCTCTACACCATAATCATAGAAGCACATTTGGTTGCCTGCTGTAAACAGCAGTCATTTTGGGTTGGTTGTCAAATTGCAACCTTCATGGTAAACCCACCATTAGATACAACATTCATTGATATGAATGACCATTATGTCAGATCACACGGTCGATGTTTAAGCTCTAGTCCTAATCTGATATTTCAAGTAACTGGCTCAGATCTTCAACTTCCCAAAACAGAAGCTGCGGACTTTGTTCAGTACTTTCTGGAGTTTGCACGATCAGAATCACGACAATTGAAACTTCAATAACACAGGCAAGGGCTCTGATGTCTATGTATGCATCAGTGAGGGTTTATAATTTATCAGCTTCAGGTGATTTAGTCATGGACAAAGAACTGATAAATTTATAGTATGAGAAATGGCAGCTACGGTTTGTTACATAGCTTCAAATGCTTGACAGTAAATGAGTTCCCTAAAAGCACATAAAAAGTATTCTGTGAAAAATAATTATACAACTATAACGATTACTCTTAAATCATTCTATACATAATAGATGTATACCAAAACTGGAAAATGGTTAAAATTGATGTTGAACGTATTGAATCAAATATATAACAGATGTTTTATTTATAGCACACTGCACTGTTTAACTCAGGTACATGTATATCAACTGCCTACAAAGTCATACATTCTATGAGGTAAAAGGTTAAGGTGTAAAATATATATGTAGCACAAGATCACTCAGTGCTGAATTGAAATGAAATGAAAATTGTGCATTACTATTAAATTGCCTTATTTTATCTAGGCTTGGTATTATTCATTTATACATTTAATTTCAATTACTGCGGTATAGTTGGGAATGGCCATCATTCAACCTGTTTTTGTCCATCCAACATGTGCAATGGCTCCAGATGGCTCAGTGAACTAAATGCTCCTCTTTACAGCTCACCCACATCTGTCCGCATGGGTTCAACTTTTGGCTTGACCAACATGAGTGTGTAATAAAGCTTGGCAGTAGCTTTCCATGGGTTGGTGGTTCTTCTTCCACCAAATATACTGACTGCCATGTATAGCCTATCATATGCTAGAAATGGTGTTAAAACCAACAACACCAAAACAAACGTACATTTGTCTTGTATTCAACATTATTTCCAGTAACACATTCTCTGTAATGAAATACTTCAAACTTTCAAAATCATTGTCATCATCACCAACTTCAGCCAATGGAAATCATCAACTAATGATGAACCATGTTGATAGTCTGCCATGTGGTGTTGTCTAAGTGGCCCATATTTTAAACAAGAATCTGCATAACTGCCTTGATGAATGCAAAGTTAAAACTATATCAAAATGCTTGTTCCAAAGCCCAATATACCTATTAAATTAAGCTTAACACCCTTCATGTCAAGCTGAAGTACCCAGATGTGTAATAGTTACCTACCTGAAAAACAAAATTGTAGTAAGCATACAAGATCTTGAGAAGCAGCACAACTTATGTTTTGTGGAATGCTTCAAGGGTTAGAAGATGAATAAAATTATCTACCATGCTGAGTATACACATGACCCTTGAGATAATTTGCGGGAGTTCTTGCGCTTCACTGCTTTCTAAGGGCTAAATTTCACACAAATTTTTGCACAGTTTGCACACTCATGCACCCTGGAAGCTTCTCTATTTTAAGTAACAAAATGCAGAATGAAAGTGGGCCTGGGGTCTAAAACACTTAACTTTACCAATCACTGCCATCTCACCTCTGAGTTGGTTTGAGTCTCAAGTCCAGCCAATGCCAGCTGCTTCCATTGAGTTGGTGGTTCTTACCAGGGGTTTTGGGGGTTCTTACTCTAGCAGTTATGTGATGTGTGATGTGATTTTGATTTTTAACGTAGCTTTAACAATTTTTCAGTCATATCGCTACGATGTCTGCAATGTGGCAGTTTATAGTGATGTCTAGCACTGGGGCATCATGCCGCAGACATGTAACATGATGTCCCACCCAGTCACATTATCCTGACACCGGGCCGACCAATCCTAACACTGACCTCTTAATGCTGAGCGCCAAGCGAGGCAGCTGTTAGTACCATTTTCGTAAGTCTTTGGTATGACTCAGCCGGGGATCGAACCCACGACCTCCCGCATCCGAGGCGGACGCTCTAACCACTAGGCCACCGGAGCGGTCTAGCAGTTATAATGATTGCCATGTATCATGCATTGAAAATTGGCATTAGACCCAAAACAACAACTGTACAATAGAATGGAAGCAAACTGGCATTAGACCCAAAACAACTACTGTACAATAGAATGGAAGCAAACTGGCATTAGACCCAAAACAACAAGTGTACAATAGAATGGAAGCAAAACAATCCTCATTACCAAACCAATACATGCATTAGAGGCATGTGACATTTCACAAACGTCTTCTCTGTACAGAGACTTTGGTAATGGCTATACATTATAAAAATCCTAATAATTTTATAAATTTATATTTATTTAAAAATTGTTTGTGAAATTAGGGCTGATAAAGTGTAAACTAGCTGTTTTGTTGGATATATCATCTGCCCTGCTTGTTGTAACTTTGAACCATACTTTAACATAAATTGATAAATGGAGAAAGTATTTATCTACATATATATCCCGGAGAAATTTCATTAAATAATAGTGTACAAAAACAGAAACACATTACACACATTATTAAAGCCATCAGCTTTTAATGATATTTGAAGTTTATCCAGTCAACAACATCTAACAAACGTATTGGTTGATTCTAGTGGCAGAAGCTACATATTTTAAATGACATTTTTAATGCAAAAAAATTAACATCAATTTCACTTCTGTGCTGTGTACACATTGAAAAATAATGGCAAATCTGAACAGTATATCCCAAGGAACAATATTACAACATTTATAACAGATTATGAAAATTGCAATCCATGACTGGCTCATCTGATTTTACCGATCAATCCTCAAGTATGTCTATCGCCAAACCCTTAACCATGACATCACAAAGTTCTATCCTTATCAATGAGTTTAAAAATTATCAATGTCAATATTTTTATATTATCATCACATTTTACCTGCAATTTCTGCATTCTCTTTAAGTTCATCTGAGATCTCCCCTTGCTCTGTTGGCCCATTTCCTGTTTTAATTTCTTCTTTTGCAATATCTCCATTTTCTTCTTCTGGCACAATCATATCTGACAAAATAATTTTCATGAGATAAGATACAAATGACAGACTTGCAATATTTAATTCTTCTTGTTACTATTAAATTATGATTGGCATGAATTAAAATATCCCACGGTGACCTTAAAAATAAGGACCATTCTTGATATTGGGAGTTTGTTTGTGGGGGAGGGTCGAGTGCCATTTTCAGCAGATGATAGACTATACATGGTGGAGGAGGAACCTGGGAAAACCCCTAAAAGAACCACGTACACTATGAGAAGCTACTGAAAAGCTTTCTCACTGACTCGCATTGGCCAAGGTCGACAGAGGTGTGGTGGCAGGGGTCAGTAAAGGAGAGCACTTTAGACCACTCAGCCCCCTGGGGGATCTTTGTAATTTAAACTCTACATGCAACACTCACAGAGAAGCTATGTTAATTTGTAAACATCTGGTTTCATTTTTGTAATGTTCATAAGACTAAAAGATGTATCCTGTTTCATGCACACAGAAAATTAAAATTTAGGTCAGTCATTCAGTAAAGGTGTGTTGTTGCTTTGGGGTTTAATGCTATTTCTCAGCATAAGATAGGTTATACATGGCAGCCACTATAACTTTAGACCTATATGCCACCAAGGGCCATTAAATTTCTTTCCCTCATCTCATCCACAGGGATATGGGTCATAAATGAAGGAATCAGCATTGGAATGCCATAATTGTATCAAGAAATTATAGAGAAACATGGTGAACTTTTGAAGAAGTTTCCTAATGTATAAAACTCAAGGATTTGAGGGATGGGGATAAAATAAATATGAATGTGCTACCTTATAACGCTGGTAAAAGTTCTTTCCATCTCCATAGTCATATCTAATCTCTTCACCATGTCAATATATCTGGTTGCAAATAGACAAAGCCTCTAGTGGCCTTTTGTCTGATCTTTAATGCATTGAAATAGTTCAGTTTAGTACATGCATAATTATGTTTCGGTGCAGATGTCTTTGCAATGCAAAATTTAGAGTGTAGGGCTTTACACTTCAACGATGCTAAGGACCATTGCAAGGTGGTGAGTTTGTTTACTGAATTCAGAACATCTGAATGGTCCTTATAATTTATTCTTATCTCACTTTCATCTGCATTTGCCTAAATAATCCTAATATATGCAGAATGGGCTGTAAAAATACTTCATTATCATCCCTTCCAGTGTTAATAGGCAATTTTCTATACTGCAGAATGAATACAATAATTTCTTAGTCTATGGCATGTATCTAGAGAAAATCTGAATATTCGTCAGCGATAATAAGCCCATGATCTCTTCTTCCAAGTTCAATATTTGGTGGAGAAGGACGTCTATTATTGCCAACACCCACAACCCTGATAACCTGAAATCAGTCTGTGAACTCAGTCATCTTAATTAAAGCGGTCCTGAAAAGGTGTTCTTTTGAATTCCGACAAAAAATCAAATGAATGTACCACTAGATGCTATTCTCTGTTTATTTTCAGACTCAGTATGACCAAAATATTAAGTGCTGAAGATCTACTAGGAGTGAAAAAGGACAGCAACTCTTGTTCAGCTAAATTTGGGGATTATGTATCAATAAATTGTATAAAAAAAATTTAGCTATAAGAAAGTGCACAAAGAGACTTTCAGTGTAACTTGAAAGGTGTTTCAACATCATGCACACAGCCAGTTAATTTAAACATGCCCCAAAAAATCTAATTTAGACTGAATTAAAGGATTGCAACTATTATATACAACATATAGTACACAATTCCCAAACAATTTACTTGGCTGAAAGGATTTGTTTTTTGTCTCTGATATGACCTCTACTCTATACCATGTTTTCAATGGCATGCAGGGAAGAAGCATCTTTCACCTGATTGGTTGCACAGGTTAATGGAGAAACTCTGCTGGTGAAAACGTGTGTTCATTGTAAGCAAACACTAATGTGTGTGTGTGTGATTTGGATTTTTAACGTAGCTTTAACAATTTTTCAGTCATATCGCTACAATGTCTGCAGTGTGGCAGTTTATAGCAAACACTAATGAATCAAAGCTTAATTGCAGATTATAGGTTCTGTTTCCATTCAAATTTCAAGCTAGCAATACAATTTTCACTAAATTAATTGCAGAAAGTGGAATTTGTACATTGATTCATTTCTCATTTGCAAAATAAAACAGACAAAAAAGCCTGTTTTATGCTAAACACTAAAATATAAAAAAAAAAAAAATTATTCCCATATATAGCACTCATATTATCAGCAATTTCAAGGTTGAAGCTATGTTCTGATTCAAGCAGCAATTTACTCTCACATGGAGAATTTTTTGGTGTTATCAGCAATTTTCTTCTATTTGAATTTCTCTCTGTACTCGCTGCATGAGGTTTTAATTGTAGACTTTTTAACCCACAAATCCTTGCAGTTTCAGCCCTGATAATTGTATTAAATCTTAGATATATAATAATTATATTAGCTGAAACTTACTAATGTGTCTTCTGATGATATTTAAAGCCAAAGAGATAACATCTGTTGTTTTTATGATTTCGTTATTTCCTGCTATATCTTTTCTCCCTATTCTCAGCCTCTAATGAGTCAGTCCTTTCCCCTACATACTCAAGTAGAAAATCACCTCTGTTGAATGCCACATTTGCAAAGACACCATAACCTATAATGGGCAAAAGGCAAAAGCAATAAATTAAAAATTAAAATATGCATGCAAAGTTGTTCATAATAATAAAAACTTAAAAGTAGAATTTTACGAGGATATATCTTGTGTAATAAAATGAAGCATTATTTTGTAAGGATGTTATACATAGTTCAAAAATCTGATAGCCTGACACCCGGGACCTCTCTAATTTCAGAGAAGTGAGGAGCTCGTCAGGCTTATTGAAAAAATATATAAATCATGAACGTCATTTCCCCGTTAATTAATGTACAAAGCAATAGTAAATGGCTATATTGATTCTGCAAGATTACTGACAAAATATATGCTTTATCGATAATTAACAATGAAGACATTTAATACATGGCAATTACCCCATCAAAGACTCCGCATACAAGTTTGACTGATGATAAACCTGAAAATAATGTCAAATAATAATAATAATAATACTAATAATGGTCGATTAGCAGAACTGGAACGTGGGAACATAGTGTGTAAATATGAAAATAAATATTAGTTTTTGTGCAAAAATGAGTTTGTTAAAGGCCGGCTAATTTAAAGCAGGTTTACTGTTTGCGTATCTCATTCACTGTCGGTAATGTTGGCAACAAACACTGAAATTGTACACTTCCATGGTAGGTAAATTGAAACTGTACGGACCGTTAATGCCCATTATAAGGGGATTCATGCTATCAGATTGCGGGTACAGTACAAACATGGATCATGCGATGCTGCTGACTTCCACCCAATGCACATTAATAGTCGATGTTTGAAACTTTGGCTATGAACACAAAATAAATATCAAATATTCATGTTTCTGTATGTTTCATATATTACTACCCTATGGTCTTCAAATAACTAACAGATAGAAAATAGTGAGAAGCAACAAACTATGCAAATATCAACAAATGTTATTTCCCTAGAATATAGAAAAGGAATGTATATATATATATATATATATATATATATATATATATATATATATATATATATATATATATATATAAGCAGCTGATTATATTGCGAATTAAATACCAAATAATCCTAGAATTGGAGACACAGGTCAAAATGATTCAATTTCTGAATAGACTGTAGTGGAAATCCAAATAAAATTCAACGCTGAAAGTGTTGATGTCATGTGGTGGCTCGTGAGGAGCTTTGCCAACAGTCTTTGGTTGGATCACATTAATGCAAAACGAGAATAGATCATTATTTGAAATTTTACTTTAAATTCAAGTCTCTTTTACCAAACACGTTATTTTGAAGAGCACTTTGTAATTTCAGGTATGTAACACTATAGACACTAGTGAATAATGCCTAGTTTACTGGGGGCCCCAAGTGTCCGAGTGGTCTAGGGCGCGCACCGTTACGGATCACTGCCATCTCACCTCTGTCTACACGTGTTGGAGTCTCAGGCTCGGTTAGCGCGGGTACGTGAGAAAGCTTGCCAGTATTGTCTTGTGGGTCGGTGGTTCTTCCCAGGGTTTCCAGGGTTCTTCCTCCACCAGTTATACTGACTGCCATGTATAGGCTATCGTGTGCTGAAAAATGGCATTAAACCCTACAACTACAACTGCCTAGTTGCCTGACATAAAGCGATAATGAAATCTGGACAGAAGTTTGCCATGGCGCCTATTTTAAATTCTGACCAGGACCTCTCTTTGTGCTTGACGACCATTAACCACCAAGATTATGTAGCTCATGTTGCAATGCATGTGTAAGTGAGAGTTGATTTAGATATAGTGTGCTAAACGTGAAATGTCTTAATTTCGAAATGAAGAATGGTATTATTTATTTATTTATGTTTTGAATGTAAGGGTAGTGAAGCTTACTTTCAATAATATTGTGGGGGACCCGAGTGATCAAGTGGTCTAAAGCGCTCTCCGTTACAAACCACTACCATCTCACCTCTGTCTGTGTGGGTTCGAGTCTAGGATTCGGCTAACGCGGGTATGTGAGAAAGCTTGCCTGTAGCTTCCCATGGGTCGCTGGTTCTTCCCGGGGTTTATTCTTGTTCTTCCTCCACCATTAATACTGGCCGCCATGCATAGCCTATCGTGTGCTGAAATATGGCGTTAAACCCACAACAACAACAACAACAATAATATTGTGGCTTTAACACTTTGCATATAGTGCTATGACCTACTTGAACAATTACAACACATAGCGTGATTTGCATTCTTAATGCCTCTGTGTGACTCATGTTGACGAATCGATGAAGGTGCAATGGCAACAGTTATTTCCTTGCTAGTGGATATTACCTTGTCAATTAATTATGGATGTTGGAAATATTGGAATCATTTTTGATTGGGTGAGGAAGATGGAATAGGCCTTGCTTGATGTAGTAGGAGGCGAACAATTAAGGCAACATGCCTTGGAATGCGACCATTAGTTGTTGTCATGGTGATAAAGTATGTGACTTTTCAGAGGAGTTAGATTTGGTTTTATGACTATGAATTTATTTCTTTGAGTTCTCGTCTTTGCCTTTATCTTTTGTTTTTTGTGCTTTTTTCCGTCGGGCATTAATTAAACGCATTGTCTTGGCGCGCTATATACAGTCAATGTTTTTACTCATGTGATGCTAAATTCTATATATACACACGTATGTAGCACCTAACTACAAACATGCATGCGTGATGGCGTTGTTTCGTTCTTATGTTACGTGTTTAGACTCGAATAAACAGTAATACAAGAAAGAATGAAAACAACAAGCTTTAAAATCAATAACAAATAATTTATTTCCCTGGAAAAATACTGTAAAAATGAGAAGAAAAAATATGAGAACCTACGGTTTTCAGAATCAAACCCAAATAAGATGCAATAATAATCCACGAATACAATTTGTAAAGTCCTAATATTGAAATGTTCTAATGATTCCAAGATTGCGTCCCAACGAAGAATCCAATATGAAAGGCGATGACGAATGTTGTAGCCTGGGTCTGGAAATCAAAATAAAATTTTCAAGAAATTTCCTTTTCAAGAATTCGGTATGATTACAATACTGTTTACAGAGAAACGAATCAATCTTCTAGAGTCCAAGTAATCAGAAGAAGAATTAACATAATACTCAAAAAGTCCAAAATGTCAATACTTCATTACTGGTCACAACAGAAGTAAACATCCTGACATCAAGAGTTTAAAAGCCCGGACTCTACGATCTCCCTCTCTCTAAACGTCACTATTAATATTAAGTATTTCGCATTTTCGGAAATGCCTGATTACGAAATATAGGATGACGTGATGATGTTTACCTGTAAAAGTCACAGAGCTTGTATGTCTTTGATAATATCCAATCATTTTGCTCCTAGAAATAGTTGTTCACTTGACCCTTTATCAAGGCCAGGAACTAAGTCAAAAATATAAACAAGTGTTTATATTATTAGGTATCTTAGGAAAACTCAGGGTTAACTTAATTTTATGGTTAATATAAAATCATTGAAAACAGAATTACATTACACACTGACAAATAAAGAATAAGAAAAAAGACTCCAAATCCCCAAAACAATCAAATCAAATCAAACACAACTTAAATCAAACATGCATTAAATCAAATATATGTAAGAATACATACATACATACATACATACATACATACATACATACATACATACATGAATGAAGATAGATGCATAAGTTACAATCATAGATTCGTAATCTTATATTTAGTTAGTCCATGACACATCGGTTACTTTCGTACGTTATTTATAGTAACTGACCGTAGTGACTTTATGAAGGGTACATTGATGTCATCTTAATGCATTATGGGTTAAAACTTAGGTAACTGAGGTAAGCGTGTGTATTATTAATAAATACAGATTTAACAGTTTACATGACACAATCAGTTATCTCTCCTAATAGCTCAGGGGTACCTGTATGTAGCTTTATTCGCAAACTTTGGATGTTTTGAAGCGAGCTGACGATCCACATCCTGAGGATTTTGTTGTGTTTTAGGTCACGTGTAATTAGTAAATAAGACAAAGTTAACACAATTATTAATTCCTGTTTTAATATCAGTCTGTTGAGTCACTATTAGCTTTATTCATAGATATTTTAGGATGACTCATCTATATAAAATATTGATTTGAATCACAAATAGTTCATGAATGTTTAGGACTTAAACACTGCTTTGGGATTATTGAGGACTCATTCGGGATTGTGGTGCATCAATGAAGAATATTGGTATTTCAAATCATTCAAGACTTCATGAATGTTTAGGACTTAAACACTGCTTTGGGATTATTGAGGACTCATTCGGGATTGTGGTGCATCAATGAAGAATATTGGTATTTCAAATCATTCAAGACTTCATGAATGTTTAGGACTTAAACACTGCTTTGGGATTATTGAGGACTCATTCGGGATTGTGGTGCATCAATGAAGAATATTGGTATTTCAAATCATTCAAGACTATCGAAATGCATTTGGTTTATTTTATACTTTTGGACTTGGGATAGAATGTCTAGGAATATTATGGATTCAGTGAAGACTAGGTTCATCTTAAATTGTCACTTAGTGACTAAGAAATTCATTATGGTGTTGATGTTACTAAATATAATTGTTTCGATTCTGTCTGTTACTTGGTATCAAGTCACAGAATACTATAATTGTCTGACTAATACATTAATACGTAAATATAATTAAACTGACCAAGAAACACACTGAAGGTTCGTTGGTACATCCAAAATCATAATATGATATGATTAATTATCTTGCTCAAACGAGACGATATCTGATACTTTGTTAATGTGTATTTGTGTGGCGAAGCAAACGATAGCCAACAACGAGCTATTTTACAAACACAATTCATTAATTCAAGCACGCCTATCAAGGCGCCTATGCGACAATATGATCAGGGACAGTCTTTTATGCGTGAATGCCATTGAATGCCATGGCTGTATTAGTACGTTTGAAATACAGGTGTACGTTACGAATGGATTTGAATCATATTTCAATACATAACCAGGTATGCGTGGTTCAGTTTTGTCACGCACACTGATTTCGGTACAGTGACCCGTAACGGAGAGCGCTTTAGACACTCGGCTACTCGGGGCCCTGGCAATGCCAAAATTAAGTGCAGTTTCACTTTTTCATATGTCTGTATTTTGGAAGTCGACAAAACGCAGTTTCAACATTATGGCTCCATGTTGACTTTCAAAAGACTAATCCAGCATACTTGTATTAAAACAACACCTAATAGTGGTTGCGATGAGCTATTTTCCACTGTGTATGCCAATAAATGATTCTTGTTACAGACAATGCGCTTAAGATTCACGTGAACCAATACAGAAAAGGCCCAAAGCACCTTTCTGCACGAAGTAAGGAACAAGCTATAGAAACAACATGAGATGGGATGCGTATGATGAGGATATGAATGCCATTAAAATCTATGACTTTTCAAGGGTAAGGTTCATATTAAACAAATTGACATTGCATTTTAAAGAGAACACTGTTTTTGGTTGTATCATTAGTTTCTGTGCATTTTGTGCCAGTCATGTTGCTGGTGCAGTCGGCATTATATAGCCAGGGTTTTGTTGGTGTTCATATGTATGAAATTTTAACGATTCATCAAAGCAAGCGCATGTTGCAAGCAGACACGAGCTTTCACAACCTCCTTGAAAACGATTATATTACCTACATAAAGTAGTTATCTGCCCGGATACTTATCTACGTATTTTCGTACCCACGAAAAGCAAAGGTGGACATACAAATAAATAGATTCAATGACTCGGTTTACTAAATTCAAATGAATAAACTTCAAGACATCTATGTGAACATCGGAATGATAATTCTACATTCTTTTCAGCTATTTTATATTTATACTTTCATTAGGTTGAAATGAACCCCGTGAGCGAGTGATACATATTTAAACTGAAGTCATTTGAGCCCTTCTGAAAAGAACCTGGAAGCACAAATTTGCATTACAAATCTTACTAGGGCAAGGTAAACTGTGCGTCATTAATCTGTTGCTGTTTGCTTCAACAATACGTGGCGTGTTGACAGATACAAAGCTTCCCCTGGAAGAAGTACAATGTGTAGGAGAGAAATCACCCGATAATTCAGGACGCTTCCTTTGTGAACGGATGTATGGACATTTTGTAAGTATCCACGTATCGATTTGTCAGCGTGACACGATTCAAATGCTCAACTCATATTACCCGTCTTTACAGCTGCATGAGATTCTGTCTAGTACAATTGTGAAGTGTTTGGAGAATGATGGTAAGTTTTCCGATACATTTAGTAACCAATATCAATACAGGCATCTAACATGGCTAATTTCAACTTTGACTCTGATCTGCACACTATCATTCGCATTCGTAGAGATTTCAGCAACTGGCGGTGTTGACTATAAGAAGTATCTGTTGCATACATTTGTGTGTAATCTTGATTTTTAACGTAGCTTTAACAATTTTTCAGCCATATCGCTACGATGTCTGCAGTGTGGCAGTTTACAATGATGTCTAGCACTGCGACATCATGCTGCAGACATGTAGCATGATGTCCCACCCAGTCACATTATCCCGACACCAGGCCAACCAGTCCTAACTCTAACCTCTTAATTCCGAGTGCCAAGCGCCATTTTTGTAAGTCTTTGGTATGGCTCAGTCGGGGTATAGAACCCACGACCTCCCGCATCCGAGACGGATGCTCATATTGCAAGGCTACCGGAGATGTTCATGCATGTAGACACATTGCATTAATTTCGTAAAGCCTATTATTTTGGAAGCAGAAAGAGTAATAACTTGGGGGTGTACGGTTTCGATGGTTTCAAGTTGCTCTACCACGATATAATAGACATAAACACCTGAATAATGTAAAACAGTCTTTAAAAAATGTGTTTAAATAAAGTTATAATTTTATTTAATCAACATTCTGACTATTTATCAGTTCATTCAAGACAAATGGTATATCATCACACTGAAGACTTGTTTATATGATGCATAAAAACAATCACATGAGAACCTTCGGATACTTCAGTTTTTAGTCAGGTACAATATCAAAATTACCGAAAATGAAACGTTGTCTATTATTAAAATACATCATGTCATAGTGGGGGATTGTTAGTGAATGCAAGCAAATACATGAAGTTGTTGTATGTCACATTAAATTATAAAATGATTCATTTTTATTGATAGGAATTAAGTTAGTCCCAGTTTCTATCTTAATGCTGAAAGCCTAGGGAGACCTCTCTAGTACCATTTTTTATGCGCATAACTCGGCCTTGACTGGAACCGACGGTTTGCCATATCCGAGGCGGACGCTCTAACCACCTAGGCCACCGGGGGGGGGGGGAGATATTATTCTGACACGTGTAAATAACGCCAAAAGGAGTAAGCTAATTTCAAATACACTAGTGTAAATAACGTTTAATAGAGTAAGCTAAATACAAGCGCATTAATGGAAACCACGCCTAATGGGATAAGCTAATTACAAGTGGAGTAGCGTAAATGACTCTAAATGGAGAAAGATAACTACAAGTGTAGTAGCGTAAATAACGCTGAATGGAGAAAGCCAATTGCAATTGCAATAACGTAAAGACCGATAAGCGGAACAAGTTAATTACGAGTGAAGTAGTGTAAATAACCCTAAATGGACTAAGCTAATTACAAGTGAAGTAGTGTAAATCACGCTGAATGGACGAACTTACTAGTGAAGTAGTGTAAATAACGCAAACTCGACTAAGTTGATTACAATTAAAGTAGTGTAAATAACGCTGAATGGACTAAGCTAATTACAAATTCAGTAACGGAAATAACGCTGAATGGACTAAGTTAATTACAAGTGATGCAGTGTAAATAACGCTAAATAGACTAAGCTAATTACAAGTTCATTAGCGTAAATAACGCTGAATGGATAAAGCCAGTTACAGTTGCAGAAGTGCTAATCACGTTAAATGGAGTAAGCTAATTACAAGTGTGCATTTGTGTACATCGCGCTTAATGGAGTACGTTAATTACGTAAGCAGTAATGTGAATAAAACTAAATAAAAATAAAGCCGATTACAAATCCAATAGTGCAAATAATGCTTAATGGAGTAAGCCCTTATAAACGGCAGTGGCGTGAAGAAAAAACGTTTGATTTTCAGTATTACTAATGTTTGAATACCTTGTGATTTTGCTCATTTCTCTTTATCCTTATTTATCTCAGATCTCCTCTTAAGGCCGTTAGTGTACATTTTAACTACGGGATACATTATCGCAACGTGTGCATTGGAACAATATAAAATGCTTTTAAATTCTATTTTATACGGACATTACACAGTATAGACATATCCAGGTCAATGAGTCCTCAATGTTCCATAGTTATCCCACCAAGGTCATTGAATACCCAGAAAGCTGTAAGTTACTCAGATCAAGGTCATTGTCACTTTCCCTTAATTCAATGAATTTCAGGAGAAATGACCAATTACTCGCACAGAAGTCTTGAAAGCCAGAATTATCACTGAATTATAGTCCATAAACGCTAATATCTCATCATAATTGAATTTAAACATTAATATGAACTCATGTTCATGCATATATCACTTAATACACAGTATTCTGTACGTTAGTCAGTATGTCTCCTTTAATATACGGTGAGTTGTACAATTACCCATACTTAGAACCCTTCATACAAAGGATTTTACACTTACATTAGAATCACTAATCCGAATGAGTTCCTCAGTCTATGTTGTATGGGTCTAATTGGTTTTCGTTACTTTGTGTCCAGCATACGTAATATAATATTTCAGTGATTTTTGTAAGGCTCTCTCGATAAAAGAAACAAAACACTGGAATTGTCGTTTGCAAAAGAGGAACACATTCATGTAGGAGATACAACAGATTTGCTTCAGCTAGCAATGGATTTACTAAGTCATCTAAAGGTTATAATATAATTATAGTGGTGCATTCACACCACATGTCCTTGAACCGGAAGGAATACTCCAACTGAAGGTATCTTTGTTTAATAGTCAAGTACAAATGTTTTTCAGTCCACACATTCGCAGATTCTACCAATTAAGATGAGGTTTACCGATTCATTGATTCGCATCGGCATCATGACCCACTATCGCTGCATGTACCCAGAGTATGGATACGTTGTATTTCACTTTGTTTTCGGAAATTTATTGGACTGTTAACGTTGATGATTTGAAAGGAGAATAATTAAAAATAATGGAATATTGAAACCAAATTATTATTATCTCTTGTGAGCGATGAGATAAATATGACAACGCAATTTAGTTATTATCTATACATCAGCGATATTTAATTAAGATAAGTTTTAAAAAAGCGGACATAATTTATGCAATCTTCAGAGCTATGACGTAATACTTATGCAGAATTCGTAAAGCTCATTCCATCCTGATGCGTGACTGAGCCTATTCTGATCTGTAAGATGATTTATTCTGTGAACATCCACACACCTAAGCTCTTGGGGGACCCCAAGTGGCCAAGTGGTCTAAGCACTCTCCGTTACGGATCACTGCCATCTCACCTCTGTCTGCGCCGGTGCGATTCTCGGATTTAGCCAATGTGGGTATGTGAGACAGCTTGCCAATAACTTCTCGTGGGTCGGTGATTCTTTCCGAGGTTTTCCCGGTTTCTTCCTCCACCATTAATACTGGCCGCCATGTATAACCAACATGTCGTGTACTGAAAAATGGCGTTAAAATCCCACAACAACCTAATCTTATGGAGAGTGATATGAGAGCCACTGTTATCTCTTTTCACAACTCTGCCAAGTAAGCCTCCAAAATAAACCTTAAAACGCAATTGCAGAAATACACCGTACATATTCCACAAGGGTCAACACTACATACACAACCATTTTGTATGAAATACCACAGTACCAAAGCTTCAGTCATGAACATTTTTTTTTCCTCAACAGTCAACAGTGAAACAAATACAATGTCATGATCGCCTGCCTGTATACATCGATGAGAGAATTGCATAGGTTGAATAAACTCAGCTTTGACTAGCAGATGCACGGACAACGATGTACATTCATTGTAGAAAATCTTTTTTTTATCTGCGTGGCTCTCGGTAGATATTAATTTTAATCCCTTGTAGCGAACATGGTAAGGATGTACGCAAATGTATAGTAAAAGATTAGCTTTGCACAATATCGATCTGATTCAAAATCATCGCATTATAGAACAGCTCTGGCCCGATAATCGTTTTCCTATTCATCGCTTCCTCCTGCTAACACCTTATGTTTCGTTCCGCGTCTCAATCAGCCGCAACGACAGGGAAATCAGCAAACATTCCTAGTCAGTCTGAAAAACAATCCTTTCTCTCCCAGAATTTTCCGAATGAAAAGATGCAGTGTTAAACGAAGATGTGGAATTTAATCATTTTTGACCTGTTAAGTTCATCCCATTACTTTTCTCCAATCCATCAATCCATCCGCCAGTCCCTTGATATATCCATCCCTCCATCCATTCATCACACCATTACTCCCCTACCTTCACATACACTTATATTACGATGTATAATTGTTAAGAATATTATATATATATATATAATAATTCACCTTAGATCTATGCAGCAATGAGACTTACAATATACTAAAATGACCTTGTACGGAGTATAGTCCGAAATTTGACGTCAAACATATTTAATATCTTTTCATCGTAAAATTACTAATGTGACTAAATGATAATATAACCCTATAGCCCATACATCATCTTGAAGGGATATATCTGGGTTTTAATATTATGTACATCTATACAGGGATACGTCGGCAAATGAGCGGAATTATTGCAGCAACGCAAATGTGTACAATATATGTTAAGATGCGGGTATCCATATTTATTACACTGCGTAGGAGATACAGTTTTAGTTAGCTTAAAATACCATAATTACAGCATTCACGACTGAAGAAATTAAACAGCCTCACTGTCTGCAAGTATTTATACATACTGCAATTATGCACCTTCTTAATCACGTTACTAGTATGTTTCCTACACGATATCTCAAGATAAAAGCTGATGAAAAGATACTCTACATGAGAAATGTGTGTACTGCAAAAACCTAAATTTGATCACATTTGAAAGTTACTGCCGAACTGGTGATTGCAGCGACCTCTTTTTGCCTTGAACGCCTGATTGTAACGACCATTGTGTGTATTCGTCATTATTACATAAAACAAATACTTAGAAAAATGACAAAAATGGAGATTTTCCATATGACCACAGGTCGATATCGTCAGCCCTCTAGGCATATTATAAATTTCAGAAAACCGAATCAATTTGCTACATACATACATACATACATACATACATACATACATACATACTTACATGGAACATGCATATGTTCAATCAGAATAAATATATGCGTCATATTTTTACCTGGTATTAGATTCCAACTAGTTTCGTTAATGAATGCAAAGCTAAGTCCGCTGAAACTATGCAGATTTGTTGCATTTTCACAAGTCAAAAGCACATGTCCCAACTAAGAAGCATGCATTGCATTTTTTCTGCAATCAGTCTGATATTGTTGTTATACCTATTCCATGTAAGGCTTGACTCAATCGAGTTTCACACAATAGTGTCAACCAAATGGTGACTATTTGACTTTGCTGCCTCATTTACTGTTAAACTATTATATTTATAATCTAGTTTTACTCCGTCCGAACGAAAGTTCATTCAGTATGGTTTCAATTTTCATTGGATAGAATATCGGACATGTCTTAAAGCTTTTATGTAATAAAATTGGGCATTCAAACCACTAACACCATATTCACAATATAAAGTATATTTTATATATCACAATGTTATAAATACATTTAAGACATTCTGTATTGATTAGATTATTTCACCAGCTTATAATATAACATTTTCATTTACACTAGGTTTTTATCAGACTTTATATTCAATTATTTGTTTTACACACAAAGTCATATAATATGAGATTTACACACACACACACACACACACACACACACACACACACTTGAACATGGATGTAATTCACGAAATTGCTAAACTTTATTTGTTCTAGTAGTGACCATTTCTCTTTAACCTCTCCATGCAAATATTGAATAGGATTATGTCTAAGGATAACATAAAATGTTGCTAAAAGTTCTATAACAAGCAGGGTGTGGTAGGTGTATTTTCATAATCTGCAAAGAGAAGATCTAGTTTGTTACCGATATAAGTTTGCAGTGAGATCTATTCGCAGCAGGACATATTATTTATCAGAATTGAAGACCAACGTTTACGGAATCAATGCCCATTTTACTATTAGCATTCTGTTTACGTTCGTACAAACCCAACCGTAAAAGGACAAATATGTAAAACGGGACTGAACATGTCATAATTAAAATATGTAACACGGGACTGGCAATGTCATAATGAACTGTGTCACGCGAATAAGTAGCTGTGTGATTAAGGTTACTGCTACAATATAATAAATTAGTTTCCGTTTACGACCGCTCCGGTTGCATAGTTAGAGGGTCCGCTTCGATTGCATGATGGTGTGGCTTCGAACCCCGGTTGAGTTATGTTAAAGACTTTTGGTGCTTGCAAATGCCATGATTAGCAGTCAGCATTAAGAGGTTAGTGTTAGGACTGGTCGGCCTGGTGTCAGGATAATGCGACTCGGTGGATCATTATGCTCCATGTCTGCGACATAATGCCCCATTGCCAGACATCATTATAACTACCCCACTGCAGACATAGCAGCGACATGATGCCCCAGTGCTAGGCATCATTATACCTCCCCCACTGCAGACATTGCAGCCACATATATATCCCTACATGCTTATATAAAATACAAGATAAACCACAAAGAAAGATAAACGGTTATGTTTGGGAAATATACATGCCTGTTTCAACAGGAATTAAACCTTTTAGCTTTATTGGCATTGTTTGTTGTCAGTCTATTGCATTTATCTTAATCAATCCATGACACGCTTGATCCCTTGCTGGAGCGCCAGTGCACTTGTTATTCGCCATATGATTTGCATTCTTTATACACACACACACACACACACACACACACACACACACATATATATATATATATATATATATATATATAGATATGTAGACATATACACATGTGTGTGTGTGTTCTATGCACAACACAATAGTCTTAAAGCTGCGTATATATGCAGTGACAGCGTGATTCATGTGTTTAATTTAATATACTTTAGTGTGTATCCCCATTGTTCAAAACTTTGGATCTATTTCTGTGTTTTTCAATGTACCATAAAATACGTGATTATGCGTTATATTTCACTATATGCATAGACCGCCCCGTGGCCTAGTGGTTAGAGCGTCCGCCGTCCGAGTTATACTAAAGATTAACTGATATAGGTACTAAGAGCTCCCGTGCTTGGCGCTTAGCATTAAGAGGTAAGTGTTAGGACTGGTTGGCCTCACGTCAGGATAATGTAACTGGGTGGGACATTATGTCTGCGGCAATGATGCCCCACTGGTATACATCGCTATAAACTGCCACACTGCAGACATCGTAGCCATCTGAATGAAAAGTTGTTAATACTACGTTATAAATCCAAAACACACACACTTAAACACACACACACACACACACACACACACACACATATATGTATATATCATGAAGAAATGAAACCATATAGTTCAGTTTGACCGTAGCAACATTTTCTCGTTGAATAATAGTCTTCCATTAACATTTGCGGGATTAAAACTCCCGGATAGAGTTCCTACCCTGCAATGACATATACAAAAGGTTAATTATTTTTATCGTGTTTTACATGTTCCATTAATGTATTAGGCTTTTAACGCAACATAGGACCAGCTTGACTGAGGTGGAGTGGATCTACCACCACCCGTAAGAAGGTCCATAAAGGTTACTTTAATATCAGTTGCATCCATATGATTTGAAGAAATGAATGTTCATTTGAAGAAATGTAAGCCGGACTCACAAGGGATAAAGGTCGCTTTCGCACTGAAGCCATGAATAACGATGGACTTATATCAACATTGTAAATACAAAAATGTATTGTTTCTCATCAGGTCGAGGCCTTTGTCTTATTATACTTTTTCTGTTTCTTTTTTATTCGTTACATGTTGCCTACATTTTAAGGCATTTTTGAGCAGATTGGGCATTTGCTATTAAAAATGTGTGAATAAGTTGAAATTTTTTCAAACTTTCAGATTCGTCTACTCAAAGAGTGCAGATAGCGACGTCTTCCTTGCCGGTTCGAATGACGAGTTATATCCTGCTAACCTTGTATAGCGAACACGATGAAAAGAAGAAATGAAACCGCATATGCATGAGGAAATATTCGAACATCTTTTTCAACGAACCAAATAGTTCTAACATTTTGTTGAAGTGTTCATAGCTAGATGGAATTATCTCTTGCATTTCAAGATTCACCTGGTCAGACTGTACTTTATCGTGGAGAATAGATAAAGTGTGAATATTGTAACAGTTTACGATTTAACATTTCTAAACAGCATGTATCATTTCAGTGGGTTGCATGCCAGAGCCAGTGCAACTCCATAAATAATCATTGTGCCTCCAACAGCAAATGCAGATTGTACAGCCATTAAAGACATGTATTTTGTGAGATACAATACTACTGCAATATATGAATGCTGATGTAAAAACTCTCGTTATAAAAGGTGGCTTATTTCTGAAAAATAGTTAATATGTCTCTCATGAATTTTCAAGGCAGCATTTGTCTATTTATGCTTATTTTAAACGTCTGCTTTAGCACAAGCTGCAACTGTACCAGGGTAAATCATCGTCTGTACCTGAGCTGCAATCAACCAAACGAAGACGAGATTAAGGACTGTTTTGAGAAAAATAATGATGCCATCAATGTCTATGTAACCAATAGCAGTCTTACAAGAATCCCACCATCTATTCTTTATTTACACAGGGTACAATATCTGGATTTGGCCCACAATGCTATAACTGAGATTGATAACCACACACTGAATTCACTCAGAAGCGCGCTTCAAATTCTTGTGCTGAACTATAATAATGTATCAGTATTGCGCAATGGAACCCTTGATAATTTGACAAGTCTCCAAGAAATCTACTTAACTAATAATGGTCTTCAAGAAATAGAAGCCAATGCAATAAATTCAAAGCTAAAGTCCTTGCATTATATGCAGTTTTCATTCAATCATCTGACACACCTCGATATTGGTCTTGTATGGGTGCCGATGCTTTCCAACTACACAGTGAACGTTTCGAGAAATGATATATCAAATTTTACCAACCATAAAGGAATAAGAGTCTCAGACTTCAAATCACACAATTCGTTCCGTGTTGATATGCAAAGGAATAACATTACAACAATCGACGCGAACTATCTTTTTCGTTTGGGCAAAGTAGAATACATCTGGGATCTGTATAATACTGGAATCGGTGGAATCAATATACTGTATAACCCTCTAGTGTGTGACTGTTTATTATTTCCTTTCACAGTTTACATGAATGTCTTCAAATTTATGGACAGTTTAAATCCAGTCTACACTATTCGATGTGATAGCCCACAAGGGACAACAGAAATACCAATTACTGAAGTTCCGATTTATAACTTTAATTGTTCGGTTGAGAAGCAGTGTCCACCCCAGTGTAAATGCACATGGACAATTGCTCTTGATTTGATAACAGTAGTCTGTGACAGTGACACGCTAGACACACTTCCGTATGTCCTTCCAGAGGGAACGTACATCAATTTATCCGTACATAGTATAAACATTAAAGAGCTTTCCGATAGAGCATATTTTCAGAACGTCACAATTTTAGACGTTTCTTCCTCTTCAATTTCAACAATACACGACGACTTTCTTCCTTATTTCAAAAGCATGGTCACCATTCAGATGTATAACAATTCACTCATGACACTTCCTGAAGGAATTCAAAATATAAATCTAGAAAATCTTTCCTCTTTGTATTTACATGGGAACCCTTTTCAATGTGATTGTCATACCCAGTGGATGAAAGCCTGGCTTCAGACGAATAAAGCCAAGATCCCAGATCTAGACCAAGTCCTTTGCGAATCAGGACATCCAAAAGGCAAGCCAATCATTGATGCCTTAGATTCTGAGTTTGTCTGCGATGGTATCAGCTTAGCTGTAGTTCTTGCAGTCAGTTTTGGCGGACTTAGCGTTTTTGTTATTTTCGTGTTTATGGTATATTTATTTCGAGAGCCTATTACAGTTTTATTGATCGCAAACTATGGATGTTTCCAGTGTCTTCGCAGGAAGGTTGCCACTAATCTACCTTTCGATATCTTTATTTCCTACAGTAGCTGCGATGAGAGATATGTTCAGGACGTACTCATACCCAAACTTGAAAATGATGGCTTCCGACTTTTTACACAAGACAATTTCATACCTGGGATACCCATTACAGATAACATATTAAAGGGAATAGATTCTAGCTTTACCACGCTAATAATTTTATCGAACAAATTCCTGGAAAGTGATTGGTGTCGGTACGAATTTGAACAAGCATATCTTAAAGTTCTGCAAGAAAAGGAAAGGCACCTGATAATTGTAAGCCTTGATGACAAACTTAATGAAGAACGCATTCCCAAGACATTGAAATTGTACCTTAAAATGAACAATTATATCAAAGTTTCAGAGAAAAGGTACATAGCACGCCTAATCTTAGCTCTACCGAGAATTCAGGACAGAATCTCCGAAAGAACGCCTCTCCTGCAAAATTGATAAACATGCAATTAAGTCGTCACGTGTATAATCAGTGCTTGAAGTATAAAGATTCATCATATATATCCAACCAACTCTTTACTTTCAGGCGCTAATCCTCAGTAAGGAGTGGAACAAAGTTGTGATTCCATAGACTTCGGTCAGTGCCAGAATGATGCTTAGTTAGAAATATATTTGTTTATAATTGGTAATTTTCATTACTACTCGGAAGGAAGAGTAGTTTCTATTCGGCTGCCTCTAACGTCCAGTTACGATACGATAAGCACTGAATCCCGAGATAGCCATCCCTTTTCGTTTTGCTATTTGTAGCACCTACCGAAAACACTATTCCATTGTCAACTAGATTTCACTAATAACGGTATAACCATCGATTCGTTTGAATTTTTATAGATCTTTCCAATTGATATTAATTACCACTGCCGTTGCAAGAATACTACAACAATACATACTTTCAAAAACTTTCCCCCTAAATCCAATAACATAATTTGAACAGTGCTATGGAATGCACCATGATGGTTACATATTTGAACATTGTAATGGAATTTATCATGATGGTTACATATTTGAACATTGCTATGGAATGTATCATGATGGTTACATATTTGAACATTGCTATGGAATGTACCATGATGGTTACATATTTGAACATTGCTATGGAATGTATCATGATGGTTACATATTTGAACATTGCTATGGAATGTACCATGATGGTTACATATTTGAACATTGCAATGGAATTTATCATGATGGTTACATATTTGAACATTGCTATGGAATGTATCATGATGGTTACATATTTGAACATTGCTATGGAATGTACCATGACGGTTACATATTTGAACAGTGCTATGGAATGCACCTTGATGGTTACATATTTGAACAGTGCTATGGAATGTACCATGATGGTTACATATTATAACATTGCTATCGAATGTACCATGATGGCTACATATTTGAACATTGCTATGGTATGTACCATACTGGTTACATATTCTTCTTCACCATAAGACCGTCGATCGTATTTATGTTTATTATGGGCTGGGACAATCTCAACTATACCAACTATTTCCGTTGATATGGAACCGCTCCGGTGGCCTAGTGGTTAGAGCGTCCGCCTCGGATGCGGGAGGTCGTGGGTTCGAACCCCGGCCGAGTCATACCAGAGACTTAAAAAATGGTGCTAACAGCTGCCTCGCTTGGCTTTAAGCATTAAGAGGTTAGTGTTAGGACTGGTCGGCCTGGTGTCAGGATAATGTGACTGGGTGGGACATCATGCTACATGTCTGCGGCATGATATGCTAGACATTACTATAAACTGCCACATTGCAGACATCGTAGCGATGTGACTGAAAAATTGTTAAAGCTACGTTAAAAATCAAAATCACATCACACATCGCATCACATCAGTTGATATGAACATCTGTTAACTTTTAAAAAGGTATCGAATCACCATTACTCCTATTCAGAAGTCAACTGACTTTATTGTACCGTATTTGCTATAGTTCTCTTAATGTTTTTGTCCTTAATTTAAACATATGAATTTATTTATGTATCTTACATTTCTCAATATAAAATTACAGAGGGGATAAATCATTTAGAGAACTGTAATATTCAATTGCCAAGCAAATATGTGTCCCCGTGTTCTGAGCCCGTTGATCCTGTTTATTGCAGTCATGGTTCCATACCAGCTTAGGACGAATTCTACCCTCTAATCGTCATGTGACTGAGCATAATTATGTTCTCATTAAATTTACATTGATTTCTGGAATGAGTGCTTTCCTCCATGTATGATGCATATATTTGAACTTATTTTGTATTCTCTATGCATTTATAAAAAGGTTTTGTTCTGTCTGTCTTTTAGGGGTGGGGTTGAGTGCAAGGCTTAATGGATTAGCACGATTGTGCATGAGAGCTGTGAGATGGGTGACTATATCGTGCCATTGTTTTCATCGCTGTTTGGGAGGAATGGTAACCATCGTTTGATTACATTGGTGTTATTCAAACTGTATTTATTTTATATAATCGTGTACCCGTGCATTAATCTTATTCGTACATCGAACGAATTGCTAAACATTATCAGGTTCAGTTACATTCTTTGGCATGAAACAAAACAACAAAAGCAGAACAGAGCAACTTTAACGTAATCAAGCTTTTTTATCGCTTACATTGCGGGCGTTGTCCAACCCAATTGTCTTCCTCCTCAAACACAAGTAGTATATAGACTTTGATCTCTAGGAGATCAATTTGGAGTGTGTCCAAAGGTCACGCTTGAAGTTTATTTTTATAATGACTGTTTGCAAAGGGTAACGGGCAGAGTCCCTTACGAACAAAACTCATCTTAGAGTCATATACCTCTGTGATTTATATAGGATATGTAGTCACCAGTGTACCAAATTGTAGGTTGCCAAGAGATGAAATGTATGAAGAAAGCGGCGAGATGAAGAGGCGATAAAGGCTGAATAGAATATATTAAGACTGCTTGGTGTTTCTTGCAGGAATCTGGATAATTATAAAATTCTGGAATACTGCATGAGAGAGAGAGAGAGAGAGAGAGAGAGAGAGAGAGAGAGAGATGATATGAAATAATAGGTGTCGTAACTTCTAGAGTATGGAAGGAATGACTCCAGATTAAACAGACGTGGAGGGATCTCTACAGTTATGCAGCTCCAAGAACAACTCCTTTCTCACTGAAAGATACAGACATATATATATATATATATATATATATATATATATATATATATATATATATATATATATATATATATATATATATATATATACACACATCGAAAGAGAAATAGAGATACAGCAATAAATGAAAATATGCAGACTTAGATATGGAAATGGGTAAGGGAGATATAGAGATACGGAAATAAATCGTGATAGATATTGAGAGAGAGAAAGAGAGAGAGAGAGAGGGAGAGAGAGAGCGATAAATATACAGAAACAGATACATATATATACAGACACGCATAGATAAGGCCATATATATAACGACACAGACGTAACTACATAAATGGGTAAGAGACATATACAGATACGAAAATAAACAGAGATACATACATAGATATAGTGATGCCGAAATAGAGAGTGAATCGGCCATCGTTGATTAGCCGTAACAGGAAAGAAATCAAGCGGCCTCATAAGCGCTTTGTTTTTCACAAATCAAAGACACAGGGGATTAACCATGTAGAGAAGTGTTAATTTCCACCTACCAAAGGTGTAGGTTCCCCTGCATATCGAGCCTTTTTCTTCCAGTATTGGCAGCGCTGTTTCTCGGCCAGCCTAGGACGAACTACGACTCTCAAACATGTTTGGATATCTTGTCAACTGAATATATTTTGTTTTCGTAAAAGTTAGTTAAATGCCAGTAATGGACACCTTTGTACTGTGGGTATCTACATACTTAATTTCTTCCTATGATGTATTGCGTATATCGTGCACCATCTAAATAGACTTTTCCATTATTTTTGTTTGTTTTGTTTTGTTTATTTTTTGGGGTGGAGCACGGATGAATGTATTAGAGCTGTGGTGCATAATATTTGAATTATTGTCAATGTAACTAGAATATAATATTGGTTTAATTCAACACAAATTTCCCTTGATACAATGTTTGAATCCAGTTACAACAGCTTTCTGCTATCTCAATATACATATATATATATATATATATATATATATATATATATATATATATATATATATATATATATATATATCATTATGAGTCATTTTTACGACAAAGAAAAACGTAATGTTAGAAATATTCATAGGTATTACGTAATCTATCACTGACCAAGACCCAATCATGAACTATATATCATCCCTACCTGCACTATTCAGCACCTCTTCTTTGCTGTTCATCATGGCGTTTTGAGTAAGCAAATCCAATTCATCTTCTGACCACTCTATCCATTTAGAAAAACACAGATAACGTATAGCCCACCATAACGTACAAACCACCCCATTTAAACTAAAGTTACCTGCAAACCTACATCTACGTGTAACATTCGTATGCAGAAAGATCCGTGGATTAAAAAAGATAGAGCAGAGCGCTTACACACATGGACAAATATACATGACTGTTTTCATCTGTGGACATTTAAAGAAGATGGATATGAGACTACAAAAACTATTACGGTAGATATTAAGTCACTCCGATGGCGCGTCGATGGTAAGAGCTTGCGCTTGTATGTGAGTGTGACAGTTGAAAGGCAGATTGTATGAGCTTCGTTTTCTAAAATGCCAAACGATGAAAGCAAACTTTAACAATTTGTTCAGAAATGCAAATGTGTTCTTCATGCAGTTTAAAAAAAAGTAAAAACTTTTTTAAAATTCGAATGTGTTAAACCATGAAGAAAATATGAACTGTTTTATTTTCTTAAAAATTAGGATTTGTTGGAAAACGAACTATTAAAACAGTGTGAGATTTGTCAAAATAAAGGACATAAAATGTTGAATATTTGTTGTATGTTTGTTCGTTTAAGGTCTGTGGATTTTGTTATTTTAGTTAAATATTCTGTACCATGAAAGAAAAGAAATAACAACTGTGTTGTTTGGAATGTGAATTTGCTGCATTATGTAAGTTAAACATGAACTTTGTCTTTTGTGATGGAATGTGTTCCATCCTGAAGAAAACATGAATCGTGGTTTTTTTTGGCAAACTATAGACATATTTATTTTTGGACTTTATCAAACAACACATGAACTTTGCTTTTGAAATAGGGATATGTTACCATATTGATGCAAGGTATGACCTTTGTTATTTACTATGTAAATATTTGGTATTGCATACTGAAAAATAAAATATATGAAATGTGTAAAATGTGTTCTCTCATTTACGGGATTCCACAATTCTTAGCATATCTTAAGAGTTATGACTTCCCCCACCCTCTCTCAGAGTTATTAACGAGTGATCGGATTAAGATTATCGTAGATGGTAGGAACTATCATCCCAATACTAATTAATTTACACCTAGGGAACGCGTGTAAACAACGCCAAAATGAGCAAGCTATTTTCAAGTGCACTAGTAAAAATAACGTTTAATAGAGTAAGCTAAATACAAGCGCATTAGTGTAAACCACGCCTAATGGGATAAGCTAATAACAAGTGCAGTAGCGTGAATGACTCTAAATGGAGAAAGATAACAACAAGTGTAGTATTGTAAGTAACGCTGAATGGAGAAAGCCAATTACAATTGCAATAGCGTAAAGACCGCTAAATGGAATAAGTTAATTTCGAGTGAGGTAGTACAACTAACGCTAAATGGACTAAGCTAATTACAAGTGAAGTAGTGTAAATACGCTGAATGGACTAAGTTAATTACGAGTGAAGTAGTGTAAATAACGCTGAATGGACTAAGATAATTACAAGTGCAGTAGTGTAAATAACGCTGATTGGACAAAGCTAACTACAAGTTTAGTAGCGTAAATAACGCTGAATGGACTAAGTTAATTACAAGTGAAGTAGGGTAAATAATGCTAAATGGACTAAGATAATTACAAGTTCAGTAGCGTAAATAACGCTGAACGGACTAAGTGAATTACATATGAATTAATGTAAATAACGCTATTTTGACTAAGTTCATTACAAGTGAAGTAGTGTAAATAACGCTGAATGGACTAAGTTAATTACAAGTTAAGTGGTGTAAATAACGCCAAATGGACTAATCTGATTACATGTTCAGTAATGTAAATAATGCTGAATGGAATAAGTTAATTACGAGTAAAGTAGTGTAAAATACGTTAAATGGACTAAGCTAATTACAAGTGAAGTAGTGTACCTAACGCTAAATGGACTAAGCTAATTACAAGTGAAGTAGTGTAAATACGCTGAATGGACTAAATTACAAGTGCATTAGTGTAAATAACGCTGAATGGACTAAGTTAATTACGAGTGAAGTAGTGTAAATAACGCTGAATGGACTAAGTTAATTACAAGTGAAGTAGGCTAAATAACGCTAAATGGACTAAGCTAATTACAAGTTCAGTAGTGTAAATAACGCTGAATAGACTAAGTTAATTACAAGTGAATTAATGTAAATAACGCTATTTTGACTATGTTCATTACATGTGAAGTGGTGTAAATAACGCTGAATGGACTAAGTTAATTACAAGTTAAGTGGTGGAAATAACGCCAATGGACTAAGGCAATAACATGTTCAGTAATGTAAATAACGCTGCATGGACTAAGTTAATTACAAGTGAAGTAGTGTAAATAACGCTAAATAGACTAAGCTAATTACAAGTTCATTAGCGTAAATAACGCTGAATGGATAAATCCAGTTACAGTTGCAGAAGTGCTAATTACGTTAAATGGAGTAAGCTAATTACAAGTGTGCATTTGTGTACATCGCGCTTAATGGATTACGTTAATTACGTAAGCAGTGATGTGAATAAAACTAAATAAAAATAAAGCCGATTACAAATGCAATAGTGCAAATAATGCTTAATGGAGTAAGCCCTTATAAACGGCAGTGGCGTGAAGAAAAAACGTTTGATTTTCAGTATTACTAATGTTTGAATACCTTGTGATTTTGCTCATTTCTCTTTATCCTTATTTATCTCAGATCTCCTCTTAAGGCCGTTAGTGTACATTTTAACTACGGGATACATTATCGCAACGTGTGCATTGGAACAATATAAAATGCTTTTAAATTCTATTTTATACGGACATTACACAGTATAGACATATCCAGGTCAATGAGTCCTCAATGTTCCATAGTTATCCCACCAAGGTCATTGAATACCCAGAAAGCTGTAAGTTACTCAGATCAAGGTCATTGTCACTTTCCCTTAATTCAATGAATTTCAGGAGAAATGACCAATTACTCGCACAGAAGTCTTGAAAGCCAGAATTATCACTGAATTATAGTCCATAAACGCTAATATCTCATCATAATTGAATTTAAACATTAATATGAACTCATGTTCATGCATATATCACTTAATACACAGTATTCTGTACGTTAGTCAGTATGTCTCCTTTAATATACGGTGAGTTGTACAATTACCCATACTTAGAACCCTTCATACAAAGGATTTTACACTTACATTAGAATCACTAATCCGAATGAGTTCCTCAGTCTATGTTGTATGGGTCTAATTGGTTTTCGTTACTTTGTGTCCAGCATACGTAATATAATATTTCAGTGATTTTTGTAAGGCTCTCTCGATAAAAGAAACAAAACACTGGAATTGTCGTTTGCAAAAGAGGAACACATTCATGTAGGAGATACAACAGATTTGCTTCAGCTAGCAATGGATTTACTAAGTCATCTAAAGGTTATAATATAATTATAGTGGTGCATTCACACCACATGTCCTTGAACCGGAAGGAATACTCCAACTGAAGGTATCTTTGTTTAATAGTCAAGTACAAATGTTTTTCAGTCCACACATTCGCAGATTCTACCAATTAAGATGAGGTTTACCGATTCATTGATTCGCATCGGCATCATGACCCACTATCGCTGCATGTACCCAGAGTATGGATACGTTGTATTTCACTTTGTTTTCGGAAATTTATTGGACTGTTAACGTTGATGATTTGAAAGGAGAATAATTAAAAATAATGGAATATTGAAACCAAATTATTATTATCTCTTGTGAGCGATGAGATAAATATGACAACGCAATTTAGTTATTATCTATACATCAGCGATATTTAATTAAGATAAGTTTTAAAAAAGCGGACATAATTTATGCAATCTTCAGAGCTATGACGTAATACTTATGCAGAATTCGTAAAGCTCATTCCATCCTGATGCGTGACTGAGCCTATCCTGATCTGTAAGATGATTTATTCTGTGAACATCCACACACCTAAGCTCTTGGGGGACCCCAAGTGGCCAAGTGGTCTAAGCACTCTCCGTTACGGATCACTGCCATCTCACCTCTGTCTGCGCCGGTGCGATTCTCGGATTTAGCCAATGTGGGTATGTGAGACAGCTTGCCAATAACTTCTCGTGGGTCGGTGATTCTTTCCGAGGTTTTCCCGGTTTCTTCCTCCACCATTAATACTGGCCGCCATGTATAACCAACATGTCGTGTACTGAAAAATGGCGTTAAAATCCCACAACAACCTAATCTTATGGAGAGTGATATGAGAGCCACTATTATCTCTTTTCACAACTCTGCCAAGTAAGCCTCCAAAATAAACCTTAAAACGCAATTGCAGAAATACACCGTACATATTCCACAAGGGTCAACACTACATACACAACCATTTTGTATGAAATACCACAGTACCAAAGCTTCAGTCATGAACATTTTTTTTCCTCAACAGTCAACAGTGAAACAAATACAATGTCATGATCGCCTGCCTGTATACATCGATGAGAGAATTGCATAGGTTGAATAAACTCAGCTTTGACTAGCAGATGCACGGACAACGATGTACATTCATTGTAGAAAATCTTTTTTTTATCTGCGTGGCTCTCGGTAGATATTAATTTTAATCCCTTGTAGCGAACATGGTAAGGATGTACGCAAATGTATAGTAAAAGATTAGCTTTGCACAATATCGATCTGATTCAAAATCATCGCATTATAGAACAGCTCTGGCCCGATAATCGTTTTCCTATTCATCGCTTCCTCCTGCTAACACCTTATGTTTCGTTCCGCGTCTCAATCAGCCGCAACGACAGGGAAATCAGCAAACATTCCTAGTCAGTCTGAAAAACAATCCTTTCTCTCCCAGAATTTTCCGAATGAAAAGATGCAGTGTTAAACGAAGATGTGGAATTTAATCATTTTTGACCTGTTAAGTTCATCCCATTACTTTTCTCCAATCCATCAATCCATCCGCCAGTCCCTTGATATATCCATCCCTCCATCCATTCATCACACCATTACTCCCCTACCTTCACATACACTTATATTACGATGTATAATTGTTAAGAATATTATATATATATATAATAATTCACCTTAGATCTATGCAGCAATGAGACTTACAATATACTAAAATGACCTTGTACGGAGTATAGTCCGAAATTGACGTCAAACATATTTAATATCTTTTCATCGTAAAATTACTAATGTGACTAAATGATAATATAACCCTATAGCCCATACATCATCTTGAAGGGATATATCTGGGTTTTAATATTATGTACATCTATACAGGGATACGTCGGCAAATGAGCGGAATTATTGCAGCAACGCAAATGTGTACAATATATGTTAAGATGCGGGTATCCATATTTATTACACTGCGTAGGAGATACAGTTTTAGTTAGCTTGAAATACCATAATTACAGCATTCACGACTGAAGAAATTAAACAGCCTCACTGTCTGCAAGTATTTATACATACTGCAATTATGCACCTTCTTAATCACGTTACTAGTATGTTTCCTACACGATATCTCAAGATAAAAGCTGATGAAAAGATACTCTACATGAGAAATGTGTGTACTGCAAAAACCTAAATTTGATCACATTTGAAAGTTACTGCCGAACTGGTGATTGCAGCGACCTCTTTTTGCCTTGAACGCCTGATTGTAACGACCATTGTGTGTATTTGTCATTATTACATAAAACAAATACTTAGAAAAATGACAAAAATGGAGATTTTCCATATGGCCACAGGTTGATATCGTCAGCCCTCTAGGCATATTCCAAATTTCAGAAAACCGAATCAATTTGCTACATACATACATACATACATACATACATACATACATACATACATACATACATACTTACATGGAACATGCATATGTTCAATCAGAATAAATATATGCGTCATATTTTTACCTGGTATTAGATTCCAACTAGTTTCGTTAATGAATGCAAAGCTAAGTCCGCTGAAACTATGCAGATTTGTTGCATTTTCACAAGTCAAAAGCACATGTCCCAACTAAGAAGCATGCATTGCATTTTTTCTGCAATCAGTCTGATATTGTTGTTATACCTATTCCATGTAAGGCTTGACTCAATCGAGTTTCACACAATAGTGTCAACCAAATGGTGACTATTTGACTTTGCTGCCTCATTTACTGTTAAACTATTATATTTATAATCTAGTTTTACTCCGTCCGAACGAAAGTTCATTCAGTATGGTTTCAATTTTCATTGGATAGAATATCGGACATGTCTTAAAGCTTTTATGTAATAAAATTGGGCATTCAAACCACTAACACCATATTCACAATATAAAGTATATTTTATATATCACAATGTTATAAATACATTTAAGACATTCTGTATTGATTAGATTATTTCACCAGCTTATAATATAACATTTTCATTTACACTAGGTTTTTATCAGACTTTATATTCAATTATTTGTTTTACACACAAAGTCATATAATATGAGATTTACACACACACACACACACACACACACACACACACACACACACACACACTTGAACATGGATGTAATTCACGAAATTGCTAAACTTTATTTGTTCTAGTAGTGACCATTTCTCTTTAACCTCTCCATGCAAATATTGAATAGGATTATGTCTAAGGATAACATAAAATGTTGCTAAAAGTTCTATAACAAGCAGGGTGTGGTAGGTGTATTTTCATAATCTGCAAAGAGAAGATCTAGTTTGTTACCGATATAAGTTTGCAGTGAGATCTATTCGCAGCAGGACATATTATTTATCAGAATTGAAGACCAACGTTTACGGAATCAATGCCCATTTTACTATTAGCATTCTGTTTACGTTCGTACAAACCCAACCGTAAAAGGACAAATATGTAAAACGGGACTGAACATGTCATAATTAAAATATGTAACACGGGACTGGCAATGTCATAATGAACTGTGTCACGCGAATAAGTAGCTGTGTGATTAAGGTTACTGCTACAATATAATAAATTAGTTTCCGTTTACGACCGCTCCGGTTGCATAGTTAGAGGGTCCGCTTCGATTGCATGATGGTGTGGCTTCGAACCCCGGTTGAGTTATGTTAAAGACTTTTGGTGCTTGCAAATGCCATGATTAGCAGTCAGCATTGAGAGGTTAGTGTTAGGACTGGTCGGCCTGGTGTCAGGATAATGCGACTCGGTGGATCATTATGCTCCATGTCTGCGACATAATGCCCCATTGCCAGACATCATTATAACTACCCCACTGCAGACATAGCAGCGACATGATGCCCCAGTGCTAGGCATCATTATACCTCCCCCACTGCAGACATTGCAGCCACATATATATCCCTACATGCTTATATAAAATACAAGATAAACCACAAAGAAAGATAAACGGTTATGTTTGGGAAATATACATGCCTGTTTCAACAGGAATTAAACCTTTTAGCTTTATTGGCATTGTTTGTTGTCAGTCTATTGCATTTATCTTAATCAATCCATGACACGCTTGATCCCTTGCTGGAGCGCCAGTGCACTTGTTATTCGCCATATGATTTGCATTCTTTATACACACACACACACACACACACACACACACACACACACATATATATATATATATATATATATATATATATATATATATATATATATATATATACATATATAGATATGTAGACATATACACATGTGTGTGTGTGTTCTATGCACAACACAATAGTCTTAAAGCTGCGTATATATGCAGTGACAGCGTGATTCATGTGTTTAATTTAATATACTTTAGTGTGTATCCCCATTGTTCAAAACTTTGGATCTATTTCGGTGTTTTTCAATGTACCATAAAATACGTGATTATGCGTTATATTTCACTATATGCATAGACCGCCCCGTGGCCTAGTGGTTAGAGCGTCCGCCGTCCGAGTTATACTAAAGATTAACTGATATAGGTACTAAGAGCTCCCGTGCTTGGCGCTTAGCATTAAGAGGTAAGTGTTAGGACTGGTTGGCCTCGTGTCAGGATAATGTAACTGGGTGGGACATTATGTCTGCGGCAATGATGCCCCACTGGTATACATCGCTATAAACTGCCACACTGCAGACATCGTAGCCATCTGAATGAAAAATTGTTAATACTACGTTAAAAATCCAAAACACACACACTTAAACACACACACACACACACACACACACATATATGTATATATCATGAAGAAATGAAACCATATAGTTCAGTTTGACTATAACAACATTTTCTCGTTGAATAATAGTATTCCATTAACATTTGCGGGATTAAAACTCCCGGATAGAGTTCCTACCCTGCAATGACATATACAAAAGGTTAATTATTTTTATCGTGTTTTACATGTTCCATTAATGTATTAGGCTTTTAACGCAACATAGGACCAGCTTGACTGAGGTGGAGTGGATCTACCACCACCCGTAAGAAGGTCCATAAAGGTTACTTTAATATCAGTTGCATCCATATGATTTGAAGAAATGAATGTTCATTTGAAGAAATGTAAGCCGGACTCACAAGGGATAAAGGTCGCTTTCGCACTAAAGCCATGAATAACGATCGACTTATATCAACATTGTAAATACAAAAAAGTGTTGTTTCTCATCATGTCAAGTGCTTTGTCTTATTATACTTTTTCTGTTTTCTTCTTTATTCATGACATGTTGCCTACATGTTAAGACATTTTTGAGCAGATTGGGCATTTGCTATTAAAAATGTGTGAATAAGTTGAACTTTTTTCAAACTTTCAGATTCGTCTACTCAAAGAGTGCAGATAGCGACGTCTTCCTTGCCGGTTCGAATGACGAGTTATATCCTGCTAACCTTGTATAGCGAACACGATGAAAAGAAGAAATGAAACCGTATATGCATGAGGAAATATTCGAACATCTTTTTCAACGAACCAAATAGTTCTAACATTTTGCTGAAGTGTTCATAGCTCGATGGAATTATCTCTTGCATTTCAAGATTCACCTTGTCAGACTGTACTTTATCGTGGAGAATAGATAAAGTGTGAATATTGTAACAGTTTACGATTTAACATTTCTAAACAGCATATATCAGTTCAGTGGGTTTCATGCCAGAGCCAGTGCAACTCCATAAATAATCATTGTGCCTCCAACAACAAATGCAGATTGTACAGCCATTAAAGACATGTATTTTGTGAGATACAATACTACTGCAATATATGAATGCTGATGTAAAAACCCTCATTATAAAAGGTGGCTTATTTCTGGAAAATAGTTAATATGTGTCTCATGAATTTTCAAGGCTGCATTTTTCTATTTATGCTTACTTTAAACGTCTGCTTTAGCACCAGCTGCAACTGTACCAGGGTAAATCATCGTCTGTACCTGAGCTGCAATCAACCAAAAGAAGACGAGATTAAGGACTGTTTTGAGAAAAATAAAGATGCCATCAATGTCTATGTAACCAATAGCAATCTTACAAGAATCCCACCATCTATTCTTTATTTACACAGGGTACAATATCTGGATTTGGCCCACAATGCTATAACTGAGATTGATAACCACACACTGAATTCACTCAGAAGCGCGCTTCAAATTCTTGTGCTGAACTATTATAATGTATCAGTATTGCGCAATGGAACCCTTGATAATTTGACAAGTCTCCAAGAAATCTACTTAACTAATAATGGTCTTCAAGAAATAGAAGCCAATGCAATAAATTCAAAGCTAAAGTCCTTGCATTATATCCAGTTTTCATTCAATTATCTGACACACCTCGATATTGGTCTTGTATGGGTGCCGATGCTTTCCAACTACACAGTGAACGTTTCAAGCAATGTTATATCAAATTTTACCAACCATAAAGGAATAAGAGTCTCCGACTTCAAATCACACAATTCGTTCCGTTTTGATATGCAAAGGAATAACATTACAAAAATCGACGCGAACTATCTTTTTCGTTTGGGCAAAGTATAACACATTTGGGATCTGTATAATACTGGAATCGGTGGAATCAATATACTGTTTAACCCTCTAGTGTGTGACTGTTTATTATTTCCTTTCACAGTTTACATGAATGTCTTCAAATTTATGGACAGTTTAAATCCAGTCTACAATATTCGATGTGATAGCCCACAAGGGACAACAGAAATACCAATTACTGAAGTTCCGATTTATAACTTTAATTGTTCGGTTGAGAAGCAGTGTCCACCCCAGTGTAAATGCACATGGACAATTGCTCTTGATTTGATAACAGTAGTCTGTGACAGTGACACGCTAGACACACTTCCGTATGTCCTTCCAGAGGGAACGTACATCAATTTATCCGTACATAGTATAAACATTAAAGAGCTTTCCGATAGAGCATATTTTCAGAACGTCACAATTTTAGACGTTTCTTCCTCTTCAATTTCAACAATACACGACGACTTTCTTCCTTATTTCAAAAGCATGGTCACCATTCAGATGTATAACAATTCACTCATGACACTTCCTGAAGGAATTCAAAATATAAATCTAGAAAATCTTTCCTCTTTGTATTTACATGGGAACCCTTTTCAATGTGATTGTCATACCCAGTGGATGAAAGCCTGGCTTCAGACGAATAAAGCCAAGATCCCAGATCTAGACCAAGTCCTTTGCGAATCAGGACATCCAAAAGGCAAGCCAATCATTGATGCCTTAGATTCTGAGTTTGTCTGCGATGGTATCAGCTTAGCTGTAGTTCTTGCAGTCAGTTTTGGCGGACTTAGCGTTTTTGTTGTTTTCCTGTTTACGGTATATTTATTTCGAGAGCCTATTAAAGTTTTATTGATCGCAAACTATCGTTGTTTCCAGTGCCTTCGCAGGAAGGTTGCCACTAATCTACCTTTCGATATCTTCCTTTCCTACAGCAGCTGCGATGAGACATATGTTCAAGACGAGCTTATACCCATACTTGTAAATGAAGGATTCCGACTTTTTACACAAGACAATTTCATACCTGGAATACTCATTACAGATAATATATTAAAAGGAATAGATTCTAGCTTTACCACGCTAATAATTTTATCTAACAAATTCCTGGAAAGTGATTGGTGTCGGTACGAATTTGAACAAGCATATCTTAAAGTTCTGCAAGAAAAGGAAAGGCACCTGATAATTGTAAGCCTTGATGACAAACTTAATGAAGAACGCATTCCCAAGACATTGAAATTGTACCTTAAAATGAACAATTATATCAAAGTTTCAGAGAAAAGGTACATAGCACGCCTAATCTTAGCTCTACCGAGAATTCGGGACAGAATCTCCGAAAGAACGCCTCTCCTGCAAAATTGATAAACATGCAATTAAGTCGTCACGTGTATAATCAGTGTTTGAAATATAAAGATTCATCATATATATCCAACCAACTCTTTACTTTCAGGCGCTAATCCTCAGTAAGGAGTGGAACAAAGTTGTGATTCCATAGACTTCGGTCAGTGCCAGAATGATGCTTAGTTAGAAATATATTTGTTTATAATTGGTAATTTTCATTACTACTCGGAAGGAAGAGTAGTTTCTATTCGGCTGCCTCTAACGTCCAGTTACGATACGATAAGCACTGAATCCCGAGATAGCCATCCCTTTTCGTTTTGCTATTTGTAGCACCTACCGAAAACACTATTCCATTGTCAACTAGATTTCACTAATAACGGTATAACCATCGATTCGTTTGAATTTTTATAGATCTTTCCAATTGATATTAATTACCACTGCCGTTGCAAGAATACTACAACAATACATACTTTCAAAAACTTTCCCCCTAAATCCAATAACATAATTTGAACAGTGCTATGGAATGCACCATGATGGTTACATATTTGAACATTGCAATGGAATTTATCATGATGGTTACATATTTGAACATTGCTATGGAATGTATCATGATGGTTACATATTTGAACATTGCTATGGAATGTACCATGATGGTTACATATTTGAACATTGCTATGGAATTTATCATGATGGTTACATATTTGAACATTGCTATGGAATGTACCATGATGGTTACATATTTGAAAATTGCTATGGAATGCACCATGATGGTTACATATTTGAACATTGCAATGGAATTTATCATGATGGTTACATATTTGAACATTGCTATGGAATGTATCATGATCGTTACATATTTGAACATTGCTATGGAATGTACCATGATGGTTACATATTTGAACATTGCAATGGAATTTATCATGATGGTTACATATTTGAACATTGCTATGGAATGTACCATGATGGTTACATATTTGAACATTGCTATGGAATGCACCATGATGGTTACATATTTGAACATTGCAATGGAATTTATCATGATGGTTACATATTTGAACATTGCTATGGAATGTATCATGATGGTTACATATTTGAACATTGCTATGGAATGTACCATGATGGTTACATATTTGAACATTGCTATGGTATGTACCATACTGGTTACATATTCTTCTTCACCATAAGAACATCGATCGTATTTGTTTATTATGGGCCGGGACAATCTCAACTATACCAACTATTTCAGTTGATATGGAACCGCTCCGGTCGCCTAGTGGTTAGAGCGTCCGCCTCGGATGCTGGAGGTCGTGGGTTCGAACCCCGGCCGAGTCATACCAGAGACTTAAAAAATGGTGCTAACAGCTGCCTCGCTTGGCTTTAAGCATTAAGAGGTTAGTGTTAGGACTGGTCGGCCTGGTGTCAGGATAATGTGACTGGGTGGGACATCATGCTACATGTCTGCGGGATGATATGCTAGACATTACTATAAACTGCCACATTACAGACATCGTAGCGATATGACTGAAAAATTGTTAAAGCTACGTTAAAAATCAAAATCACATCACACATCGCATCACATCAGTTGATATGAACATCTGTTAACTTTTAAAAAGGTATCGAATCACCATTACTCCTATTCAGAAGTCAACTGACTTTATTGTACCGTATTTGCTATAGTTCTCTTAATGTTTTTGTCCTTAACTTAAACATATGAATTTATTTATGTACCTTACATTTCTCAATATAAAATTACAGAGGGGATAAACCATTTAGAGAACTGTTAATATTCAATTGCCAAGCAAATATGTGTCCCCGTGTTCTGAGCCCGTTGATCCTGTTTATTGCAGTCATGGTTCCATACCAGCTTAGGACGAATTCTACCCTCTAATCGTCATGTGACTGAGCATAATTTTGTTCTCATTAAATTTACATTGATTTCTGGAATGAGTGCTTTCCTCCATGTATGATGCATATATTTGAACTTATTTTGTATTCTCTATGCATTTATAAAAAGATTTTGTTCCGTCTGTCTTTTAGGGGTGGGGCTGAGTGCACGGCTTAATGGATTAGCACGATTGTGCATGAGAGTTGTGAGATGGGTGACTATATCGTGCCATTGTTTTCATCGCTGTTTGGGAGGAATGGTAACCATCGTTTGATTACATTGGTGTTATTCAAACTGTATTTACTTTATATAATCGTGTACCCGTGCGTTAATCTTATTCGTACATCGAACGAATTGCTAAACATTATCAGGTTCAGTTACATTCTTTGGCATGAAACAAAACAACAAAAGCAGAACAGAGCAACTTTAACGTAATCAAGCTTTTTTTATCGCTTACATTGCGGGCGTTGTCGAGTCCAATTGTCTTTCTCCTCAAACACAAGTAGTATATAGACTTTGATCTCGAGGAGATCAATTTGGAGTGTGTCCAAAGGTCACGCTTGAAGTTTATTTTTATAATGACTCTTTGCAAAGGGTAACGGGCAGAGTCCATTACGAGCAAAACTCATCTTAGAGTCATATACCTCTGTGATTTATACAGGATATGTAGTCACCAGTGTACCTAATTGTAGGTTGCCGAGAGATGAAATGTATGAAGAAAGAGGCGAGATGAAGAGGCGATAAAGGCTGAATAGAATATATTAAGACTGCTTGGTGTTTCTTGCAGGAATCTGGATAATTATAAAATTCTGGAATACTACATGAGAGAGAGAGAGAGAGAGATGATATGAAATAATAGGTGTCGTAACTTCTAGAGTATAGAAGGAATGACTCCAGATTAAACAGACGTGGAGGGATCTCTACAGTTATGCAGCTCCAAGAACAACTCCTTTCTCACTGAAAGATACAGACATCGATATATATATATATATATATATATATATATATATATATATATATATATAGATAGATAGATAGATAGATAGATAGATAGATAGATAGATATCGTCAGAGAAATATAGATACAGCAATAAATGAAAATATGCAGACTTAGATATGGAAATGGGTAAGGGAGATATAGAGATACGGAAATAAATCGTGATAGATATTGAGAGAGAGAGAGAGAGAGAGAGAGAGAGAGAGGGAGAGAGAGAGCGATAAATATACAGAAACAGATACATATATATACAGACACGCATAGATAAGGCCATATATATAACGACACAGACGTAACTACATAAATGGGTAAGAGACATATACAGATACGAAAATAAACAGAGATACATACATAGATATAGTGATGCCGAAATAGAGAGTGAATCGGCCATCGTTGATTAGCCGTAATAGGAAAGAAATCAAGCAGCCTCATAAGCGCTTTGTATTTCACAAATCAAAGACACAGGGGATTAAGCATGTAGAGAAGTGTTAATTTCCACCTACCAAAAGTGTAGGTTCCCCTGCATATCGAGCCTTTTTCTTCCAGTATTGGCAGCGCTGTTTCTCGGCCAGCCTAGGACGAACTACGACTCTCAAACATGTTTGGATATCTTGTCAACCGAATATATTTTGTTTTCGTAAAAGTTAGTTAAATGCCAGTAATGGGCACCTTTGCACTGTGGGTATATACATACTTAATTTCTTCCTATGATGTATTGCGTATATCATGCACCATCTAAACAGATTTTTCCATTATTTTTGTTTGTTTTGTTTTGTTTTTTTTGGGGGGTGGAGCACGGATGAATGTATTAGAGCTGTGGTGCATAATATTTGAATTATTGTCAATGTAACTAGAATATAATATTGGTTTAATTCAACACAATTTTCCCTTGATACAATGTTTGATTCCAGTTACAACAGCTTTCTGCTATCTCAATATATATATATATATATATATATATATATATATATATATATATATATATATATATATATATATATATATATATATATATATCATTATGAGTCTTTTTTACGACAAAGAAAAACGAAATGTTAGAAATATTCATAGGTATTACGTAAACTGTCACTGACCAACACCCAATCATGAACTATATATCATCCCTACCTGCACTATTCAGCACCTCTTCTTTGCTGTTCATCATGGCGTTTTGAGTAAGCAAATCCAATTCATCTTCTGACCACTCTATCCATTTAGAAAACACAGATAACGTATAGCCCACTATAACGTACAAACCACCCCATTTAAACTAAAGTTACGTGCAAATCTAGTAACTACGTGTAACGAAAGGAAACATGGTAGGCAAATACGAACACACAACGACCAACATTCGTATGCAGTAAGATCCGTGGATTAAAAAAGATAGAGTAGAGCGCTTACACACATGGACAAATATACATGACTTGTCATCTGTGGACATTTAAAGAAGATGGATAGAAGACTACAAAAACTCTTACGGTAGATATTAAGTCACTCCAATGGCGGGTCGATGATGAGAGCTTGTGCTTATGTGTGCGTGTGACAGGTGAAAGGCAGATTTTATGAACTTCGTTTTCTAAAATGCCAAACGATGAAAGCAAACTTCAACAATTTGATCAGAAATGCAGATATTTTTTTCTTGCAGTTTGAAAAAAATGAGAACTTGTTAAAAATTCGAATGTTACACCATGAAGAAAATATGAATTGTTGTATTTTCTTAGAAATTAGGATTTGTTGGAAAACGAAATATTAAAACAATGTGATATTTGTCACCATAATGGACATGAAATGTTGAATATTTTTTGTATGTTTGTTCGTTTAAGATTTGTGGGTCTTGTTATTTTAGTTAAATATTTTGTACCATGAAAAAAGAAATAACAACTGTATTGTTTGGAATGTGAATTTGCTGTATTATGTAAGTTAAACATGAACTTTGTTTTCTGTGATGAGAAGGTGTTCCACCCTGAAAAAAAACATGAATCGTGGGGTTTTTTTTTTTGTAAATTATAGACATGTTTATTTTTGGACTTTAAGAAACAACACATGAACTTTGCTTTTGAAATAGGGATATGTTACCGTATGGATGCAAGATATGACCTTTGTTATTTACGATGTAAATATTTGGTATTGCATACTGAAAAATAAAATATTTGAAATGTGTAAAATGTGTTCTCTCATTTATGGAATCCAATAATTCTTAGCATATCTTAAGAGTTATGACTTCCTCCCACTCTCTCAGAGTTATTAACGAGTGGTCGGATTAAGATTATCGTAGATTGTAGGAACTATCATCCAAATGCTAAGTAATTTACACCTAGGGAATAAATTAATATGGTTGGGGAATGACAGCTTATGAACCAGTGGGTAATCAGTGAGTTCAGTTGTTGTTTTCTTCCATTATAAATTACACTTACATTACATTACTTCAACATGCAATATAGTTGACAAACACATATGTGCTTTTAGTGTGGTATAGTGGTTTTAGCTGGTACTGACCAAGCATCAAAAGAACTATTGGTGTGAAGCTATGTTATTAGGTGCAGAATAGGTTCTCACAAATGCGGAGGAATACCAACTGCTTCAAATTTATCTTATCATTATCAATGAAAGGATGTCTAGTCTGCATGTCTATGTAATACATCAATTATTTTTTTCTTTTAATATATTCACTTTGAGTTCAATGGGAAATTAAACAATTTATTTTCTGATTCCGTTTACATGCTTCTTGCTGGACAGAGTGATTTGGATGAAACGTTTCATGCTACTCCAAATAAACCAATGCAAATCCATTTAGTTTCTTCAACGGATTTAGCGAAGACGATATGAGAGTGTCTGTATTTCGCCCAACATCTTGCCATCCTCTGTGATATGTTAGGACGAATAAAAAAAAAAATTAAACCTTCGTTTACACGAAAAATGCAACCATCGTAATGCCAAAATTATTTCCTTAATACAATTGTGTATCACTATAGATAAGCATATAGTACAATCTGTCTCTACGTCTATTAGGTAGTATTGTTTAAAAGTAAAAGAGGTGAGCCACAAGTTAAAATTTTGGCAAAATACAACACATTGAATAGATTATGACGCATGACCATGCCACTAGGGATATTATGTTTGAAATTTCTTCCTGACAATACACCATCAAATGTAATTGTCACTGTGTTGTCATTTATTTTTAGTATTAATACGATAACACACACACGCACATGCGAATCATTTTATGATGGAAAAATTTGGTTTTCTAGAAACGTTGACATAAAAAAAGTAATTATGGTTGTCTAGTTTCTTAAGCAAAGAAACATAAAGAACATCGATGGCAAAATGACTCTCTACTGCATTATCGGAAATCTAATCTTACTCCACACCTAGTCAACCTTGTAAATGCTCTCATAGGTAGTGTTGGTTTTTTCGTTATTTGTACATGACAAAGAAGTTAATGGCGTTGGATTTGCCAGGGCTATAGGGCATGTAGATTTTTTACAAATGGTGTTCCCTGTTCATGGTCTTAATTATTGTTACCAACTTGTTTACTCGCTCCCTCCATCCCTATCTATGTCACTATCTCTCTATATCACAATCTTTATCTGTCTGTTTGTATGTCTGTCTGTCCGTTTCTGCTCTCTTTCTGTTAATATTTGTTTGGGCACAACTTTTGTATCCAAAGTTTAATGTATTGGTCACTGTATAAAGCGACATCATGTATCCATCATTTCCACAGGACTAGAGTCATTTTTCATTTTAAAGGACAAGACAATATTTATTATCAAGAATATGCACTTCATTAGGGTACAATTAGTTTTGCCATTGTCAAAAAATAAACTAAAGAATGTCACAGTCATGTAAGAAAGCATCCGCTGCTCGTCCAATTCTTATCGCATTCAACAAAATTGACTCCTGACGCTACTTATACCCTGATTAAAAAGCATATAAGCAGTTACCATTTCAAAATCTAGTAGAATATAGTTTATGTAGCGTTTTATCGGAATGAATGGCCACTACTGCGTTAACTATACCCACATGCATACGTACTGTATTATCCTTTCAGAAGCCTCTGCATATTACAGTTGTTATTTCCATCTTATTTGATATTCTTTTTTTCATTATTGACCCTGCTAGACTGTTTCGACCCGACGGTCTTCACCAACATCCGCTGTGCCATTTCTGAAAGAAATATTGAAGGCCAGCCTGATTGTCGCTGTGAGAATAACGTTATTTTTACATAAATGTGATAATCTCATGAGCTATATCTATTTTTGATCCATGGTATTTGGGTTGATACTAATGTCTGAACTACTAGGAGGCGACGCAGTCTCTAAGTTTATGCATGATCTAAACGTACAATTGGTTTTGTATTATTTGAAAATTATTCTGGCCGAGGATCAGTATACATTAATCTAATTCGATTGCGTGATATGTCGAATATATACAATACAAAATATACAATACGAATGATACACTATACATTCCTGCAAAAAGAAGCACAAACGTAGTATAAAATGGTTTTCTATTGAAAATATGAAATGGTTGTTCAAGCTAAAACGCATAACGAAATGCATACTTTAACTGTGGACAACGATTAATGCAATAATTGAAATGATATCACAAATACTGGATGACGACGGGATAGGTCCGCATCAACCTTTACAAATTGTAAGTTGTTGTAACTAAGTACCAGAGGACATTAATCGTCACAAAAAATAAGTTCTACACTGAAAAAGCGCAACCTGCTGTCATATATCGGTCTTTCAAGCGGCTGGCGTAAAATGGCACATATCGCATGTGTTATATTTTCAGTTCATCCCTATTCCGCAGTTGTCATATTTGCGAGTTCCTCTTCAGTGTTGTCCTAATATGGATTGTGTACACTTGTTAACTGCGTCAAAAGAAGTTTGAGACGACATAGTACCATAGGCACTGGCCTTTATCGGTATGGAATAATATCACTGGAACCACTCTAAAACAAAGTCAATTTTGTCTTTTGTTTTATTTATGGCCTAGATGCTCGTATAGTAAAGCTTTATTGCGGTATTTAGACTTTTTTCCTGACACAGCAAATAAACACTTCCGTCCGATCCCTGCGAAGAAACTTGATCAAATGATGATTTGGACTAGGGGCGAGTAGGCCGTGTCTTCCCAAGACAAATGCTAAACGGCAAATTACTTTAACACGTCTCACCCTTGCTTCAGTGCTTCCACATCATCATCTAGCTGGAACAATATATCCTGATTGTGGTATATAGAGGCCGATAACCGGTATTGCCTTGGAATACATGTCGAGATTTACTCTCTACCTGCACATGCAGCCACAATACATATATCGCACAGATGGTGACAAACCTCCAACAGGGTGGCGTTTTTGGTGTAGACCACTACCTGACTATTATCGGAGGGTATAGACCGCGCGGTGGCTCAAATGACTCAACGAGGAATGGCCGTACAACTGATTGTGACCAGGGATGGTCGCCTAACATCCCAGGAATGTGTATATCTTAATGATGGGCTTATATACGGGTGTCTGGTTTTCTCATTGTTACCACGAAGTCTAAAACCAGTATAGAGGAGGACGCCTGAAATCATGACGGTCTAAAAGGTGGGTGGGTGCTGCCTGGTAACGGTTGACCTTGACAACCAGGTCAACGTTGATGCGGACGCCTGGCGAATCGATGAGCTCAACGAGATTGTGGACGCCTCAGTCAGGCAGGGACTAGTCGTATATATTTGAGGGTTTCAGGCTGCTCTGTAACCCTTATATCATGTTCTACTGGGATCGTAGCATATTATCGCCCTTGACTTGCTGCACTGTGATTGCATGGTCGTTTTATGTTGTTACAACTGTGAGATGCTTGAAGACTATAGCGTTGCAATCATATACATGCTGATCAGCATTAAGTTTGAAATCCATAAACAAGAAAGTCCGTGGGGAATGTCTGAAAAAAACAAACAACAGTGAATTATTATATTTTTATCGGGAGTGTCTTTTATGACAGAATGTAAAAGAAAATATACTATCGTTTCATTTCTGACGGAAAGGACATAATGCTCATCTAGAAGCATTTCTAGAATAAAAAGTCATCAGATCCTTTAACTATCTCTCTCAAAATAACCGTAAGTAATTAAACTATAGGCAAAGAAAAGCAAATCGCAAATATGAATAATTAGTGTCTATCTGCGATCGCCTGAGCGAAACGAGTTATTTTCACACACCCCCCCCCCCACCCCGACGCTTCCTCCTTGTTTAAGTCTGTAACAAATTGAATACACCATTTTCTCGAATGTGTTATTCCTGCATATTCTATTCATGAAGGTTGCAAAATGCTTTCTAGTCTTGATTTGAGCAAAGCTAATGATCCAGTTGGGATTCGTGCTAAATTATTCTCTCTCTCTCTCTCTCTCTCTCTCTCTCTCTCGCTGAACACTAATTATTTAGAAACTGGTTTCCAGATCCTCAAAGCTGCATAATGTTGGTTCTATTCATATAGGCGACCCATGCGTGGCCTATTATAAAACCTATTTCTGTCATGCATGTCCTTTACAATATAAATATATAAGCAACAAATGAGTAACCGCCCATTAGCTATCTCAAAAATACAATCTTCCACATTGATCTCAGTTGTCGATCTCAGCTGGGATTCAGACAAAATCCAAAATAACTGCCGTCAAGCTGACACGACTAAACTGTCCAAATGGTGTGTGCACAAAATAGAATTAACATAAAGCTATGAACAAAACGTACTTCAATGACAATTAGACCAACTCGGAATCCGTAACATGTAAGTGTACAATGCAACTTCCCTGCTCTCAAACTTAAGCGCAAAGGCATTAACCTTGATTGTGCATCATTGTGCATCATTGGATCTTTATTGAAATAAACTTCAATGTGACACTAACATTACAAAGTAAACGGATTGCACTTAGGAAATTTGTTTTGAACGAAGTTTTTGAAGATATTCTTAAACTACTTTAAAATGCCTATATTTTACAACGCTTAGATTATGACGTACCTTACTGGGCAACTGTAGTAGCACGCAAACTCTACAGATTAATAATTGCTTCGAATGGCTATACAAATTATAATATATGTCATAATCTGAAATGTTCTTCATATTAAAATGATTACCATTTTGCAAAGGTATTGTATTGCACAAGGTTATATGATGTACAATACGGTCAAAGGCTTTGCACTAGATTATCTGTTTTATCTCCCAAAACTTGGGCACATATGACCGTAACCTTAGCTCTCTTTCCAGATAGTATGTACTTTTAACTCGACGGTCACTATCTTCTTATTTAGATAAATCTCTCTGCATTTGATGAAACGGTATAAATTACTAATACAATTGAAATTAGAAATTCAAATACATAATGTAAAGTCAAGTCCTGGCGGAATGTCTACCTTTTGACTTACCAACAATAATGACATCCCTTGCGGTTTTGTAAGCCACCCTTGACAGGATGGGAATCTAACTTTAGTTTTACCATGTAAGGATGCAGTTTGTATGAATTTTAATGAGGACCATATGGGAGATTAGTTTTAATAATAAATATAGTATCATCTTACAATAATACTACTAAAACAGCTACTAATATTACTACTGCTACTATTACTACTGTTACTACTACTACTACTACTACTACTACTAATAATAATAATAATAACACAGATCGCTTCCTTATCACAAAACTCGCGTGGCTTCGAGTCTCGGGCAGGGCGTATGTGGATATACAAGAAAGATTGTCAAGAGCTTCCAGTAGCTTCCCGTGGACCGTTCGTTTTCCCCGTGTTTTGTCCGGTTTCTTTCTCCACCATTTATGCTAGTTTATGTGTATACCGTATCATATTCTGAAACAATATTTTAAAACCTAAAACAATAACAACAAAAAAAACATTTTTACTTTCTGCATAGCACTTTTATTAAAATTAAAAATTCAGCGAAACGAAGCTACACGAAATATCCCTGTGATATGCAAAACGGTATCTAATGTTTGTGCTGAACGGGTCAAAACACTTGACATTTCAGCGAAATTGTATTGGAATACAGTTAGCTAATAGTGTTAAACTAATCCTTCAATAATTGAAAGTTAGTTGCAAGAATAGTGCCCCTTAACCATATATTCGAAATGCTGTAGAGCAGTGGGTATTAACTTGGCATGAATAAATAATGACCACTGTTGTTGTTTAGGGGTTTAACGCCATTTAGCAACGCAATATATGCTATACGTGTAGGATAGTATAACTGTTGGAGGAAGAACGTGGGAAAGCCCGGTAAGAACCACTGGCCCACCAGAAGCTACTGATAGAACACCCACATTGGCCAATGAATGAATAATGGAGCGAAGCCTTTGCTGTTATTGTAATTGCTATATTGGTATTATGTATATTTAATTTGTATTATGTAATATACCTTTGTCCTTAACTGAGGTAGGAGTTGGGTCTACCTGACTAGTGTCTTTTTTGTCAACAACATAGTAGACAGCAAATGTTTGGCTATGATTGAAGATTTTATTTTAAGATTATTATTATTTGTATGCAAACATTTTTACTTGATTTGGGGTTCAGAATATTTGTATTTATCTTGTGCGTTCCTGGCGTAACTGATATTGTGTCTTGGGTTTTTACATTAAGGTTTTTTATAATAGAATTATTTATCCATGTCTTAACATCCGAAGTGAAATCAGTCTTTTAGTTGTGTTAATTTAATATTTGAAAGGATTTATTTATTTAAATAATTCATTGGAATTACAATGTGCTCATTGATACTTTCGGGCTATATCACTTTTTTAAGATTATTGTTCATTCATTTAAAGACATTTTGAGTTATATCATTGTGATACATCAATATTGCTAGCACATCAGCACTAATGTTGTACCAATGCATTCAAGACTGGAATTCATTCGCTAAACCGCAGGAGCTCATTCGAAATTCTTACCTGATGACTTGTGATAGAACGTGTAGGAGTATTGTTGATTTAATTCACAATACTAAAAGTTCCTTTAAAATTTTCTATTTGTATTTCGCTTAAAAAATTATCTTCTGAATGCTGACTTTTATTAATATTATTGGTTTTCACACTTTTTTGTTATTCAGTTTAAGACCATAGAGTCGTAAAATTGGCAATTAAATAGTCTGCTGATATGCGTTAACTAAGAACATTCTTATACTAATTGATTTATACATTCATGTAAAAAGTATTAGTACAAATGTCTGTGAAGCCTCGGCACATTTCTAAACCACATCACACTTCTCTTCCCTGCCAGTGTGGAATAAAACGCGAAAGCAGTGAAGTGTATTTATCAGAACATGTATTGGCACTTGATTTTACAGGACTTATTTTCTGTAAGAATCACTTGCACACTGGCCTTTCGAATCAATCTCGTTTTGTTGCGGTCTATAACTACCTTAGAAAAATGCAACAAAAAAAATCACTTATGCTAATGACTTCGTCCCCATCGTGTTAACAGTCTTAGTGACCATAGGTAACTGCAATAGTTTGTGATGTAGAATGATTCAAAAGGGAATTTTCTGAATATATTGGTATTATTCTCTCGTCGTATGGACGACATTTAATCATGACATGTGCCCAAATTGAATGCTGCCTTGCAAGACTACAATTGTATTTGTCACTTAACGTTAATCTTACGCGATAATACTTAAATATGTACATAATATGTTTGAGCTTTCTCGACGTTTGTTTTACTGTGCCCAATCAGATCCAATACCACCTCTGCCAATTCACACGTTAAAGGTAAAGGAAATTTCTTAATTGTGACCATATATAAGTACTGTTTTAAACGTATTTTTATTTTTGTTGTTTTATCTAATTCGAAGTTTGTATGATCAGTATAACAGTTTAGTGTAGACTAACTAGTAGTAAAGCGTGAAAAAACTGCAGATATATATATATATATATATATATATATATATATATATATATATATATATATATATATATATATATATATGTTCCTTAGCAATAAAAATGATGATCACATGACGATGACGACGATAACAATGATGATCATGACAAAGCCAATTGTTAGGGCTTAACAGTTTTAAAATTTCCTAACATTCTTATTATAACAAAAATGAGAACAATCATTAAGACCTTTAAGACCTTAACGCGCGGCAGGCCCCATTGACAATACAAGCTTACCTATTTTCAAGACGTTATAATGTATACTTTTGCCTATGCACTGTGGATATCACCGCCATATACTGAAGTCATGTATCAAGTGTGTCCAGTTGATTAAGTTTGTTTTCCCAGTTGAAACTTGATCCGGACTTCAGCATTTAAATTAAATGTTCGTCAAAATAAAATAATTTAAAAACAAAAAGAAAATAATGCAGCTACAAGTGACCCATTGCCATCTCCTTAACAACCGAAAAGTAGATGACAAATTCGCATATACTTGTAGAGTACAGTCAGAAAAAGAAAAAAATTATAGCGTAAAATGTAAAAGAGTTAACTGTTGGAGTATTTTAAATGTATTTTGTTTTATCTCAAATTCATGATTGGTTAATTCCGTCAATTGTCTTTGCATCCGATCCTTTCTTATTCTACTTTTGGTTTTTTTTTCCGTTATGTCCCATCAGGACCGTAGTTAATAGCGTATAGCATTTTGCGTTTGGTCTGAATTATTTCCCCTCGCAGCAGTGTTAAGGGGCATGATGTCTCTTCTTGTCTTGTGTCCAATCAGGACTCTGGTAAGAGACAAATACTGTTGCCCTTGTCCAAGTTTCCGACGTCAATTACGTTTTGCACACATGTCAGCTTTAACGAGCTATGATAAGGGTGCGAATCTCCTATTTGACAGTACATACTCATTAACTAAGCCTTGTTCATGTAGTTAACAGTAGCTTATGTATATCCGTTGATGTTACAATTCTCTTCGGAAAATAATTCATATTTTTATTTAAAATCTCGTGATATCCACGCGATCAGAGCGATGTCACACCAGGATTTAGAATATTTTACCGCTAAGAAAATATGTTCAAGTTATTCTTTCGGATTTTGACCATGTGTTCTAAACCCGCAATGCCTGAAAGGGTGGGTAGAGTTAGACGCTCTAACCTTTATGCCACCTAAACGGTGTTGTAAGAGAGATGGACGGTTAGGGACTAATACCCTGTGGTGGCATATGACACAGAGGTGACATGATGAAATTTCGTTGGACACCGATGAAGACTTTATATTATTATCATTAGGTCTATCATGAATCCAGTCCAAAATGTGGCCATGCTTATCCGTGGGATGGTTTACTGGCTGTTTGAGGTTGAAAATGTGAACAGAATCTTAGAGCTTTGATGTGTAAGGATTTCCAAACAAAGTAAACATTGAAATTTCAAAGAATTATCAGTTTGATACCTTTTGAGTTTTCATACTCCATGAGGTTAGAGAACTGCTCCAAAACCAGAGACTGGTCATCTCTTTTTCTCGACTGACCTTTCCTTCATTGCGAGTGAGGTTTAGACCAGTTTATAAGATGTGTGTTAAACTTGAAAGTTGTAGTGTAGCTAAGACCGTGGATTGTGGAGTTATTTGCGATGACAGCAATTCCGCCTCCTCACAAGTGCTATGGGAAATACTTCATGGAGAACCCAGAGGTTGTTAGATCCACACACTTTGGCTCATCGCCTGAAAAAAAGTTTAGTCTTCTCTCTGCCGTTTACAATTAAGTTGAGATGAATGTTGTACCAGACTGTTAAGCCTAGTGTACAATTTATTATTGAGCACCAAGGAGTTATTTGATGCAATTAATTAGGGCACATCGTAACAAAAACGAATCGATTGACAATTATTATAAAATTAATTTGCAGTCACATTGCTCCTGGATCGAAGAACTTATAAGAGATGAAATGTAGGGGCCGAAAACTTTAGTAGGTTATGGTTTGCTGCAGCGTCAAATGAAATTCACAAATGCAGAAGAACTGAAATATCTGATCGATCCGCCAAGGTATAGATAGGTTAACATTTCGGAAACTTGGAATGTGAAAGATGCACAGTACATTTATGGAAAGCTTTTCGCATACCCATAGGCTAGGCCCGAGATTCGAACCCATGCTGACAACCGTGAAATGGCCATCATCGCACAGTACCTCACGTTCCGATAGGATACAGCTATCCCGCACTCTAACCATAACTACTCGAATCGCATCTGTTATATGTGTGATTATGCGCGCGCGCGTGTGTGTGTGTGTGTGCATGTGTCAAATAAGAAAATATACTCTATCTAATCACTATATATATGTGACTGTATGTGAGAATGGGACAAATAAATATGAAAAATTAGCACATGTCCCGTTCACTTTCCTTTATCTGTAAATACCATGGCGTTAATGTGCATTTGTATTGTATGAAACGTACACTTGTTACATCTCTTCCGTTAACAAATTTTCTTTAACTGTCTTTGTGTGATTGTGTATTTGTATGAAAAAGAATAGCATTTTACTCGTCCATCAAGTATTAAACGGCGTGTAAATGTCATAGTGTGTGTTTGTACGAGACTATATCTTCGTTTATATGTTCTCTTGTACGTTGGCTTATACATTTGCGTGTAGTATGTGTGTCAGACTTTTGTTAATCATTGACCACTACACTACACACTACATAACGCATCCATTAAGTTGCTTTTAGGTGTGAATAATGTATTTAGCGAATACGTTAGGCACAATAACAAGTAATACATCTTCTTTCAGCTTAAATATTGTTAATGACATAACATGTTTTCTTTTGATCGATAATTCATTTATGATTATAACATTATTCCTCGAGAATCGCAAACATGTTGGTGAAATGAGGAATGCGAAAGGGATGTATAATGTTTCTCTCTCCTTTTCTAATTCATGAGAAGACTTGAAAAATACAAATACAGTTAACGCGCTTTCTTAATCTTGAACGAAGTAACAATAGTTTCAGATGAGATAAACATGTACAAATATCATATATACTCAGTTTGCATAATAAAACAATTGTGTTTGTTTCCTCTGTGTGTGTGTGTGTGTACTATATGTTATGTACTGTTTTCTTCAAAACGAAAATTGTATTTGCTCTAATTCATGCATAGATATATTGTAGCCACCTTGCACATATAACCAGATAAAAGGTAGAATGGTTGATTCACCATCGTTATTGTTGTTTCTTCTGTCGACAACGTAGTTTAAGTCCGTGGCAAGACGAAACCTTCAAAGAATATTGAAACCCACATCCCATTAAGCACTGATGTAGGTTTGTATGATTTTTCGCGTTGTTTAGTGACTGGACTGGTAACGATCGTCAAACTATAGGACCGTTATTAATCATGCTATGCTGATCTACCCCATTTCAGAGAAAATAAAGATGTAGAATACCCATCTGTGTTATGTTATTAATCGTCCTGCGAAAACTTAAGTATTGTAAATGTGGGGGATGGATTGCCCAATCCAAGCTATTAATTAGCTTTGAGTAGTTAAATATATTGAGAGAGACGTTTAAGAGTTGATTCTAAAAACAGTTTTCTCCACTACCAGCTCTAACTGTAGCGATATTTATGGTAATTAAGGTACACAGTTGTAAATCTGTTTATGACACGTTATTCAAATGCAGTGTAGACGACAAAATATTACTGAATTTAAGAGTGGTTGATTTCTGTGCTTAGGCGCTAGTGTTAAATTTCGATCTGGACCCACAGTGTCATACATCGTGGTAAAACATTTATGGGATGCTATAAATATTGTTAAATTCCCACACATACCAATCCCAACAAAACTGTAATGTTAAATTCCCATTTGAATAATGTAATGTTAAATTCCCATAGCAAAAAACGTGACAAATATGGTAAACTATTGTTATCCTGTTGGTGACTCGTTATTCAAATGCTGAGTTGACGGCACAATAATACGGGTTGCTTTCTGTACTCAGGCTCTAGTGTTAAATTTCCATCTGGACCCAGAGTGTCATATGTCACGAATGACAATACAATATGTTTCCGCTTTGCATGTGAAATATTTCCTTAAATGTACTAAATGGAGAATGATAATATTTTCAATAAATAAATTTTGAAGGCGAAATCATTCGATTTGCAGGGATTTGGTTTTCATTCTGTGTAAGCGCGATTAACGACTATATTACTATATCGATGAAAAGTAGTTCAGAAATTTTGCAATATTATTATAGAAATTTATATTTTAACTATAAACTTTAAATTAGAGTACTTTGGAAAATGAATAAAAGTTTTGATATGAAAAGGAATAGACTTTCTTTCGTTGACACAGTTCTTGCGTAAATTGTTACAGTGAACATTGCTGCGGTCGAAATAGCTTCAGAAGCATGACAAATTGGTCAAGCATCAATAAACTATAGATTGTAATGATTTTCAGGTTTAGGTAAAAATGTTGGCTTGAATTAAAATTAACCTTTCTGAATACTGTCAATAAAATAATACTGTATATTATGTTATCGCCACTCCAGTTCTTGAAAATAATTATCGGTACATCGTACACAAACACACACACACGCACGCGCGCGCCCACAAATATCAAATGCTGTTTATTGTGTCTCTGCTGATACAGACTCTATAAACATTGTTTATTAACATGAAAATAAGATCGGCAATACAAGTTTACTTACATGAAAATAAGATTAACAATACAGGTTTATTTTCCAAACTACGACTTCCTTGTAAGTCAGGATAATACTCTTTTACAACATGTCATCATTTATTTAAAATATGAATGATAAAGTGCCTGTCATCAGATGTTACCGTATCATTTGTTTAAAATATGAATGATAAAGCACCTGTTATCAGGTGTTACAGTGTCATTTATTTAAAATACGAATGATAAATTGCCTGTCGTCAGATGTTACAGTATCATTTATTTAAAATGTGAATGATAAAGCACCTGTCATCAGATGTTACATCATCATTTATTTAAAATACGAATGATAAAGTGCCTGTTATTAGATGGTACAGGATCATTTATTTAAAATATGAATGATAAAGCGCCTGTCATCACATGTTACCGTATCATTTTCCTCATTTCATCCAAGTCTTTCGGGTTCGTTTGTGTTTTGTTAACACCTTTTTTCTACAGATTAGTGGATTAAACCAGACATAAAATATGAATGATAAAGCGCCTGTCATCAGATGTTACAGTATCGTTTATTTTAAATATGAATGATAAAGCGCCTGTCATCACGTTACCGTATCATTTATTTTAAATATGAATGATAAAGCACCTGTCATCAGATGTTACCGTATCATTTTCCTCATTTCATCCGAGTCTTTCGGGTTCGTTTGTGTATTATTAACACTTTTTTGCTACAGAGTAGCGGATTAAACCAGACATATGAACTAGGAACTAAAATGCTCTGTCCTGTTCGCAATGATGATGAGAATTACAGGTTACTGCATTTGTGTGGGAACGAATTTTTCGGCTGTAAATTCTGCACGACCTTGGGAGTGCAGTATATCCATCCGACTGAACGTGTTCATATTTTCCCATACAAATGCAGTAACCTTTTTATTATATACTCATTTTCTTAATCTACCTAATGCTTAATTATATTAACAAAATACACTACAAGAAACAAAGTAACTGAATGTATGCCGTATTCCAAACTAAATACATAAGCGGATATTCATCATTACACAACAATGACAATATTACTGAGCACATATCTCCGCCCAGATAAATTTGAACTCATAACTCTCGAAAGAAAATGGCGTGTCTAGTTAAAATTGAAATTTGGAGTCATATTGTGAATGAATGCGCATTGCAACAACGTTTTCATTTGATCTGAAACGAATAGATTTTGGTATTTCTTTCGATTCTATGAAATTTCGTGATTATGGACTGGATTTATATGAGACAATTCCACATGGAATAAATCGGATTGAAAAAGTGAGGGAGAAGCGTGCTGACATCTGCAAATGTGTTTTTTTCTTCTTCTTCTGTCATTGATTTTTTGAAATGATAATGTGGGAAAAGTATGAAGTCTTTTTTAATCATAGTCTTTCATGGTACATTCTATCCCAGTCGTTCAGGTTATAGTATATCCCAGTCATTCATGCTTTATTCTGGGCAGTGATTTATGTTACATTCTACCCCAATCATTCAGGCTACATTGTATTCCCAGTTACTCAGGATAGATTCTATCCCATTCATTCAGGTTACATTCTATCCCAGTCGTACAGGCTACATTATATACCAGTCATACGGGATATATACTAACCAAATCATTGAGGCTACATTATATCCCAGTGGTTCAGGCAAACTTTTATGCCAGTTATTTAGGCTATGGTAGTTATTCAAGCAAGATTCTACCCATACTATTCATACAATAATCTATCCTAGTCATTCAGTTTCCATTCTATCCCAGTCATTCAGTTTCCATTCTATCCCAGTCATTCAGTTTCCATTCTATCCTAGTCATTCAGTTTCCATTCTATCCCAGTCATTCAGTTTCCATTATATCCTAGTCATTCAGTTCCCATTCTATCCTAGTCATTCAGTTTCCATTCTATCCCAGTCATTCAGTTTCCATTCTATCCCAGTCATTCAGTTTCCATTCTATCCCAGTCATTCAGTTTCCATTCTATCCTAGTTATTCAGTTTCCATTCTATCCTAGTCATTCAGTTTCCATTCTATCCCAGTCATTCAGTTTCCATTCTATCCCAGTCATTCAGTTTCCATTCTATACCAGTAATTCAGTTTCCATTCTATCCCAGTCGTTCAGTTTCCATTCTATCCCAGTCATTCATTTAGTTTGCAGTGATATGAATGATGTGTAATTGTTATGTATATTTGATTTAATTTTATCTGATTTAATATATATTTATTTCAATTTAATTGTTTGTCAGTTTTATTTTTTTTATTTTGCATTACATGCTAATGTAATAAAAATGTATTAACTAGAGATGATACTTTTTTCCAGAAAATAATTTGACTTTGACTGTTCGTTTAGTAAGCAGCTAGGTGTTGATCTAGATCCTGACCTTGATTCAAAGTGAGTAGTAACCACGTAAATAATTACTTGTTTATTTTAAAATGATTGGTTGTTGTCAAGGTCATGATGGAACTACGTGTTTAAGATGTCAACGTTTTTTTTTATTACTTAGAATAAAGGATTGGTTTTCGTCAGGGCAACAATGGGAGTAAGTTATCTTTAACAAGTACAAAATTTCGACTAAGTTCTGGAACATGATCGCGTGACCTCTTTTCTGCATTTAAGAATACGATATAACCTTTGTTTTGGAGAGATATTCTCGGTTAGCTGGGCTCTTACACTGGAAGTAATATGTTGTGCTGTTAGGAGTTATTTAAAATTACTTGGATTGGAGTTATTTAAAATTACTTGGATTCACAAAGGAATAATTCTGTTATTTTCCTGGAAAATACGTGTGCTGATATGAAATTCCTGAGCAAAGACAGATCATATGAAATATTATTTGGATTTCCAAAAACCGGAGTGATATTCCTTGTTTCTACAAGGAACTGTAAACTTCAGTACTGCAGATTACAGCATACGTCATAGTCTTCTATCTTGGATTCTTCGTCGGGACTCGAACTTAAAATCATTTGTACATTTTGTTATCAGGACTTCAAAAATTTTATTCGTGGATTATTTATTCTTTGATTATTTTTGGATTTGAATCGTAAAACTGTAAGTTCATATTTTTTCATTTTAACAGAATTTTTCAAGGGAAATAAATTATTGTATTTTTCAAAGCTTGTTGTTTTTCACTCTTTCTTGTGTTACTGTTTATTCGAGTCAAAACACGTTAAAGTAATATTTCGACATGTCTCTGTGACCCCATAGGCTCCAAGACAAGATTAAAAGTCAACACTACATAAAATGTTCTGTATTTTATATGATTATCATTTTGTATGTTTTACGGTACCTAAGCACAAAATGAGATGTGTAGTGCCAACAAAAGGTAATTCCAAAAATGTTATAATGAATTGCAGAAATATTAGGACTATAATCATTTCAAAAACTGCAAACTAAAGTAAAGAAAAGAATGCATACAAAACACAAAATCGTTAAAATTGTGTAGGTCTAATATTAATACACACTAACAGATAAACGACAGAATCGTTCTATGTAGTAAACATACGAGATCACCAAGGAATGTCATCATTCTTGTAAAATCAAAGTGACTGAGATCATTTAATATTGGAATGGATTTTAATCTTCAAACTGACCACTGACGATAAATGACATCCATTGTGAATGTAAACTGGCTATAACTTTATCAAATTTCAAAGCATTCCCAGTCTGCCTTCCCCTTTCAGAGGATCTAAGCACGATTATTAGTTCAAATGTACAATTTATTTTTATTATTATTAGTAGTAGCAGTAGTAGTAGTAGCAGTAGTAGTAGTAGTTCTTGCTTGGAAGTCACGGTGGCCCATCGTTTAATCCGCCGGGCTCAAGTCTGAAAGGATGTGGGTTCGAACAGTACCATTAGATCATCTCAGCTTGTATCAGCTACCGTTGCGTTTTCTTGCAGAGATGTGCACCAGCTCCTGAGGCTAGCACAAAAATACATTGCCACATTTGTAAATGTGCACTGTGTACGAATATCATAATGTATACATAATTGCCAAATATACACATGTGCGTATGTTATATACATTGTTTTAACACATTGACCAATGCATTATAATCGCACATTTCATTTAAATTGCAGTTCCGGTTGGATGATATGTCTGGTAGTACATGTCTACGGGGTTCTCTTACATGACTAGCATTTCATTATGTATATACGTCTATCGTATGAAGGTGTTGTTGTTGTTGTTGCATGGTTTAACGCAATTTTTCAGCACAAGATAGGATATACATGGCGGCCAGTATAATTGGTGGATGAAGAACCTTGGAAAACCCCGGGAAGAACCACCGACCCACGAGAAGCTACTGGCAGGCTTTCTCATGTACCCACGTTAGCCGAGCCTGACACTCGAACTCACGCAGACAGAGGTGAGATGACAGTGATTTGTAACGGTGAACGCTTTAGACCACTCGACCACTCCGGGCTCCCTATCGTATGAAGGACTTATCCACATAAATGTAAGGGGATGACCGACGTATCCAATCAATAATGATATAACCCTAATGAAACTTTAAACTATTTATGTTAACCAGGTTTAATTCTGGCAAATTATACATACTCTTGTCTGAAATGACGTACCATAATCATTAGGAGTGGTGGAAATACGAGGACCCGGAGAAAACCGTTGAACTTAGATGGAACACTAATTTGCCCTCGCTCAAGCTGGAACCGGAGAAAGAACCAAAGAGGGGAAAGATGTAAAGCAAATGTGCTACCGTTCTGCCTTCCAATCCCCTTTATAGAAAAAGCAACTTTATTATGATTCATAAAGACGTATTCCAAAACAGTACTGCTTTTCTCGAAATACTTGTTGCATCCATCTCTCTCTCTCTCTCTCTCTCTCTCTCTCTCTCTGTATGTGCTATTATATGCATTTCCCTAGCTAAACAGATCATGGAAGGAAATATAATATGGAGAGAGGAAGAGATAAAGACATGTATTTACTGTTTTAAAAAACAGTATTGCTTGTTGGGTATTTTTTCCTTCAGTCATTTCGTCCTTGTATTTTGAGGAAAAGGTTCTCAGGTCAAAGTTCAATAATATCCAGTTATATTCTTTGCAAGTTGAGATATTCTTTGATAAAAACAGTTATAATAGCTGGGTCCGTAGTTCAAATATATCATGTTTCTGCTTAAGAAAATGTGGGTTGGTTTCGTCTAGCGCTTTCAATATATCTATTTCCAAATGAATGTCAATTATACAATTACTGTCACAGTCTGATTTAAGACTCTCCTTATTTAAATACAAAGAAGTCGGTATTATTTACTGAATGCAGTTTGCTTAAAGATAATGGATAGGTGACTTTACCTGTACCTTGAATAGTTTGTAGTCAGTGACGTTGCAAGCTTAAAGTAAACTATTTGGGTCTCATATATGGTTAACTATTTTCTAAAGTTGTTCTTCTCAGCGGAGTGCAGGTTGGATATGAAGTTGCCAATGATCTGAATATTTTTTATTCCCTTTAGCATCGCGAAAAACAAATTTCTAAATTAAATCTTATAATTATATAATAATCGTATTAAGCTGGATTTGTTACATAATAACAGGTGCAATTATTGACAATTATCATAATACGATGGATATGGTACATACTTGTGGAATGGACAAACTAATAATGTAAAAATTAATCAAACTACATTGTTTTGTAAATATATTTGTGGAATTGGCGACCTAATTATTTTAAAAATCAAAGTACATTGTTTTTAAATACTTATTGAATAGGTTACTCGATAAAAACAAAGTCTCGTGTTTGTAATAATTGTCAAGAATGTGGGCTAAATTTATACATTCAAAATCTGTTACGAACACTATAAAATATTTTGGTTCCGAAAATGTTTTAAAAGGAGATTAAATAGGAAAACATATTTTCCACGCACCCGGACTAAAAGGATTTTATTTGCATATTTTGACCTAACTACATATAAATACTTGAAAACGAGTTTTGGAAGAACGTTTCTATATCATGACATAGAGTTTAATACATTTTATAAAGTAGCATGCTGATATCCGATTCGAAGGTCTCAGGTTTAATAATATCATGAAGGTCAAAACCTCCCTGCCTCATTAATGATATAGAGGTCGGAACCTCTCTGGCTTAATAATGGCGTAATCGTCGGAACCTCTCTGGCTTAGTAATGACATAGGTCGAACCTATCTGGGTTAATAACGACATGAAGGTAGGAATCTTTCTAACTTAATAATGATATAAAGGCCATGACCTTTCCGGCTTTAAAATGACATAATAGTCGGAACCTCTCTGGCTTAATAACGATATAAAGGTCAGGGCCTTTTTGGGCTTAATAATGACACAATAGTCGGAACTTCTCTTGCTTAATAATGACATGATAGTCGGAACCTCTCTGGCTTAATAATGATATAATAGTCGGAACCTCTCTGTCTTAATAATGACATAGAGGTGGGAACATCACTGTGTTAATAATGACAGGGGTCAGAACCTCTCTGGCTTAATAATGGCATAATGGTCGGAACCTCTCTGACTTAATAACGATATAATGGCCAGGACCTTTATGGCTTAATAATGACATAATAGTCGGAACCTCTCTGTCTTTATAATAGCATAATGGTCGGAACCTCTCTGGCTTAATAATGACATAGAGGTCGGAACCTCTCTGGAATAATAATGACAGAGGTCAAAACATCTCTGGCTTAATAATGGCATAAAGGTCTGTCACACAAAGTATACATTAATTTGACAACCAAAAGCTCCTTATTCAGAACTGGTATATACTCTGGACTCGTACCGTTCATTTTATAGAAATTCTCCATAACCATGTACAATATGTACCGTAATTGGTATATACTCTGGACTCGTACTTTTATAGAAATTCTCCATACACATTTACAACATGTAATTGGTATATACTCTGGACTCGTACTGTTCATTTTATGAAATTCTCCATACACATTTCCAACATGTAATTGGTATATACTCTGAACTCGTGCTGTTCATTTTTATAGAAATTCTCCATAACCAGTTACAACATGTAATTGGTATATACTCTGAACTCGTGCTGTTCATTTTTATAGAAATTCTCCATAACCAGTTACAACATGTAATTGGTATATACTCTGAACTCGTGCTGTTCATTTTTATAGAAATTCTCCATAACCACTTACAACATGTATTTGGTATATACTCTGAACTCGTGCTGTTCATTTTTATAGAAATTCTCCATAACCAGTTACAACATGTAATTGGTATATACTCTGGACTCGTACTGTTCATTTTATGAAATTCTCCATACACATTTCCAACATGTAATTGGTATATACCCTGGACTCGTTCTGTTCATTTTTATAGAAACTCTCCATAACCAGTTACAACATGTAATTGGTATATACTCTGGAAACGTACTGTTCATTTTATAGAAATTCTCCATACCTACTTACAACATGTAATTGGTATATACTCTGGACTTGTTCTGTTCATTTTATAGAATTTCTCCATATATATTTACAACATGTAATTGGTATATACCCTGGACTCGTTCTGTTCATTTTTATAGAAACTCTCCATAACCAGTTACAACATGTAATTGGTATATACTCTGGAAACGTACTGTTCATTTTATAGAAATTCTCCATACCTACTTACAACATGTAATTGGTATATACTCTGGACTTGTTCTGTTCATTTTATAGAATTTCTCCATATACATTTACAACATGTAATTGGTATATACTCTGAAGTCGTACTGTTCATTTAATAGAAATTCTCCATAACCGTTTACAGCATGTAATTGGTATATACCCTGGACTCGTACTGTTCATTTGATAGAAATTCTCCATAATCATTTACAACATGTAATTGGTATATACTCTGGACTCGTTCTGTTCATTTTTATAGAAATTCTCCATAACCATTTACAACATGTAATTGGTATATACCCTGGACTCGTACTGTTCATTTTTATAGAAATTCTCCATAACCATTTACAACATGTAATTGGTATATACTCTGGACTCGTACTATTCACTTTCTTCAAACATCTTAATTTCATTGGATAGAGGATCATTGTAGGTGATCAAATCAGCAATACAGAACGAATACTATTGCAGGGCAAATGAATAGTGTCCAAAATGAGACTTGTAGAAAGTTTAACTCTTTTGGAAAACCATGAAAGAAAATAAATCAATACCCATTATGAAAGAGAAAAATATACGTCAATAACGCATAACAAATGGGATATACGTCAATAATGCATAACAGATAGAATACAATTAATAACGCATAACAGATGGGATAGAAATAACGAGGAATGATTCTATATATGTCTCTTATGTAATTCCCATTGCGTATGTGAACTTACAGGCATAAACTCGGACATCGTATCATGCTCTCTCTCTCTCTCTCTCTCTCTCTCTCCCCCCGAGCATTGTATAATATATGTACTTGTATGTTTTTTGTAAAGCAGTGTGTCCCAGGCTTTCGCTTCCCCCCCCCACTCTCATATATTTCCGAGGGTAATAATACGTTTTATTTTTAAAAATACACAATCTGCAGTGAAAGAAAATAATATATGGCAATACTGCATCAGAGCTGGAAAATAAATAAAGAGGAATGCTTCCATAAATGTCACTTATGTAATTCTGATTACTTCCGTGGATTTTACAAAGTGCAGCTGCTTACCTTCTATTATGGACATCACCCCCACCCTCTCCAAAAACGCCTACGTATATTGTTTACTTGTATATATTGTAAGACAGCCCTGCCATAGTTGTCAAACTTTATACTGTCTTAGTTTTTACTATTTTCGATAGGGTAATTAATACCCGTTCAATAAACACAAAACAAGCTTTGGTGATTAAGGTCAGTGCGTTCCACGTCACTAAATCGATAACAACGGTATTTGTGATTATTCTCATAATTTTAATTTTCTCTGTGAAGTTAGTAAATAAAAGGGTGAGGTAAAAATGATCTGAGTTCAGGTCACAAGGAAACCTTCTGTTATATATATATATATATATATATATATATATATATATATATATATATATACACAGACACAAAATTAAAAACTGGGTTCTAATGTAAGGGCAGACTTGTCTGTCAAACAGATTTTCGTGTTAAATAAAAAGACAAGATCTTCATTACAATTTCAATCGACCACGTGACTTCCAGTTTGCACTGGAATCCAACTTATGACATCCAGTTAGAACTGGAATCGAAGCGACATTTTGCTTGTAATGTTGCTATACGCAATTCTCATCAAAGCCGATATAAGAATCAAAGAAAATTTAAGTATCGACTACTTAACTTGTCTGATTTTGTCCTCTGAGAGACAATGATTTCTTGATCTATTTCAATCGATTGTTTCGCGATTAGCTGATACATAAAGCTACTCCCCGAAAGTCCAAAGTATTCCGCATGCTTGCGATGTATGATGATACGATTGTGGACTATGGTTTAATATCGAAAAAAATGTTCATCCAATATGAGTTATACTTTCATGCGTGAAGATGTTTAGGGGCGAAGGTATCCAGAGTTTGGTAAACATTATTCCTTATGAAGTATTTTCGTAGGGTTCATAATCGGGATAAAGTGCGATACAATAACAATTATACGTGGCCCTTATTAACAAGAAAGTTTTATTGCATCAAATCAGATATGAACTATCCAACAATCTAGTCATCCATGTACCCAATGAACCAGCTACACCACAATCTACCAAATGATTAACTCCGTATCGAGGCTCTGACCTTAACAAATTTGATATTAAAAATAAGCTATTCAAATGTGAAAAACACCTGCTGAGCTGATTACCTAAATCAGATAATTAAAACGATATTTGAGACCGAGTTACATCCGCTTCAAGCGATAAATATTGCTTACATGGATGTGTTCAGGGCCGGCGCACTCCCCCCCACCCCGGAAAATATCAATTAAATTTTTTTATAAACAATAACTTTTTTGACAAAATGCGCCCCCTGAAATCAGCGTCCTAGGCGGCTGCCTAGTTTGCCTATATGGTAGCGCCGGCCCTGGATGTGTTAAACGCGTTTGAAAAGAGCGAATACATTACATAGGAATAAAACATTTTTAACAGCCTGCTTTTTATAAATAATACATACCTTGGCTTGATTTATTATTAAGGTGGGTCTGACATGAAACTTGCGATAAATGCATAACATACGTAAATTCGACACACCTGATATTGATAGCGCTTGAGAAAAGCAACCCATAATTTTCTCACGCAATATATTCCATGTAATCAACGAGGTGTATATAAACAATATGTTTTCGGGATAATTGTTTGATTTCACAACATGAAAATACGCAAGATTGAACTCAATTAGATAGGTGTGGTAAAATAAACACAGGTAGAAGGAAAGGAAAAGTAAATATATATGCATGTATACCAACGACCAGTGAATATCTTGCTCTAGTTCAAGATAAATGAAGAGAGAGAGAGAGAGAGAGAGAGAGAGAGAGAGAGAGAGAGAGAGAGACTAAACGGGGTGGTGGTGGCTAATACAATAGTCACATGTAAGGAAACTAAACGAATTACAACAGTATTGGGTGGGATGTACAGCCATAGTGTTTCCTGAATGGATTAGTCCGTTCCAAATCATAATTTTGTATTATTTTGGCCTCAAGATCGCTTGGATGGTGCAGTAGCAGCACATTTGGTTCGCATGTCTGCGGTGTCATGCTCTTTCGCCTGTTTCAGTATGTCAAAGGGTAAAGTGGTCTTATAACCAAAGTCGTTGGTTTCCAGTTTCCAACACTACACAAGACAAGACAACATTACATAAATACGTGAGCCGTCCAACGTGCTTAGTGTAAATTGTGAGAATGAATAGACTTGAGAAAAATGCGTTTAGAAGCTTAACCTTTGCTGTACCATTCGTGATATGGAGCATCGGCCATGTCATAACTTTGCCTCAAGTGAACATTAGTTGTCTGTTTATCGAGACTTAATAGGGAATCACTTGTGGCCTAGTGGTTAGAGCGTCCGCCTCTGATGCGGTAGGTCGTGGGTTCGATCCCCGTCCGAGGTCCAATAACTTACAAAAAAGATACTAACATCTTCCTCGCTTGGCGCTCAGCATTAAGAGGCTAGTGTTAGGACTGGTCGGAGAAGTGTCATTACAATGTTACTGGATGGGACATCATGCTACATGTCACACTGCAGAACATCGTAGCGACATGACTGAAACATTGTTAAAGCTACGTTAAAAATCCAAATCACACACACACACACACACACACACACACACACGTATGTAATAAATATAGTAACAATAATGGCTAATTCGATCATGATAAAAAGTGAATCTCTGTCCATTTATTTATAAATCCATGATAGGAGCTTCCGTGACTCGGAATAGACATTTACCGCTTGTTGCCCAAATGTTATATTTGCACCTTGGTTTAAATATAGTACCGTGATATATTCTAATACATGCGTGCGTAGTGCGTTATACGCAACTCATGGCAAGCTTGCTATATAATAAAATGTGTGTTTGAAGTAATGACCCTGCAATTGTGTTTGTTATATTGAGCTGAATTGGAAGTTTGACGTATTTGTTGTATCGATCCGTTCAATGTATGTGTCGTATCGATCCCTTTGATGTATGTGTCTTATCGATCCGTTAGACACCTGTATCATATCGATCTGTACAATTTGCATTGGTTTTATCTTGTGATGGGAGATAATTATTATGTATCGAATTGCCTGAAACCGCGTAACTATAAACCTAATTGCACGTCGTTCTCATGTCATTGTCAGCAATTGTAATTTTATGGACCTGGGATTTTCTTTCGACCCGGAATATTTTGATTTATTTTTCTTAAGACATTTTTATGAATAATACAATGATGTCCTTTTCGATAAAATATATATGGGATAATTGCTGAAGTGTTTAATGGCCATAATTTTTAAAGGGAGTGATAGATAGGTAGGTAGGTCGCTAGATAGTCGGGCAGGCACGGAGGCAGTCGGCTAGGCAGAGAGACAGACATACAGAGGGGAAGACAGACGGAGGGATAGATAGATAGATAGATATATAGATACAATTTCTTTATCTTCATAATCAGTACTCTGAGTAAATAAGTCAATGGAAAATCTAAATGTAATCATACAGCATTGTATGTGTAAATAAGTCAATGGAAAATCTAAATGTAATCATACAGCATTGTATGTGTAAATAAGTCAATGGAAAATCTAAATGCAATCATACAGCATTGTATGTGTAAATAAGTCAATGGAAAATCTAAATGTAATCATACAGCATTGTATGTGTAAATAAGTCAAAGGGAAATCTAAATGCTATACCTAGAATTTATGACTCATACACCTTCACATCAGTACAGGGATATTTCTGAAAGAAAGAGGATGGGTATGAGGCACCGTAGTGGACAAAAGCTGGTCCAATCAGAACGTTGCCGTTGAAATTGTAATGTCATATGTTCAGATTCCAAGTTCACGTGTTGTATCAAAAAAACTTGTCCTTAAAATTCCATTTTCTAGGTCGAGGTTTTAGACTGCGTCTATTTAATGAAACAGTAGTGGTTGAAAATTAGATCTTCCATGTCAAGGTTTCAGATTGTTTAGTTTGAATAACATGGTTGAAATTTCAATATCATACGCTGAGAATTCCTAATGTACGTATTTGTTCAAAGACGTTATGTTGAAAGTTTCATTTCATATGTTGAGTATTTAGATTTCATCTGTTGAATTACACAGCGCTGGTTGAAAATTCGATGTCAGATGTCGTGTTTTTAGATTGTATCTTCTGAATTACACGACGGTTGTAGAAATGTTATGTCATATGTCGAGAGTTTTAATTTAACATCTTGAATCACATTGATTGTGCTGACAGTTCAATTTTGTATGTTGAGTTTTTAGACTATATCTCTTGAATTACACAGCGGTGATTACATAATGTCCACTTTAACAATTCAAGATAATATCGAGTATTAAGATACATATTTCATATATTCATTTATGAGGCACTATTATCTTTCATTTTACAATTTGAAAGTTACCATTCACAGGTAGAGAATACTATGAATTTTTTCGCTAGAGTTCGCTCTAGTTAACGGACCGCGTTATTTTTAAACAAGGATGCTGCTTCTCGATGCTGTAAAATTCAACAGATGAAAAATAAATACTAGCCATATGAAATGGAACTTTCATCACAAACAGTCGCATACAAAAGTGTGAATTAGGGATTCTCGACATATGATATTGAAATTTTAACCACCGCTGTATATTTTAAAATATACACTGTAAAACGTCGACATAGGAAATAGAACTTTAAACCACCACCCTATAATTAACATAAAACAATCGTTCTAGGAAATGTCTAAATGAGAATTGAGTGGATAATTTGACGTTTGTGAACGATCTGAGGGAAGGACGTTTTATCTTTCCTTCCGGTTATGAAAGAATGAAGAATATTTTATTATAATTTGACATCAAAATATTTTCAATTCATACATATGTAACGCATTGTTTAGAATAAAATTTGTCAGTTTCAGCTACGCTGCTGACTTGACCTCTTTTCAATGTTGGTCCTACATCGTAAGTATTCTATCGCAGCTAGTAGTTACATTGTCATGGAAACAGCCATTACCGACTTTGCTAATCAGGCCTACAGTTAGAATTGTTTTGACTAGCGAGTAAATATTCTTTTTAAAAATGTAACAAACTCTTTATATGCTTCTGTTTTTAGTATTATGTAAAACGAGGAATAGCTAAACTAAATAAAAACATGTAATAATTACGTATTTCAGACGTGGGTAAGGTATAAACTTGTCTTTGATGTGAATATACAAAAAATCTTTACGAAGTATAATGCCATTGTATTATATAGATCAGAATGGAAGGCTCCAATTTAAAGAGAAATTAGAAATCTGACGAAATCAATCCATTCATTTTCCTCGTTTTTGCGGGGCTTTTATTCCGTTTGGGTGGGTGGGAGAAAATCGTGGAAAGATATGAATTAGAAATAGACTTTGCTGTATCCTACGAATAAGCATTAAAATATACTTCCCAAAATAACAAAACAACAGAAACGCAACAGAAACGCCTTTAGTCTCAGTGTTTAGAAGCCCCACTGAGATTAGTTCTCTAAAACGATGTTTAAAAACTAGAATTTTACGCAAAACAGATGAAATGAACCAATAATTTTACTCCGAGAATAAAAGTTGTTTACTTCACTAAAACTATTTACAAGTCGAGGGTCACGTGACCAACACAGCCTTGATCTCAACCATATTATTCCCTCAATACAATTAAATTTTTTAAAAAATTGTTGACGTAATTGTTACTAATTTTGAATTAAGGTCGGGAATCAAATCAGTCTTATGCATTTACAGAAATGAACATTCAAAGTCAACCTATTTTCTGGAAAAAGTATGAGTTCCTAGTAAACAGAACTACATTCTTTTGACATATAATGAAATTAAAACATAGAAAGATTTTAAAACTTACAAGCAATTAAAGCATATATAAATTAAACCAAATATACATAATAATATGTTGTTTTCTGTCAATGGAATCCGGAATCCGGCGTGACTGTGAACGTTTCGATAAACAGGAGTTACTTTTGGCGATGTATGTTTGTCGCGGGGTATGGGTGCGAGCCGGCAAGTTCGAATCTAGGTAGAGTACAAAAGAAACATTTTTTTATCCCGTATTATAATATTTTTTTCTCCATGTCTACAAATTCACTTCATAGTGTCACGCATTCTCCTGTGCTATCCAGTGACAGCATTATATGATAAATAATTACTAGGTGGATATGTGGGTGTGTCTTCTATGCACGAATATCTATATCAGCGAGTCTGTGGCATCCTTATTTTATGATATGTGCTTGGTCAAGGGGTGTATACCTAGTTGGCATGTGGAGACATTTTTCAAACTGTATTATACTATACTTTCTCCATGTTTAAATAATCATTTCATATCATCACGCATCCGGTGCAGTTGATAGTTCTTTATTCAATTGTAAACTTTTAATATGTACGTCTATTCATTTATAGTTATATGTTGCTCTCAGTAACATGTGAATGAGTAGTCATTAGAACAGGTAAGGCACCATACAGCTTACGACATGTTCTCATCCGCGTATTAACCTTATTTACATTTGGGGTGGGGGTGGTCGTTTGGTCTAAAGAATTCACTCTTGCAGATCACTGCCATCTCAACTCTGCCTGTTTGGGTGCCAGTCTAGGGTTCGGCCCATGTGAGTACGTGAGAAAGTTTGCAAGTAACTTCCAGTGGGTCGTTGTTTCTTCGCAGGGGTTTTCTCGGGTTTTCCCTCTACTAGCCAGCATATATCGTGTACGTAAACAAAAACACGTTAAACCTTACAACAACAACATTATAAAGTGTGGTTTGAAATGGCCCGTATCCCGGTTCACGCCTATGAGAACGTTGCATATGCTTTTTAAAAGAAACAATTGGCTGCATGCATAGCATCCGCAGTAGCTTCTAGCTTCGCATCCGCAGTAGCTTCTAGCGTGAACAATATTAATAGATTCTGAAGTCGATTTTTATTACCAAGTATTTTGAGAAGAAAAAAGGAAAATAACTTTGGGTTTCATCAAATCATTATGATACCTTTGTTTTCTTATCTCAGAATGGAATGTTTATTGGCGTTCTATGTACTGTATGCCCTGTTGCATGGGCCAACGTTTTGTAGGCCCCGATTATTTTGGAGACCATGGAAATGTTTGTAGAAGCAAGCTATGTAATCTGTAAATATTACGTTTTTATTGTAAAAGAGTTTCTGTATGCTCCATACAGTTCATTTAACATATACTCTCGTGTAATACCCACAACCCACTGTATCTTATATAATTGATTACATTCCAGTGTAATGCTTTATTGAAAAACACTTTGCTTAAATAAAAGATAATTTCATTCTGTCCTGCCCTAATAGTCATCTGCAAAATGAATAAATCCTGTAGGATCCGTAAAACGCAGACAAGCTTGACCTCTCTTTCACGTTTTAGTAACTGTGCGTGAAAGAGATGCATTTCGTCTCAGGGTAACTATGGAAACGTTCTTTCCATCCACTCTTGATCAGCCTGCCATTTATATAATGTTTAAAGCTGAGAGAATGGTACAAGAAGAATATATATAAAAACAAAACACGTGTGTAAAATGAGAGAACTCGTACTATTGTATTTTCAAACCAAAGTTTATGTTTCACTCGTTTATGGGTAATTAACAATATGCGGATTATTAACACAAAGTACACAAATTCTTCCGGCCAATATTCAGATTTAAATTTTAAGAATGGTACGTTTTATGATTACATGCACTGTCTATACTAATGTTAAAAGTATGTCAAGAGAATAAAAAAGAAATAAAAGAAACTATATTGTAAAAACACAGTATTGTTGGTGTATTTTTATATTTTATTTTGTTGACAATGCGAAGGGCAGGAAAGCTACAATATACATGCAAACATAACGTTTAATAATGCCTAATGTGTTCTTTGTACTTTAGAATACATTTCATTATCGAGGTTTTATTGTTCATTTTCAAGTTAGTCAGAAAATAAGGTAATTGCAGTGTCAAAACCTCGCAGGCGTTATAGCAGACTCAAAGTAATCCTGTGTAGTAAATTTCAGTTCAAAGACAACAAACTGAAGATTCAAGTTTCATGTGACTTATATAAAACCAACTCCATCACCTAGGTGTAAATAGTACGATTTATATACACTCCTTGCTATACAAAGAACAATTTTGGGAAGCTGTTTCTTGTTGCATACATAAATCTCACCCGTTTATTATCATGTTTCGGTGATATAACATCTGGCTTCTTCTTTTAAATGTAGAAACTGGTATGTACAGAGAGTGTGTATGGCCAACGTGCATTAGCAATTTTCTCATTGTGCCGATTCAATATCGGTCATTAAGCATTAGGCTGTCAGAAATGTCTGAGAGAAAAACAATAATTAAAAATAAAATGAGTAAAAACTAATAACTAAAATTAAAATCAAAGCAAATTAAAATTAAAATCCTTTTCTTAATCAAACTGTTGACTATATCGAGATGGAAGGGGCGTTCATTAAAAAGAAAACTGTTATCTGCACATATATGCATACAATTCTTCAGGACAATTTAGATCTCGTTATTTTAAGAACTAATAGTAGGGACAGTGTTTAGTTATCAATGCTTGATAACGTTTTGTGAACGGTAAAGTAAAACTATCAATTTACTTGCTCATTTTTAAAAGGAAATGGATACTCTCAGAAGTTACATGTGTTTCATTCTACTGATAACTGTGGTATTTTGTAAATATATAACTATATGGGTCGAATTTAGGAGCCGCAGTGGCTCCCTGGTTAGCTTTCCGGAGTCACTACCACTAGTGTGTCCCCAGGCAAAGCGCTTTAACGTTGGTACAAAATATTAACCTACTTAGCTTGCTTTTGTCGTAAAATGCCTAACATAGTTAAACAGGGTTAGATTTTTGTTCATATTACGTAATGACCATGAGTGAAGTAAATGCCATCAAAATAGTGCGTTCATGATATCAGCGTACCGGCAATACATATAAACAGCATGTCAACTCTTAAAGTTAGTACATGTATTATAAGAATAATAATGCATTTTCTGAATGGTCTCGCTCTCAATGTTTTATACAGCTGGTCGATTTGCACTTTGTTGTTTTTCTTTTGTTTTTAGGGAAATCCCAAAATTCTGCACAAAATCTGAAATCCAAACTGACATCAACACTCTGCATGAATATCAGGAATTTTTATAATTAATAAAGTTATAAAAACAACATTTGGAAGTAAACGTTTAACTAAGGGAAAGTAATCCAGTGCTATGTTAGAAAAAGAGACAGAAAAATGTGATACTTTTCGAATAGTGAAAAATGTGTTTTGCTCGACTTGCATTATAACACGTCTAGATTTGAGTAAGAATCTTATGTATGATAGCTATAGGAGTAACTGTGTAATAGAAAATGAACAAAATGAAATATCGTATAGATACGGATGCTTCATGATACATACTAGAATCTAGAATTAAGTAATTGTAACCTCGGTAAGGGTTTCATCTACAAGTGTTCTTTACGCAATTAAATTGTCATTTGAATATATATCTTGTTGTTATTGACTGACTGATCAATTTATTGATTGACTGATTGCCTCGCAATTAAACTTTAGCACGACATAACACGCTTCAGACTAATCCGCTGATCTGGAGATCATACTGTTTGGTTGGATTTGAGCGTTTATGGCAGGAAACTCGCATTATCGGTAATAACAATTCGCTGTTTGACAAAACAGAGTAATATCTTCATCTCCTATTACGCATAAGAAATTTATCTGTATGTCTGTCTGTTTTCTGTCTGTCTGTATGTCTGTCTCTCGGAAAATGTGTACATTTAATGTTGAAAATAGGAACGAATGTTTGTGTTAACCATATTGTGTATTTCACGGAGACTTCATTTTTCAAGGTACTTTGGCCCAATAAATCGACGATCCATACAATATTTGTTATGTTGTAATCTGTATAGTGTTTTATCTCAACCTCAACACAAAGAATAATGGCATGCTACAAATGACAACAACAACAAAGACACACAACATATCTATTTTAACGGAATTGAAACCTCCGAAATAGCTATGAAGTTATGTAATTCCAAAAGTGAGGTACAGGGTTTAAACTGTCCTATGAGAGTACATGTATGCATTGAGTTAATGGATGAGGATAATTTCCTAAAACGTATTTACAACCAGTTTATCTTGTTTTATTGTTTTGGCGCCATGAATAGAAAGAATACACTTTAATTGTAGAATTCTCTCAAGGTTCATTTTCCAGATCGAGTAGTTTATACGTTTGCTACTTGAAGGTACCGCGTCAAGATGTTTTTCTTATCGCTGATTGGAAGTTTTGGAGCTTTTGTTTCTTCAGGTCGCCTTCTGTGTAAATCGTACTGAAAAAAGACTACATGTATATGAGTTAGACTATTACTCTTGAATGCAGCGGTTTATAATTGGTCTTTTAAATTATAAATAGAAGTTGGTCCAGCAGGATATCCTGAGCTTTGTGGCTATTGTTGAAAACCTCTTTAAATTTGGGAAAATAATATAGATTTATGCCTGGTGTTTAAATTTTGCGTGCTGTTTTAATTTATAACTATGGATTCAAACACAATTCACGATATGTACATCAAAGTCATCAAGTCACCAACTAAAGTAAGTATATACATTTAAAAGAACATTGAATGCTTTCAACAATTTATGATTGCTTTCACGTGCAGTCGCAGGTCTTAAGAGCGCGATAATGGAAAACAAATTGTTGTAGTTAAATGTTCAGTTTTGGAACTGATGATAAATGTTTGACCTCCATATACTTTATTTGTCTTTCTATATATTTACTGAAGTTCTGTGCGTGTAACTTCCTAATTCGGTTCGTGCTAATTCGATCTCACAATAACGGGATCTTTTTTTACTTAATTCACATCTGTTCTCCCTTGTTTAAATAAGAAGTAGGCAAATTATGACATAGTAGTGGATACAGTTCATTTAATAATTATAAAATAAGTTTTGCATATCAAGAACGCCTTTCCAATATCTTTACGTGAGTAAACCCTCGCCGCAAACAGGACGTTTTAATAATTACGCAATTTCGGCGCAATGAATTCATGCGTATTTCCAATAGGAATCGGTTCACAATTAATACTTCCAGTTCAGTACCCACGAATGTAGCTCTAGTCTATTTTTAGAACATTTTTTCCTCTCTCATTTTGGTGGTGATAGAAGAGTTTTATTTATGCATTTTTGGTAGGGATTTAAAGGTAACTGTTTATTCTTGATAATATGAGCTCAGGGTGTTGTTGTATGTGTGTATTTCGGCGACAGTGCACAGTGAGTAATAAGGCCTTGGTGATGATCCGGAAGTGAAATCTGTGTTCTGTTTACATGGTGATGTGTTGACAGTTCAGCATCTAAAAAAAGAGCAGGTCAACCTTTGACGAGAACTTCACCGTGAAGTCATCTTTGAAGGTATTTTAGATTAGCATATGATTTGTATTGATTGTCACACAGTGGAAAGGTCAGTACTGAGAAACCAGTGTAGAGAACATATAGTAAAATTAATTGTGTACTATGTCCAATATCATTCTCATGTACTTCTTTCGTACGACATGTCGTATAATTTATTGTTTGTAATATGACATGTATAGAACAAATGTGTCGTGGGTTTCACAACACAATTGTCTCACAGGCATGAAATATTAATAAACATACCAGGGACTGTTCAATGCACCAGCTTGTCGTCTCATAGTTTAGCTAAGAAGCTGATATTTAATGCTTGGATCTAAAGGGAGATAATACGTTTTGAAACGTTTAATTTGATAGCGGTGATCTCTCTACAAGTTTTCCACCGGGCAATCGCGGACAAGGTTTTGGGTGTGTGTTGGAGCAAAGATACACTCCAGAATCGCAAACAAGCACTAAGCGTGTAAACGTGTACCTTCCTACAAATCGTGAAATTGCGTTATTCTAGGATAAAATAGGTAGTAGAGCCAAGATTTTACCAATTTTTTTCAAACGAGGACGTTCTCGGTTGGAGGTGTGTCTTCGGTTTACATCAAATACAAACGCAGACACACACACACACACACACACATACACACACACACACACACACACACACACACACACACACACACAGATATATATATTGACTGTCGAGATAGAATTGATCAAAATGGCTGGGGAAACAAGACAATGAAAGTTAACATACTACTAGACTGTCTAAATTAGTAAATAGGAAAACCTGTATAGATATCTGGCTCTACTTCTGTGGAAGACAGTAGATGAAAATACTTACTTACATTAGCAATGGTATTTTAATTAATTTCAATTATCTGTTGAAAGACTACTCCACCATAAAATTACAAAACCAGCATAGCCTGATGCCATACTACAATTAGGACCCCTCTATCTTATTCAAAAGGGGGGCGATATTGTGAAGAAAGAGAATAATACCAAGTTCGAATATGGCAGATTTTAAAGATTATATAATTACATGGACTTTTAAAAGTGTCTTTTCTACATTAAACACGGATATAATTGCATGTAATGTAGAAGCTTTATTCTTGTCTCATTTGAGTTGGTCTGTTTACCTCATTAACGCCTTAAAATATCCGCTCACCCCTTGAGAATGCATTCGAATGTCACGCTCTCATGTCAGTTACCAACAGAAAAGAATAAAAACTCTGATCTGAGGCCGATTAGACCAAATTTAAAGTCAAAGCGATGAAAGCCGAAGCGCACCGTACATGATTACAGACGCAAAAGAACATTATGCTTCATCACTAATGTAAATTATGCCACTTTGTCTAAAGTTGCTACTAAAATCACAAATTTGAATGATTTCTTCCGCGTATCACACTAAGTAATGGTACCAACTTTCACTGTTTTATCTCTGCGCCGAAATATTGTATTCACATACAGGAGAAACAAAACGCAGAAATCCTTCTGCTATTGCAGTCAGTCTACTTTGTCACTTACACACGTGGTTGAGTGTATATGCATTATTGTACAAACAATATATACCATTAACCGATGCAGGATAGACGCACATTATGTATATTTCCTCTGCACTTATCTTAATGGCCGATATTTATTTTATGACCTGACTGGCGTCTTACGCTAGCTTAAGTCTGAAACACTGCATTAAAAAGTTTAACGTGGAATGTGGCAAAGCAGCTGGTATGTGACAGTCCACGAAGCATCTGCTTCAGTTCATTCAGAAACAAATTTAATCAACCAAAACGTAAAGCGTCTACTACGTGAGTGTACAATGATTTATTAATGCAAAATAGTTCCTAATACACTATTGGGCACACATGAGTCATTATGAAGTACACGTAAGTGCAATATCACAAAATATTGCACGATTCTGACAATAAAAGAAGAAAAGAATGAGCATATAATAATATAAATATACAAACAATAATTATGCATTGATCACTAGCCTGTAACAGCTATACGTGCAAGTATAAAATGAACTAGCGTGTTTGTGAATCTTGTGAAAATCTTGTGAATATGTTTGTACTAATGGTTTTAGTTTCATATTCTCTCTTCGTGTAAAATGAATATCCTTAACTCAACCAATATAAACACATACAAAGGTACACAAACACATGGTGTGTGTTTCAAGAAAAAGTTTTAACACCTTACCAGTGACTGTCATAATAGTGCCTGGTATTTATTTCGATGAGGTAGCATAAAAGGGGTGGCTATACGAGTGGAACGTGAAACGTCGTTGTGATTGAAACTTTGTTTGAGCACTTATTTCCGGTATTCTCAAGCAAAAACCATTCATAAGCATCATGCAATCTGAATAGCGAAATAGTTTTGGATATTTCAAACATTATAAATTATATAACACACATATACACAAACACGCACACACAGATTTTCTCTAAACGAGTATCAACCACACATACACGAAACCCAACACTTGCTTGATTATTCTAGTTTGACGTTTGCAAAACCCATCGGCAAAACTTTCCAAGACGTTGATCGGTACTTAATAAAACATGCTCAAATACCTTATACAATTATCTCAGATTACTAAATCTTGCACATGAAAATATCTCGAGAAGTTCGTATCTGCTACATTATGGAACGCAAGTTTTACCAATCTAAGCCATACAACATAAAATCTCGAGAATTTGTAAATTATGACATATATACTTAATGTGGCTAATGCCATGCTAGAGTAATATTTTATAAACAACGCCTACATGTATTCTCACAAATGATCACTAAAATCTAAAAAAAAAAGTCTATAATTAAAATATAAACAGTCACGCTAGTTGTAACTTGTGCACGAACGACTGCTTTAGGACTTGGGTACTTCGCTATATTTGTGTGTGATCTTGACTACCTTCAGTTCCACATAACCACACTATTTTGCTAAGAAATGGTCGCAAATAAAGTGAGAATATGTCTGGAAGATATGCATTTTATGATTGTAATCCTGCAGGAACTATGCAATACCCATGCAAGCATACATATGTGCATATTTGCTTATCAATCACGTCTGAACCAATATTTTTTAGAGAAGTTTGCAAGGGAAGTAACATCGTTCTGCTTGGAACAGTACATTTCAATTACATCCCCTTTTTATGCAAAAGGTATCTGCAACTGCGTGGATGTGATTACGATTTTGAACGTAGCTTTAACATTTTTGCTACGATGTTTCCAACGTGGCAGTTTATAGTAATGTCTTGCTTTGATGCATCGTGCCGCAGATATGTAGCCTTATACCCCCACAAAGTCACAAGATTCTGACACCAGGCCGATCAGTCCTAAAACTAACCTCTCATCGCTGAGCGTCTAACGATACAGTTGTTTGTACCATTTTTATAAGTCATTGGTATGACTCGCCGGGGTTCAAACCCACAACCTCCCGCATCTGAAATGGACACTCTAACCAGAGTGGTCAAATCTGCAGCTATTACTGATGATGATGATGATGATAATAATAATACTAATAATAATAATAATAACCACCGAGCATTCCACAGTCGCAGAATGGCGTATCTGACTCTAATGAGACCAACATGCCTTTCAAAAGAACACAACGAAGCATCTGATATGGGTTGGCCTGTGTGGGTATAACATACGCTCAATCGACTGAACTACGTCGCTTTTCATACCAGGTGGAAGAGGTAATTTTGCAACTAATTGCTCCAATTCTATAATTAGTTTTAATTTAATTTAATTTCATTTCATTTCATTTCATTATTATTAATGTGTTGGTCTATTTTTAAAATTTAAATTGCTTTTAAAGAAGTACGTATTTTGTTTTTCAAACAGGATTTCCTCAAAGCATTATAAGGTTTGTTATTTACTACCATTAAATGAAATGCGTTGGTTTCTTAGCAACAAGTAAAGAGTTACTTGATTAAAAAAGAAGTTTCGTGTTATGCATAACTGAATTGGTTCTCCATGCATTTGTAGTTCTTCAACCTAAAACACTGGCAGGAAATTTGTAAAAATAACTGTAATGTTGTCTAAACCGTATAAGGAGTGTGTCTCAATATAAAAGTATGGGTTTAATGTTTTTCACAAGTTTGCTGGTCAATGAGTGAATTCGATAATAGATTTACAAACTAAAATTTTCTAGAAGACGTTTTAGTAATGCTACTATAAGCGTTTTAATGATGCTACTAAGAGACGTTTTAGTAATGCTACTATAAGCGTTTTGATGACTCTCGTTATCATTGTCATGTATAGCTTTGTATTTATTCTGGGCTAGGGGTGGATGATGACCATTGCACAGAAAGTAACTTTATAGTGTTTGTTTCTTTACAATCCTGTTCAATCTTTAATAGTCACACAAATATAGTCTTCCTCTTTGATAATGTTAATCAGATATAAATCGTTTATACAATAATCCATAAGGAAGTCCGCTTTCGAAATTCAAGTCTTATTGCTTCCTCGAAATGATGTGGTCACTGTATTATAGCAGCGTTACCATTTACCGTCGTGTTTTGAATCGCAATAAATTTTGATTGGCTGGTAACGGTCTTCAAATTGGTCATTTGCACAACAGTGACGCCATTCTTATCAAGGATTGTTTGAAAACTCCACTCTGAATTGGGGTGATTTGTGAACAAGTATCCGAAAGTACCAACTTTTCGTCCTTTAAGTTTTCAAACGATGGAGATAGACATCTGCAGACACCTGAGTACCGCAGGTGTATTGCAGTTGTAATAGAATGAAATTGGAGAGACATAGACTTCAGTAAGGTGTTTGCGAGTTCTGTCTTATATTTTAATAATAAAATAGAATTAAAAAATACTATAAATTTAACAAATCCCAAATAAACTCCTGCGAAAGAAAATGATAAAGTCAACGAAGTGCTTACGAGACCTTTGGGAATCTTTAGCAATTGTACAACATTGTGTCAAACTGTATAAGACGTAGCGCACTAACTTTCCCCGTTCTGAATATTTATAACAGAAATATTTGATCTTCAATCTGAGTAATACACATATAACTGGCATCGTACTTTCTGTCATACTTTCAATTATATTACCCACTCTCTGCGATATATATATATATATATATATATATATATATATATATATATATATATATATATATATATATATATATATATATATATATATATATATATATATATAAACTTAGAGACGATGTATGGATAGTTTAGACCCTTACCTTCGTAAAAATATCAGGTTTGGTTCTTCATTAAAATGTAACATACTCTTACATTTCAGAATAGATCACCTTAAATGTGTCCTGTATCCCCGTGTACTATGAACATAATTACGAGGCGCCTTTTCCGCACCTGTGACTCTGATCTAATACAGGACGAGAGCGTTTAACTGACAGATTGTTACAAATACTTATTTTGAGTTTTGCTTCTCCCACGGGAATATTTTATAGAGACTAATCAAAACATTTTCAAAAACGATATAAATTTTTTTTTATACCAAAGATGGAAAAGAAAACAAAAACATGAAATGGCGAAAAGCAAATTAAGGCCAGCTTGGGCTAATACTTGCTTGAAATTTAAAATGATGATCTGACGCAATCAGAAGAGCTAGCAGTGATCTGTTAACGCTATAACGGTATGTCAAGAAGCGTATATCTACGGCAATCAGAAGAACTAACAGTGATCTGTTAACGCTATAACGGTATGTCAAGAAGCGTATATCTACGGCAATCAGAAGAGATAATAGTGATCTGTTAACGCTGGAACGGTACAGCAAGAACCGTATATCTACGGCAATCAGAAGAGCTAACAGTGATCGGTTAACGCTATAACGGTATGTCAAGAAGCGTATATCTACGGCAATCAGAAGAGATAACAGTGATCTGTTAACGCTATAACGGTATGTCAAGAAGCGTATATCTACGGCAATCAGAAGAGATAACAGTGATCTGTTAACGCTGGAACGGTATGTCAAGAAGCGTATATCTACGGCAATCACAAGAAGTAACAGCCATCTGTTATCGCTGGAACGATATGTCAAGAAGCGTATATCTACGGCAATCAGAAGAGATAACAGTGATCTGTTAACGCTATAACGGTATGTCAAGAAGCGTATATCTACGGCAATCAGAAGAGATAACAGTGATCTGTTAACGCTGTAACGGTACGGCAAGAACCGTATATCTACGGCAATCAGAAGAACTAACAGTGATCTGTTAACGCTATAACAGTATGTCAAGAAGCGTATATCTACGGCAATCAGAAGAGATAACAGTGATCTGTTAACGCTGGAACGGTATGTCAAGAACCGTATATCTACGGCAATCAGAAGAGCTAACAGTGATCGGTTAACGCTATAACGGTATGTCAAGAAGCGTATATCTACGGCAATCAGAAGAGATAACAGTGATCTGTTAACGCTGGAACGGTATGTCAAGAAGCGTATATCTACGGCAATCACAAGAACTAACAGCCATCTGTTATCGCTGGAACGATATGTCAAGAAGCGTATATCTACGGCAAAACATTTGGAGGCATATCTTAGTAGATCTCCTTGATCTCGATCATGGATAAAGTTTATCAAAAGATACTGTTGATCTCAGATTTTTAACAAGAGAAAACAATCATTCACAGGTTGTAGACCAACATTAATGCTGCTGAATTTGGCAATACTAATTAAAGTTCATTATCTTTTTAATCAATATTCGCATGAGACATATTTGTTCAGCTTTTTAAGCGATTTCGGAAAGGTTATCCATTGTCACTTCTAATTTTTGGAGAGAAAAAAAAAATTCATTGAAGATCATGGAAGGAGAACGATGAATGATGCTGTTTAGCACCGAGGTTTTATCATTCTCCTCCAGTGCATGCTCAGGATGGAGGGCAATATAACCTGGCACTACCTCTTGCTTCCGAAGGACTGAAGGAAGTGAGTAGTAAAATATAAAATATCCATTGCAACACTTTGTTCCAAGTTAGAGGGCGGGGGGGGGGGGGGTAAACGAGGCAGGCGTGGCCATTTTGATTGCGATGCCTAGGGCGCCACGATGGCAGCGGGCCCCACCGGTGGAATTAGGGTATTATGTCTAATTGTTTGGTGAATTGTTGCACGGGCCATGCTGGCGCGGGTCCTTAAGCACCACTTTGCTTACCCTGCCATAAGGCCGGTCCTGAAATGGTTTTAAGCTACAAGAACGTTCAGAGTTAAGGTATTTGCGTAAACCAAAAGCTTGCAGAAGATATTAAAAGTCAAATTTTATAATGACTCTACGCCAAGTGTATTGTCCAACTTTTTCAACATTGTTTCAAACGAACAGATTTATGCAATTAAAGAACGGTCCCATACTTCAGGACATTTTGAATTTATGCCAGTAAAATGGTTATGTTATGCCAGTAAAATGGTCAGATATGAGGGTGGGGAATCTGAATAGAATAATTGTGAAAATTGTATAATAATATAATAGTTATTAAAAAAGCAGTAAATGTTGGAAACACGGGATAGTCAGATGTCAGTCACCCCTCTAAATCCAGAGCAGGCACATCCCACATTTTAAGTTCGTTGGCTCATTGAACCTGTAAAATTGTCTCCCAGCGCAAACCTTAAGCGGAGAGTCGAAATGTTGCATGTTTATGTTGAAGTTCTTGAAAGACATATTTAGCCACAAACTGGGACTCCATATGTAGGTCCTTCTCCCTCGATGAAAGTCATCTGCTTATGCGTATTGCAAGCTATAAACTTTGTGCACAATGAGAAGCATGTGACCAATTAGTTCGAGTTTCCTCTAACCCTTGCCACCCGTTTTTTTTTATTTATATTTGGACATTTATGTTGGGGTGAGAGTCAATTCCCTATCGTAATGTTGGAATTCGCCGACACCATTTGGTGCATGAAATCGATAGGAATATGATTTATTTTCTCAAAAATAGCTAATATAACATTTGTTATGTCTTTAATTCGCTGACAGACGAGATGAAACTACAGCGTTGATTAAATTTTACCTGGAACTCTCCATTAGCATTCAGAGTCACATGACTACACAAATCTCGCAACCAGCATGCCAATAACATAAGAAGTACAATAATCACGTGATAGCAACAAGATACCATTTCAAAAGTTGTTGTACACAGAATTCGAAAATATTATTTAAAAGTCACGTAATACTTGTACATAAATACAATGTACACTTAATTCCCAGCATATTTATCCTGAGAACAACGACTGGAAATCTGTCAATATCGCAGCAAGGTGGAGAAAACCAGATTCATCAAGTTCTAAGCACGTGTCGGCAATGTATTGTGTCACGTGACTACCGCATTGACCTGTGCTCTCAGCTTGTTGAATATGTTATTTTCCACGTTGCTGCAAGATTTACAGATTTCTGGTCGCTGTTTTCAGAATAAATATTTTTAGAAGTTTATGTTATTACATTTTTCTGTAAGTAGTACGTGACTTTTATTTATATGTTCGATTTTTTTCTTCATGTAGCAACATTAGAAATGATTTAATTGTTGATATCACGTGACTATTTCAACTCTGATGTCATTGACATTTAGTCGCGATATCTGTGTAGTTATGTCACTCGGAATGCAAATGGCGAGCTCCATGTCAATTTGCGTCAACGCTATTGTCCAGGCTAGTTTGTCAGCGGATTAAAGATATAACAAATGCTCTATTCGCAATATCTGAGAAAATAAATCATATTTCTTTTCGATTTCATGCAGGTATATCTCGATGAAAGGTCGTTTTAGTTTGCTCGGCCGGCTAGTAAGCGGCTAACCATGGTGTCGGCAAAATCCAACTTTTCGATAGAGAATTCACTCTGACCCTACATCCAAACATAAACTTCCAAATATCAAAATTGGGGTGGCAAGGGTCAGAGGAATCTCGGACTAGTGACCAATTAATGAAAAACAATAGTATTTTCATTCAGTGTAGTTTTGCTTAAATGTAAAACTTTTATAATCATTGGAGTAAGAAGAAGAGTAAAATAGGAAATATATCATATATGCTTTGTGTTTCTTTAAACTGTCAATAAAACTCACTTAAAATGTTATGAAATATAAAGAACAGTTGCATTCCATACATGTCACACAAAAACACAAAGCTATGACGACATTGTTCTTAAATTGCTCTATGCAGGGAAAGATTTTAAATCGTGTTTAAAACTATCTTTATGAGTTCAGTCTGCAATGGTAGAATTGCTCCCCGAGAAAAAATAAACTCTTATATTGAAGTTTATTCACTCTCTTTTGTACTCTTTTTACCCTCATCAAACGTTCACGCAATCTGAACAACATAAACACTGAAACAAATTAACATTGGTTTACGTGACATGCTGTCACTGTTCGATTGCACACCCTTTCATAGCCAGTTCAAACACAGCAGGCGTAATTACATATCTTGTTGGAACGAAAGTGTTTAAAAATCAGTGCCGTGGAAGTATTGACTGCTGCCAACTTTGAACACGAAGCTCTGGCAGTTTTGTTTTATCCTTAATAACATGCGACGAAATACCGCTCTGTTTCAATTCACCGAAGCTGGCAGGTACTTTACAAAAGTATGGAGTTGCACTTACATCGTACTTAACTGAACAGTGTTTTAAACTTATCATTTCTCTGAACATCTAACTTGTATACCCAAAGATAAATGAAGCCTTACAAGCTCGACATATCTGCCTTAGTCTTTGGGTTTACTCTGAAATTATCCTATGCCTGGTCAAGACAATTGTTGTTACGAAGACAGACACTCTTTGTATTATGGTTTTCACAGCGTTGTCGCAAACATAAAATGCCTGGTAATTTGGGGATATACGATAAGTCGTTATGTTTGTTAGAAATTTAATCGTCATACTACCAGTCGTTGCCGCAAAAGAAACATCAGCCTTCCAGGAAAAATGATACTTTATTAATTCTAAACTATTGTTTGTTGTTGTCATAAAAATACTGCTTTTGCTATATATTTGTTAAGTGATTATTACTCCAGCGTCGTTTAGTAGACGACATAGTCGCTTCAAACACCCATCACAATAACTTGTGAGGCAATTAACAAAACAGCTGCCCTTTTGCTTGGACAAAAATACAGTTCCATTACATATAAATGTAAAGACAACATTATTCAACCATTTTTCAACTGGATGCGGAATGAAGAAGACAAATATATGCTATAGGTTGCAATAGGTAAACATATGTGTGACGTTTACTGAAAGGACGAGCAGTTGGCCCTGGTTTGCAAGTTGTAAATCTTCTGTTAATTTCAGTCACTCTATTCGTTCATTAGGACAACAAAAGTATTTACGGAAGACAATGTGGGTCTTATGTGAATTTTGTATTTTTTTTTTTCGGACACTAAAGCGATCATGGGACTTTAACAGAGGCTCGTGTATTGGGACGGTATGTGGCCTATGTGACTCTAACATAATGGGTCAGTATGGTCCTATGTTGAAATGGCAATATGACGGATACCGCGATAATTGCCGATATCAATGACATAGGAGACTGATAAATATGTATTAATAGACAAAAAAAAAAAAAAACACTTTCACAGACCAACTCACATCATTAGTGAGCAAAACAACACATACAAACCAACGAATGAAGGGTGGCTGGGTGTGTGTAATAGTTAATAACACGTTTGTATTCAATCCAAATTCCATCCTTACTGACAAAAACGTTTATACCATTCAAGAAAATTTATTTTGCGATCCCATAGCCAGCCATACAAATTCCTTTATAAGGGTCTAAGTCCTTAATACCAAGGACTCACAGATATAATTCAACACCCTTTCATTTACAAACCAACACATATCCTTAAAAATTCAACACCTTCTTTTGCACAGATAGAATGTACAAGGGGATGGCATGATCACAACACACACATTCTTACTGACCAACACTTTTTATAGTAGATGAATTGGTGCTGATCAGCCCAAAATAAAGTGTTAGCAAGTTTTGTTTAAGATTACGTTTTCCGTCGTCGTTCGTCGTTTTCCTCTGTCCGAATTGTAGAGAAGGTTTTAGGTGTATATAAAAGAGGTAGTATATATTTTCCCTCAATACTGGTACTAAAAATTCTGAGTTACATAAAATTATATCATCTGATATCGAACACCGTTTGGTTGGAAAATGATTTATTGTGATATCCCGATTATGTTGTTTTATTCTAATTTGAAATTCACTTTTGGTCACAGTTATACATTATTCTTAATCACTTTTTTATTATTTTTTTTGAGGTAGACAGCAATCCTTCCTAACTTTACATACTTGAATATCATTGTCTTTGTATAAAGGAGAATAAGTGACTACGAAGCAGCAGACATTGTTTTGATCTGCTTTTGCTAACAGGGCAGTCCACATTTTGTTGTTGGTTGTTAGTGACATCTCTTCTAATAACCATTTTAACATGCGACACATTGTATGCACGTGATACAAGAATGAATATTTTGCATACAAAACTCTCAAGTCCATGCATTATATTTTTGTGTGTTTTTTCCACAAATATTGTGTAATTATTAGCACTGCATGTGTTGCAACTGTCATATTGCCTCTAATTAGTAAATATCATTTAAATTGTCAGTTATTATACTGAATGTATATGAATTTAGTTATTTTTAATATTTGTTATTTTATTTTATTAGTTTTTATCTTATTGTTTTCTTTTTATCGATTGATATTGACGAAATGAGCTGGAGGAATGACAAATTACTGTTATTATACTGACACCATACTGTAAAGAGCTGGTAAGACTGAAACAGCAATCAATTTACTGAGAGAACGTATATTCATTAGAACATCCTATTGTTACAAAGATCAACTCAGTTTGTATGTTCATAAAATAATTTCAATCAGATTCTGGTGAATAGAGAAAACCTACATATTATGAGATTTATTTATAATCCCACCAAATTAGACCACTGATCAAAATGGACAAATTTGATCTTAATCGAAGACTAAATCAAATTTCTTAATTTACTTCGTACGTTGGGCTTAACAATCATGTTTCCTATTAAAGAGAGAACCGTGTACATCTGACAATTTCTTTGTGTTTATACCTTTTTTTGTTTCAGTAAGGTAGAATAATCCCAGAACAACATTTGGGTCCAATGAGCACGTTCTATTTCAAATGAATAATCCAAACAAATGTTTGTACCCTCTCAAATAATATATAAATGCAACATAAAATACGTCTGCAGACTTGATGTTACAACAAGAACACATGAAATAAGAATGAGAAAATTGTTCAGTCCTGGCTAGGTATGTACCGCCGTAAAACACGAATATTGTCACTACAGTTACATGACAAATTGCAAATCTCCAACATTGCAACATAACTAGCACTATCTAACCCATCCACTGTGAAATCACTGAATGCTTCTAACAACCCACCTGAACAACCTGCCCAGTCGGAAATATATTTGGGTGAATGTCAACTATATAAAATATGTGCTTATTTTTTTAAAATCAGGTTTGTGTCCGAGAAAATTTAAATGTATTACATTTTAGACATTTACTCTTTCTGGGTGGCCAAGTGGTTCGAATGTCAGCCTTTGATGCGGGAGGTCGTGGACTCAACCCCACCCCACCCTACCAGTCGTATTAAAAACTTATAAAAATGGTATTACCAGCTGCCTCGCTTGGCGCTCACCCTTAAGAGGTTAGTGTCAGGACTGGTTGACCTGGTGTCAGGATAATGTGACTGTGTGGAACATGATGCTACTTGTCTGCGGCATGATGCTCCTGCGCTATACATCAGTATAAGCTGTCACAGAGCAAACATCGTAGCGATATGACTGCAGAATTGGTGAGGCTACGTCAAAAATCCAACACACACACACCCACACACTAATCTTTCTAAGAGCATTGGGGTGTGAAAGATCAAAACTATATACAGAAACGCAAACTTAATTTAGCAACGGAGATGTCTGGGGGTGCCATCATATCGTGTAAAGGCGGGAATTGTTTCCTGGTGGGTGTCCCGCTTAATATTTGATTTTCGTTATTTAGGGGTTGACCGCCCTTGTTGTTATTGCCCGGTTCGAGTAAATATAAATATAAGTAGTGAAACGTATAGGTGAAATAGATAGAGATCTGAGCAGGTATATAGAACAAACCAACACGAGCCCCCGTACATGTAAACAATATAAACAAACAATTTAATCAATTACATAAAGCAGCTGTGAAAATTCATTACATCAGGAATATACTCTGCTTTTAGAAATAAAACTTTCAAACTTTCACCGAATTACAAAGAAAACACAAACAGATTTAAATAAAACAGCCGATCTATTTACTGATAGATTTAGTTCATTATATGATCGAGTGAACAATCGAAGTCAACGTCTTGTACGATTGCATTACCTGCTCGTCCTCAGTTTGTTCTGCTTCCACTGTAGCTGTTCAGAACCTTGGATCTCAGGATGATCTTTCCACCATCGGTCTCAGGATACTGTCAGAATACGTTTCAGAAATTAATACGTCGCAGGATTGCGTCACAGGATTATACGTCTCACTGCACTTCTCTCTATACTTCTCAGTATACGTCTCAGGGTAACGTCACATCATACGTCCCAGAATAATACGTCTCAGGATAATATGTCTCAGGATAATACGTCTCTAGAGCTATTTTCCCCCTTTGCTTTCAACGTTCCTCCCTCTAATCGGCAAATTATTTCGTCGGTTCCTTTCAACAATAGTAACCTTTGGACAACAGTTCTTTTACGAGGGATTTCTTGCAAATCCCACGGTGTCCTACTTTTGGGTTTCCTCTTGCAGGAAAAGCTTAGACTGATTAAAATGTCCGATGTAGGCGATATTAAAGCCTAGAAAATTTTGTGTGGGAAACACGCCCCTTATTTAACGTAACCAATCAGAATCAAATATCTCAGCTGCCTTTTTTCAGAGGCGCCAAAGTCAGGGTCAGCTTGACCTGGTAGTTTGAGTAACAGAGTTTCTGCGATTTCTCAATTTGTGACAACTTTACCATGAAAATTAAGTTTTCCGTGTCCCTAATAGTCGGTCTGGCTGCTGCATAAACAAATGCTTAATTAGGAACAAAATTATCCCTGTAAAGGACATTACCGTACACGGTGGTATGGCGATATGATACGCGCCTGTCTCAATAAATCTAATTAATGGTTCTCTGGTCTCAACTAATGTATTCTTGTTAAATCTCCAGAAATGTGCCCCTTCACATATGGTTTATGCTTTCTTTTACAAAACGTACAAGTAATTAGACCCATTGTTTTGCTGGCACTAAGTAGCTGGTACATTTGTCTGTTTAAACAAGGGAAAGTGCCTATTAGTAGGTGTTGGATTTATTAACTGGATTCATCATATAGGCGTATCGAACTAATTCACTGGTATTTTCGCTCCTTTCACCGGAATTGAAAATGACAACGTACATAGACAAACCGAAACATTAATGGAGGCATCGGAAGGGATATTGGTTCAGGACGTCTTTACTTTCATATAGTATTGACTCTATAGTATTGACTCCTAAACTATATTGCATACCCTTTTCAGAAAAAATATATAATTAGTATGGCTTGGAATTTATATGTCACCTTCTGAAAGCACCCTACATCCACTACCCTTCACATTTGCTAAACGAATCTAAACAATTCTACATAAAAAAGTGTTTGCAAACGGATGTGCAGACGTATAAGTATGATTTTGATGAAACATTAATATCGATCTGAAATGACTCACTGTAAAACATATCTATTACGATCTTATACCTGGCAGGATGCCCCTCTGTCTGCTACGACACAAGAATCTTGGACAAATGCTAATATGCATAATCATTAGCTGGTTTGATACTTGCGTGTAGATGCATGAATAAGATTTATTTTCTCAGTTTGGATAACATATATTTGTTTCATAAATATTGGTATTTCAGCTTCAACCAGCCCAGACCAAAGTTACGATCATTAATTAGTACAGCTCTTAATCATAAGTTAATTTCAATCCCTGGAATCAAAGAAACGCCATCATTTATGTCCACACACACACACACACACACACACATACACACACACAGGCTCTCTCTCTCTCTCTCTCTCTCTCTCTCTCGCTCACTCTCCCTGCAGAAAAAAGGTCGAGTTGTTCTCTTTATCACCTCATTTTGCTCGGTGTTGTAAGTTTAAAGGTGTAATCACACTGTCGAACATGCGGAAGAACAATATTAGCTGGAATAGTTCAAAACACTTCGTCCAAGAAATCAAAATTATTTTGAGGAGCGTCGATACCATTAACATAATCTGGGGCTGTCTGTCAGTAATCTGTTTGCATTCGACATATTATAATGCATGTTTACACCTGTTTAGTTATGACCAGGCCTTAAGTGTACCGTCATATTAGTCAACAACACTACTTGCACGGAAAAGATTACAAACTGATCCTTTTTTGTACAGTATTGATCTCTCGAGTGATATTTATTGCGTTTTTGATTTCCAAGAAAACAAAAAAGTATTTTCCAAGAAAAAAAATGTATTGATGTTTCTTTTTGTTTTACATATCCAGCTTAGATTTCTTGTTCCACATTAAAACATAATCAACATTGTTATGTAGTTTCTCTCTGATCAAAACTAAATCAGAATGGTTTTATTGTTTTTCTCTGATAAAATATACTGCATACAATATAGCAAAGAAGACCGGTCTCAGTTATATAAGAGACTCAATAATCAGCTGAAAGTACCAACTAAGTTAGTATTCGAACTGCAAAAGGACAACAGAATAATTACAGTTTATAAGACCCTGCAAGTTATAGGAATGTAACATTATTTTATTCAATTATAATACAATATAATATTCTGATTTTTAGAATGTGGTCGAGTTTCACATAAACAGTTTCAAGAATACCGTGCCTGCAAGTTAGGTTTGTAATATTTCTAATTATCTACTAGGAAGGTAATATTGGAGACTACTCTCGAATCATCCCAATTCAAAAGGTAACACAACCGAGCTAGATTTGGTATTTAACGTGCTTAGCATATTCTGCTGGAAATCCACTAACTATGTGTGATATATTTTTCCAATGCCACCAAATTTGCAATATTTAATAAGTCTACAAGCTAACAAGTCTGACAATATTATAAAATTTACGATTGACAAATATTGCGATTGTTATTACCTCTAATACTTATATAGATCAATGAATAATGTTCCACTGTTCCACAAAATAAAATTGCCTTTTGATACGACCAATAACATTATAAATTACTGTTACCCAATGTATTAACATTAAATAGGCAATGCATACTTAAAGAAAAGCTAGTATGTCTTTCTTATATTATATAATTGCTTCAACCTCTGACTAGAACATACACAATTTTCAGTGCACGTAAACCTACTGCAGAAGATGACATTGCTTCATGAATGAGGAATGCTATTTATATAATCAATAAATACGCAGCCTAACGATACCATCATTACACGTAGACAGGTATAGGAAAGTTTTGGACGACGAAACAAATTCACATGAAATGATAATTCTTTAAATCCTTCAGTACCTTGGGTCTTCTGTAAGATTATGTGAGTGCTTATGTCTTGCCACTACGTTAACGAAAATTATAATAAATATAACATCTTTCATTTCGAGAAGAAGAAGAAGAAAGAAAGAAAAGGAATAAACAACACTATTTTCGGTGAATAAGAAAACTCAAAATCCTTTAGAAATGTTTTATAAACAATAATATCACCCAACAATATTAAACAATGTTTCAAACGTACAGTGGCGTACTAATGGTAAATGACGCCAGGGGCGACGATGAAGACCCAAATGTGTGTTTGGTTCTGAAGACATCTGGCGCCTGGGGTAACCGCACTGTCCGCCATCCCCCGTTAGTACATTCCACAAACCTACACCGTTTTCAATTTGACCAGTGTTTTGTTGATGCAACTCAAGTTAAAACAGTTTAGTGCTGACGTGAATGTTATAATTATTTATCATGTGTTCTTCGTTTTCATTACTGATATTTTAAGAAAATTTAAAACATATTGGATCAACTTTACACCACAAAAATAATGAAAACTGTATGTTGTAAAATTTAGTGAACAGTAGATTAGTATACAGTACTGAGAAATAAGTGGAAAATATGCAATGCTTTGCATATCTCTTTTTTAACCTTTTCTTAACACACCGTTTACATGGCAACCAGAACGTGAACACAAAATTAATGTTAGAAATTAAATGAAATCACAGCATACATGATACCAATACAATCTGAAAAGGACCAAAGAGAGGCCTTGAAGAGACCAGTGTTAGTCTGCTCGGGTTATCCGTCTAATCTCACTGTTCACCTCGTATTTGTTACGTGGGGAAGTGACCTTGCAGCTAAATAATTTATGATCTGTATTTGCTGAAACGGTTTTGTAAACGCGGGGCCCGAATTAGGTCATTTTGGCGGGATCGACTGTGTTTATACGCCGGGTCCCCGCGTAAACACGGCAATTGAAATACAATTTTATATATGTTACTAAACGCGCTGGGCCCTTGTCAGCGCGGGGCCTGATTGGGTTAAATCGGTTAAATCGGCCTAAAGTCGGTCCGATATATTTTTTCGAGAATTAATGCACTTAAATTTCAACGACACTTTACAAAATAGTGTCAGTCAGTTAGTCATAAGCACACTCCATGCAGTCATACTTTTTTTACTGGTATATGTTAAAGTAAACAATTAACTCTAGCCATGTACTTGGGCTGCGTCGCCTGGTGGGGAAGATATGACATAAACTATCGCTAGAAAATACGAATCTACGAAGAGGCGTATCACTGTTATAGACTATGTTCCAAATATGTACGACAAAAGAGGGGATATGCGTTCTTTTTTGGGGGGAGGTGGAGGGGGGAATCCTGTTAAGTGAAGGAGCAATATAAATACATGAACACGCGAATGAATAACTATTGATGTCAATGCAACAGTTAGTTAAAAAGAAATATCAAACAGAGACAGGTTTCGTGGTGTAAGCATCTGAAGAGTAAAGAAATGGCTCAACGTGCAAGTATGCACTCAAACTAATACAATCAATACAAATAAAGAAAAGTCCCGTTTGCTTTTATTTACACAGTGAAAACAACAAAGAGATGTAATTTACTTTTCGTCTCCAGACAGCCGATTAAGAAAGTTTTGCAAATAACGACCTATTAACTGCTGAAGGACATGACTTCTCGTACAGAGACGTTGTGAAAAATGCTGCGGTCGTTATGCTCGCCATGATTTCAATGAAGACACTACCGTGGAAAGTGTGTGCGTTTCTGTGTGTGTGTGTGTGTGATTACGATTTGTACAGTAGCTTTCATTTTTTTTTTCTTCAGTCTTATAGCTACGATGTCTGCAGTGTGGCAGTTTATTGTGATGTCTAGCACTGGGGCATCATGCTGCAGACATGCAGCATCATGCCCCATTCACTCACATTATCCTGAAACCAGGCCAGCTAGTCCTAACCCTAACCTCTTAAAACAGCGCCAGGCGAGGCGGATGTCATTACTTTTTATGTCTTTGTTATGACTCGAATTCGCTACCTCCCGCATCCGAGGCGGATGCTCTAAGCACTAGGTAACCTGATCTGCCTTGAAAGTTTGAACATACTCCTTTCCAATGTCTGTAAGTAGCACGTTATCAGTTAATTATATTAAGTGATAATAAATTATATTAGATTCATGGAGAACAGTTGGTTCTTGATTAATTCCGACAAATAAAATATAATAATAAGAATCAATATGTCATACGGCGGTATGGCTTTCTACATTTTCTTAATTACAGGCTCCACAAAATGCAGCATTCCTCGAAAAAACATTCTGTTAATTGCAAACAGCGAATCCCTTATATAGGAATTTTAAAAGAGAATCCTTTATACTCGTCTATTGTCATTGAAGAATTACAAGATCTGGTTGTCATGGATGGTCTTTACCTTTTGCAAAAATTATGTTTGAGAACGAAAACGGGATTGGGGGTGAGAATGGCTGTATTAAATAAAAAATAACTTGGAATATAGTTGGGGATATTCTAATACCCGGATTAAATTTTGTTTCCACCTTAACACAATTAAAAACTAAACGGCAACAAAGTTACAAATATTCTTCAGCCATTGTTGCCACCACGGCCATGTTAAGTCAATTATAGCTATGTGCCTTAAAATCTGACTGACGATGTTTCAAAATCAATAATTGTTATGAATATTGTCCTATTAATTATTCATCGATTTCACCTGCCAGTCTTACAATTACAAGAGGTATGCACGATAAAAAAAAAAACCCAACAGACTTTGGTGCCATTATGAGATTAAGAAAAGGTATAGAATTTAGAACTAATGAAAAAAACACAAGAACAATAAACGAATTTACGAACATAAAGACAAACTTGCGATTTATGATAAACATTACCTTATAGATGAATAGGAAATAAAACAGGAAGAAAAACAAAAAAAAAAAAAACAACAAAAAAAAAAAACCACTGTCACATTATTGTAGAATTATAAGTTCAACTTGAAAACTTGTGTTTTTCACAAAAGTAAATGAATATTTAAAATATTGTGAAATACAAGAAATACATGACAAGAAAGAATGACAAGAAAGAACGGATGTTACATTTAAATCGGGGTTTTAATTAGTAGTTTTATTTGACCGAGAAATAAAACAGTTATCCATGCAGCTAGTTACGTCACACACTGTAATATTTAAATATATATGACAATCCACTTGTCGCTCTTCGTAGAGGACTTCAGTGCAAATTCGTCATGATCATATTCGTCGTGTGAGGAAGGTGAATTCTTAGAACGTAATGAATCCTTAGAAACGTCTGCTCGCTGAGGTTAGACTGTACCAATTTACTTGTATCAAATGGTATCATTCACTTTAGTAACAATTGCAATATCTACATACCTTTGGCTACATGTCACACGTTATACTATTGTGTGGCTCTCATATTCTCCTTCATCCATTTCTGTATCTGAACATGCCTGTCTGTAATAATAGTGTCCACCTCCACACTGTGGTTCTGTATCTGAACATGCCTTTCTGTAATAATAGTATCCAGTTTCCACAATGTGGTTCTATATCGGAACAAGCCTGTCTGTAATAATAGTGTCCACCTCCACAATGTGGATTTGTATCTGAACATGCCTGTCTGTAATAATAGTATCCACCTCCACACTGGTTCTATATCTGAACAAGCATGTCTGTAATAATAGTGTCTACCTTCACAATGTGGTTCTGTATCTAAGCACGCCTGTCTGTAATAATAGTATCCACCTCCACACTTGTTCTATATCTGAACAAGCCTGTCTGCAATAATAGTATCCACCTCCACAATGTGGTTCTGTATCTAAACATGGTTCTGTATCTGAACATGCCTGACTGTAATAATAGTGTCCACCTCCACACTGTCGTTCTGTATCTGAACATGCCTGTCTGTAATAATGGTGACCACCTCCACACTGTGGCTCTGTATCTGAACACGCCTGTCTGTAATAATAGTGTCCACCTCCACACTGTGGTTCTGTATCTGAACACGCCTGTCTGTAATAATAGTGTCCACTTCCACACTGTGGTTCTGTATCTGAACATGCCTGTCTGTATAATAGTGTCTACTTCCACACTGTGGTTCTGTATCTGAACATGCCTGTCTGTAATAATAGTGTCCACCTCCACACTGTAGTTCTGTATCTGAACATGCCTGTCTGTAATAATGGTGACCACCTCCACACTGTGGCTCTGTATCTGAACATGCCTGTCTGTAATAATAGTGTCCACCTCCACACTGTGGTTCTGTATCTGAGCATGCCTGTCTGTAATAATAGTGTCCACCACCACACTGTGGTTCTGTATCTGAACATGCCTGTCTGTAATAATGGTGACCACCTCCACACTGTGGCTCTGTATCTGAACATGCCTGTCTGTAATAATAGTGTCCACCTCCACACTGTGGCTCTGTATCTGAACATGCCTGTCTGTAATAATAGTGTCCACTTCCACACTGTGGTTCTGTATCTGAACATGCCTGTCTGTAATAATAGTGTCTACTTCCACACTGTGGTTCTGTATCTGAACATGCCTGTCTGTAATAATAGTGTCCACCTCCACACTGTGGTTCTGTATCTAAACATGTCTGTCTGTAATAATAGTATCCACCTCCACAATGTGGTTCTATATCTGAACAAGCATGTCTGTAATAATAGTGTCCACCTCCACATTGTGGTTCTGTATCTAAGCACGTCTGTCTGTAAAAATAGTATCCACCTCCACAGTGGTTCTGTATCTGAACATGCATGTCTGTAATAATAGTGTCCACCTTCACAATGTGGTTCTGTATCTAAACATGGTTCTGTATCTAAACATGTGGTCTAATGTTGACATTTCCAGGGGTGGGAGTGGGATTCAAGCGCCCCAATCCTCCGAAATGCCCCATACGGCTTGCTCTCTGATTGTCAAAAAAAATCCAGCTCCTGGCCTTCTCGAGTGGCTTAGGTTTGAAGTCCGGCAGAAGACGTTTTCCACTAACAGGAGAAGGGGTGAAGGCGGGCCACTGGCGCCTTAAAACCAGTTGCTTCGGGTAGATGGGACTTGTAAACCTTGGATGATAGCTCATCTAGGAGAAGGAAAACTCCGATTCCAAACCTCTGCTGCCTTGCGGCTATACCCACTCATGGGAAAGGCTAATGGAGTAAACCCCGACAGAAAATCCGGAGACGGAGTCCCTAAGGCGGTCTGATATTGACTTCAGCGTCATTCAGGCAACTTCTGCGACGCTGTTGGTGCCAAGCTGTATCGGCATTCGTCGTTCCCTTGGGCCCACCAGCTGCGTGGAGAGGGGGGACCTGCTGCATGGACAACAGCTGATTCTCCATACTACCCTGCCCAGGCTTCATAGCTCCACTAGAGACAACACTCGAGCGTCGTCGTACGGCGTCGGCACAACGCGAGAAGTAGCAGTTTACCAGTTCTAAGTCAAAGCTCAATTGGCGTAGAGCTTGGCGCCAGGGGTTACTTCTGACGGTGGGAGAGATCACCAGGTCTCACTGGACAGCTACCGCCCGCCTCAAGCTTGGCAGCCCCCAGTCAGTAAGGTGCTGCCCGCCATGGCCTGCCTGCTTCACTGGATGCGTGGAACTTAGAGAACCACCTCGACAAGTGGGCCAAAAAACACCGCACCAGGAAAGACTGAAAATTAGAAATCAGAAGACTCCAACTCTTCGTTTGGCAACCTGGAACATCAGGACCATGCGTACTGGATTGATAGCTGACCTAGAACAGATCGACGATGCATGAAAGACTGCCGTCATTGACAGAGAACTCTCCCGACTGAACACTGACATTGCCTGCCTCCAGGAGATCCTACTGACTGACAGCTGCACCATCAGGGAAGCCAATTACACGTGTTTTGGCAGGGGAACCCCTCGGATGAACCTAGGCGGCATGGTGTAGGCTTTGCCGTAAAGAACACGCTAATCGCCTTCATTGAACCTCCATCATCAGGTACTGAGAGAATCCTTGCCCTCCGGCTGTCAACATCCTTAGGCCCGGTTAACATCTGCAGCGTGTACGCCCCAAACCTCTGCTCCACCCACGAGGAAAAAGACAAGTTTTATGAGGCTCTGGGTCAGGCAATATCCAGTATCCCCAACAATGAAAGCCTTTACTTACTAGAAGGCTTCAATGCTAGAGTGGGAGCTGACCATGAGGCCTGGTCCACCTGTCTCGGCTTTTACGGAAGGGGCAAGATCAACGAGAATGGTCAGCGACTGCTGAAGATGTGCTGCTCCCACAGCCTATGTGTGACAAACACTTTCTTCAAATGCAAGGTGATCCACCAGGTGTCGTGGAGACACCCACGTTCACGCCACTAGCACCAGCTAGACCTCGTCATCGCCAGGCCTGCATAACTGGCCAGTGTCCTCCTCACCCAGAGCTATCACAGTGCCGATTGTGACACGGACCATTCCATCGTGGCCAGCAAGGTGCGAATATTACCCAAGAAGCTGCACCACGCCAAGAAGAAGGGTCACCTACGCATCAACACCTGCTGTGCAAGCAACTCAGAGAAAATACAGCAATTCATCAACAAACTGATGGAAGCCCTCACCAAAGTAACACGTGATGACACCATTGACTCCGAGTGGTCCAATTTCCGTGACTCCATGTACAATTCAGCTATCACAGCTTACGGGAAGAGGGGGCGAAAGAATGTCGATTGGTATGAGGCAAACTGGGAGGAGATTGAGCCCGTGACTGAGGCAAAGAGGAAAGCCCTCCTGGCATACAAGGCTGCACCTAGCCCCAGAACAATACAAACCCTCAGGATTGCAAGTAACAACGCCTAGAAGACGTAACCGCCGCTGTGTCAACACCTACTGGCCGAACATTTGCAACAGTATACAGACAGCTGACGACACCGGGGATGCAAAGGAATGTACGAGGGTATCAAAAAGGCGACCGCCCCCCCCCACAAGACCGCTTCCCTCATGTCCAAGACAGGCGAAGTCATGACCGACCAGGGAAAACAACTGCAGCGATGGGTTCAGCACTATCTCGAGCTATATGGAACCCAAAACAATGTCACCGGAACTGCCCTGGACGCCATTCCAGACCTGCCTGTCATGGAGGAGGTAGACACACAGTCCCTCTGGAAGAGCTCGGAAAAGCCACCGATTGCCTTGCCTGTGGGAAGGCTCCTGGAAGCGACTGCATTCCGCCTGAAGTCCTAATAAGCGAAAAACCAGCACTGCTCCAGCGTCTACACATACTCCTTTGCCTTTGCTGGGAACATAGATACATCCCACAGGACATGTGTGACACTTACATCGTCACTTTGTACAAAAACAAAGGAGACCGTATCGACTGCAACGACTACCAGGGCATCCCCCTCCTCAGCATCGTCGGAAAGGCTTTCGCCGTGTTGCCTTGGCGCGCTTGCAGATCCTAGCCTTCTGCGTCTACCCAGAGTCCCAGTGTGGATTTCGAGCCGGCAGGTCAACTGTAGACATGATCTTCTCACTACGTCAGCTGCAAAAGAAGTGTCGCAAGCAGTAGATGCCCCTCTACATTGCCTTCATAGACCTGACGAAGCGTTTGACCTGGTTAGTCGGAGTGGACTCTTCGGACTCCTGCATAAGATTGGCTGCTTTCCACGTCTGCTTGCTGTCATGTCGTTCCACGAGAACCTGCACAGCACAGTGTGCTTCAATGGCGCAACATCTGAAGCATTCCCAGTCATCAGCGGAGTCAAACAAGGCTGTGTCCTTGCTCTGATGCTCTTTGCCATCTTCTTCTCCAGTACGCATTTAAGGACTGCAGCGAGGGAGTGTACATCCATACCAGGGCTGACGGCAAACTGTTCAACACCACCCGTCTCCGTGCTATGACTAAAGTCACAGAGGTACTCATCCGTGAATTGCTCTTCGTCGACGATGCAGCCTTGACATCACACACGGAAGATGGACTGCAGCAACTAATATGCCGCCTCTCCCATGCTTGTAAGGAATTTGGACTGACCATCAAATTGAAGAAAACTAACGTGATGGCGCAGGACGCAGACTCCCCTCCCTCTGTCACCATCGATGGGTACAACTTGGAAGTTGTCGAGAATTTCACATAACTCGGGTCAAACATCTCAAGCTCACTCTCCATTGATTCTGAGGTGAACGGCAGGATTGCCAGACTTAACTGGAGATCCTGGAACAACCCCATCCTCATCGTGAATACCAAACTGCGTGTCTACCATGCCTGCGTGCTCATCTCACTTCCCTACATCATCAAAACATGGACCACCTATGCAAGACACGAGAGGAATCCCAACAGCTTCCACCTGAAATGTCTGGGGCGCATTCTGCACATCCAGTGGCAGGACAAAGTACCCAACACAGAGGTTCTAGAACGCGCCAACATGAACAGCATGTTCTCCATTCTAAGCGGGTCGCGCCTTCGCTGGCTTGGCCATGTCAAGAGAACGGACCCAGGGCGCATTCCCAAGGACCTGTTATATGGGGAGTTAGCAGAAGGTGCACGACCAACTGGACGACCACATCTGCGCTAGAAAGATGTTTGCAAAAAGGATATGAAGACGGCAAACATCAATGTCAACGACTGAGATTGTTGTGCAAACAACCATTCCAGCTGGCATCTAGCTGTCAGGCAGGGAGTTCAAAACGCAGAGGAAGAGAGAAAAATAAAACAAGCTGAAAAGAGAGCTAGAAAGAAGGATAAACAAAAGCTTACTTTGGAGCTACGCCATCGTCTCCCGTAGACGGACTGGTGTCAAGATCTAAAAATGCCTGTCTGTAATAATAGTGTCCACCTCCACAATGTGGTTCTGTATCTGAACATGCCTGTCTGAAATAACATTGTCCACCTCCACAATGTGGTTCTGTATATAAACATGCTTGTCTGCAATAATAGTGTCCACCTCCACACTGTGGTACTGTATGTGAACATGCCTGTCTGCAATAATAGTGTCTACCTCCACACTGTGGTTCTTTATCTGAACATGCATGTCTGTAATATCAGTGTCCACCTCCACAATGTGGTTCTGTATCTAAACATGCCTGTCTGTAATAATAGTGTCCACCTCCACAATGTGGTTCTGTATCTAAACATGCCTGTCTGTAATAAAAGTGTCCACCTGCACACTGGTTCTGCAGTTCTTATGGCTCTAGAACGTCCCTCTTTCTCCATGTGGTAATTACTCTTCACTCCATTGATGTGAAGAAAAGAAAAACAAAAATTAACAATACTTTTATTTCTTGAAATGTGACATCATCTGCACATAGCTTAAATGTATATACCAACATTTTAAAAATGGACTTATGGATAAGTAATATTGGAAAACTAAGCTCATTTTCTTGCATTAGAGTCATGCATAAATGCTGACAAGCACTTGAAACTTTGCAGTGCCTTTGCTCCTTCACTTTACTTGCTGGATATTTAATTTACAACCTGTATAGTATGTGAATTTTTAGACGTGTATTCTGATCATCGTGTTTTTCACACAGATGAAGATCTTTCATGAATATGTGTATAAATTATAGCGTATCTTTGCCAAATAATAACAAGTTCACATGTGCTTGGTCAACCGACTTAAATGCTTAAATAATCATACTGTGCATAGCTAATACAGTGCTATATGTTTCCTTTGCTTGTTTGTTTTTCCTTAAGTATCATATTAGTCTGACACTGAACAATAATACTGCATGATGGTGTATCTAGTCCCTGTAATAAGAGTATGAAAAATGTGTTTCATGCCTTTGCAGTAGATACGGTAGGCACACATGAAGTCTTCTGCATGCCTGAACAATAGTTGACAAATGCATTAATTCTTTTTGCTTACCTTTACAACTAAGTGTTGATCATAAAGTTTGACATATTACCAATACATTGCAGTTTTTCCGCAATAAAATATTACATAACTTAATTATTGACTGACATGCTAATACAATTTGTGATGCCTTGGGAATCCATATCAACTATGAAGCTATACAAACCATGTAAAAAGCAGGGAATGATTGGAAATGCCACTGTGACATGAAAATGCACCGCAGGATATGTCACACCATCTACCGTCTTCGGTTATATCTAGTGCATTATCTTCCGGGTGCTGGTTCTCGAAATTCTCATTCAATACTTTATATATATATATATATATATATATATATATATATATATATATATATATATATAGAGAGAGAGAGAGAGAGAGAGAGAGAGAGAGAGAGAGAGAGAAGCATTAGAAGGTAAATTCTTTAAACCGACATAAAGAAAGTATTTGAAACAAAATCCTTTTAATACCCTCCACATTGAACTGACATTAGTATTCACACTGACAAATAACCGCTTCGGTGGCCTAGTGGTTAGAGCGTCAGCCTCGGATACGGTAGGTCGTGGGTTCGATATCCGGCCGAGTCATACCAAAGACTTACACAAATGGTACTAACAACTGCCTCGCTTGGCGCTCAGCATTAATAGGTTAGTGTTAGGACTGGTCGGCCCCGTGTCAGGATAATGTGACTGGGTGGGACATCATGCCACATGTCTGCGGCATGATGCCCCAGTGCTAGACATCACTATAAACTGCCACACTGGAGACATCGTAGCGATATGACTGAAAGATTGTTGAAAGCTACGTTAAAAATCCAAATCACACACACACACACACACACACACACACACAAGCAATGGGTTGCGGGTTTGACTCTGACCTAGACCCTCACCCATTGACACAGTTGTGTATATTCAGGCAAATAATGGTTATTTACTCCCAGTGCCTCAACACGAAGGGGTGGGGGTGGGGTAATTAGCCTTTACAATTAAACACACTCAATACGTCAAGTATTCACAACATTTTGGCTTTAGCAGAAACCTTGTTTTGTCATTATTATTATTATTATTGTTGAACATGCATGAAAGAAGTATGTATATGCAAATGATTTTATCGGGGGTGGGGGCAATATTAATGGGGAGTGGGCAAAATTAAATTCAATGGTCATACACACACATGCTCGTCATGGTAAAGCAGGATTCATTTTGGGGGTAGGGTGGGGCTATTATGATTTGCAAACACCCTCCCACTAAAATCGCCATCTCCGATTGATCGTTCTTCTACCAGGTATATTTGTGGCGAGGGGTAGGGGCTAATAGCCAATAATGTAGTAAAATAAAGAGATATAAATATTCTACCCACGATAGCTATCGCTTCTACACAAGCTTATCTCGATTTACATGTTGCTAGCCTTGCGATAACCCTTTGTCTTTGTTCAACTGGTGTTCACGGACTCAGTTATCTGGCGAGCAAAACACGTTTGGCACTGCATTTAGCAGCAGTCGTCTGGTTGTCGTAATACAAAGTTACTCTATCATTTTATTGACGGCATCGAAATCTTCGTCTCTTAAATGGTCACTGCAGACTATCTCGCCTGGCACTGGTTAGATAACGCACGGTACCATCTACTGGATTCGACTAGCAACGAAAGTAGAAATGTTCAGTTCCCTACAGCACGTCACTACGGAAATTGCCGAGCACGAAATCGGCTAGGAACATTTTGCCTTATGCGATAAAATATTGATGCTTTGTCGTCATTATTTTCATCGATGATGAGGTATTTGGCATAATACCTTTAAAAGTTAGATCCAGAAGATTAAATTTATCATATAAACGAAAGTTGTATGAGCACACTTGTAGACCTTTAATGCAATATAAATTTTGCGTCAATCTCTACAGCTGGTTTTTCTTATACCTTTCAGCATCCTTTGTGCTTGTTGATAATAGCAGAGTACCATAATTTAAGTTATATCTTCGACAGTTTTATGGTGAGATAATTGTTAAACTGACTTGCTTTAAAGATAGCGCTGATTAAACAAACTAGTTTATCTCTGATATATAATGTCCTATATTTGTTTTTATACTTCTTACATGAGAGTAAAAGGTATTACTATTTAAACATACTTTGAAAATTTTGCGAAGTTCCTCTGTTCTTTAATTGCGACTTATTCATTTGCACTGGTTGATAGGTTAAAGACTCTGCGGAAGCAAACAGACTGTGTGAAATGTCCTCGATTGGTCTCATGTTCAATCGTGGCAACTGTCAATTGACCAGACACAAAATATTAGCCATGATAATGACCTTGACAAATCAACGCACGTTTAAGTGACACACCACATGCTGCTTGGTAGTCCGCCATCTGTTATCCGACAATCGTCTGGACAATAAACTTTCACATTTACAGCCACAATAAAAGAATAAGTTAAAACAGTTAATATGTAAATATGGGCAACTTTTTCACATATCCCGACTGGAAAAGCGAAATCTACAATGATATGTAAATTGTAGATTATAAACCTGTAAAACAACACTCTTGCAGGATGAATCAATTTAAGCGGGAATGTTTGAAGAAGGAAGTTGAATGTTCGCTTGAGAATGACTTTATTATACCAAGCAGCTTTAGTTAGCCGTGTATCCTTGTGCCAAAGCCAGATAATATTTTCAAAATATGCACAGACTAGAGAAATATGAACAGTATCCCTAAACCATGCATATTTCTAATACCTGTAATTCATGACTGTATTGACAGGATTGGAAATGCAAAATGTGTCACCAAGTTTGACCTATTAAAAGGATTCTGGCAGATTTCACGTTCGGATAGAGCTAACTAAATTTCGGCTTTTGCAGCTTCAGATTGACTCATTCAATGCAAAGTGATGCCATTTGCTGTGAAGAAGTCTCCCTCTACATTCGAGGGCATGGAACATGGTAATATCTGGTATAGATGGCTGTGACGGCTACATTGATGACGTCATTATCTACAGCGATTCGTGGAAGGATTATCTGGAAACTATCCGGGAATTAGTCGCTCACTTGAGTTAGGCACACTTGACAGTTAATCGAAATAAAAATGAATTTTGCCGATCTTGTGTCAAAATTTTAGGATGCATTGTGGGACACGGTCAAGTTAAGCTTGTAAAAGCTAAGGTGCTTATTAGTACGAAGCATCTTATGCGATTTTTGGGTTAGGCTGGATATTACAAGAAATTTTGCTCAAATGTTTCTACAATTACTGATCCCCAGACCAATTTAGTAGGTAAGAAATCCAAATTTTAATCTGACAACTGACAGGAGGTGTTCGATCAATTAAAGGCCATTCTTAAGAGTGCACCAGTTCTTTCAGCTCCAGATTTCAGTAAACCATTTAAAGTGTATGTTGATGCAGGTGATATAAAGGTTGGTGGTGTAGTAATTGAGGAAGATAAACGTGGCGTTGATCATACAGTGTGCTTTTTCTGAAGCAAAATTTAAAAAAAAGAACCAAACAAATTTCTAGAATTTAAAATCGCTATAATTTCGACATTAGGTTTTTATTACGTGACCAAATGTTCATAAATGTTCATAACAGTCATAATAATTCGTTGCTAATCGCTATTATTGCATTTTTATTTAAATGAAGAACTGGGTTGAATGTAGAAAAATAAATACTAATCAGCTGTTTGAATAGTCTCCATTTTCCGGGAGGTAAATTGCTAGCACAGACAGTACAAGCATTATATGTAATAATTTGAAGATTATGTTGAACGTGAAGAAAACTGTTTTAACTAACTCTTCAGTTATTGCGACTCTAATTTCAACTCATATCCCAATGTTTAACCGTTGGGTATGTATCGAGGCCCTATGTCTATCAATGAATACGTCACATCACCTCATCTTGAACCGCTCGACCGGAACTCAATGAACCTAGTAATGTTTATCTATATAACAATTGCAAATGACGAATTACGTTTACCTGCTAAGTTTACAACTAAATAAATCAACAAGGAAAGAAAAAACGCAAGTATTACAATGATTTTTGCACTCAAAACAAATATATATAAAAAACAAGTATATGCATCTGTTCAAAGCAAAACGTTCGCGGTACCGAAACGCTAAGCAATGCAAATTTCACTGTGCAATATATTTAGATTTCAGATACACTGACATATCAGTCAACAAGTAGAAAAATATAAGAATGAAAATAGAGGGATATGACGAACAGCTTTGTCATGTTCGAATAAAATTATCACTTTGTAAAGGAGACTTTCTTCAAGAATAATACTGAAACCATGTAATTAAGATACATATCAGACACGAATTTGTTTCTAAAAGATCATGCAATGCTGTTCATTGAGATGCTTAGAATCTATGTTGGGCTTTGGACCGAGACAAGGAAATCTCAGTCAAGGGGTCACATTATTTGTGATCCTAAGAGGCTTGCCGAGAGGGTAGACATATAATGTAACCCGCGACTGTGATTCCCTTATCTCGGTCCAAACCCCAACGTAGATTGTTTTTCTCAACCATTATTTTCCTTTAAAGTAAACAGAACTCTTCACTAGTGTAATATAGTTCACGTGCAAATGGTTACATGTGGCACGTTAATACAAAAATGTTAATGAGTGCTGTGGTGTGAGAGTTGCAACCGAAGTACACATTTTATATGCATGAGCGAAGAGAAATAACAACATAAAACGTCGCATAGTAATGAGGTATTATCACATTTAATGCATGGACATTATATTAAATTGACAATAAATAATTAATATTTATTGCAAGATACTGTTTCATTTTCGTCAGTTCCAATTTTGAAAAGTTACATTGTAAATAATGAAACGATACTGGCTACTCAGCTCTACTGTAGTTATACTTATTAAAAGCTGTAAGGAAGAGTAACATCTTGCTTTAGATTATTCAAAGGTAATTAGAGATCTGTGTCACTATCTTTGGAGGAGGTGAAATTGTTTGTGACATACTTGTGTTGTCCTTAATTTTGATTGTAAAATTACCTCCGTGTTTTAAGATCCTCAAAATACGGACCCAAGCGGATAACCATTTGCTAAACTTTCAAGTACATGGATTGTTTGAAAATTTATTTTTCTGTCTTGGAAATATGGCAAGTGCTACAGTGAAATTTGCTTATGTGTTAAAGTGTTGACGTATAAGTGATTCATTCTGGTTTGAAAGGGCATTATTTGTCACTAAATATTGTAGGTATATTTTTGATTCAACTGGAGCACAAGGAAATGCTTAACAAAATTAGAATAAAGCATGTTTAACGTAATACATTTATGGCTGTTATTAAGTTTTACGTAGTTGATAAGACGGGTTGGGAGGCTTTAAAGTGTATAGATCTATAGTCTATGTGCATGGATCAGTGTTTACTGTCATAGTTCATTTCACAAAGCATTGATAACTGTATTATATCTGTAGCACAGTTAACACTCCGGTCAGCTTCATTAAATGTAGCTAACAGTATATAATTTGTTTCACACGAAACACTTAAAAACTAGTTAGGTAGCTTTAGCTGCATTTGATAACGCTGACCTGAATATGTACTGACCTAGGATTGCATATAGGATACAATTGACTTTGTTGTGTGTAACGAACTAGCATAATACCAAAAAGCTCGACATCATATGCGTGTGTGTCTTTGTTTCTCTCGAAATGTTTTTGTATGGTGTGTTCTCAAAGATGGATTGACGTTAAGTTGCCATTTTTTTGCTATATATTTGTTGTTGTTGTTATTGTTGTTTGATTTTAGAACAACTACGTCAGGCACATCATAAAACAACAATAATTTCTTGTCTTAAAAGTAGTTCTGAGCGCGTGGAGACCTTGACTGAGAAGACTGGTCTGAGATGACTAGAGTGAGATAAGAAAAGTAAGGTTAGGAAAACAGCTAGATTTCTCTCTCGCATGGGTGAGAAATAACTGACTTGTCGAACGAAACGAACATACATATTGCAACGTATGTTAAATTGACCTTGACTGTTAACGATTCGGAATTATGTGGAACCAGCTCCTGCACAGTTATAATAAATCTACTTATTACGTTTTGAAAATTAGGCCAAGAAAACGAAGGTTTTCAAGTACAACGAAAAAGTACGTTTACACCCCGTGATCGTGACCTAGGACGTAGCAAAGCTGTAACTGTTAGGTGTCTCCCAGTTTCAATGATTAGGCCACTAGAACTGATCATAGTGAAGCCATATTATGGATATCACGCCGCCAACGTAAGGATGAACTGACACATGCACATATAAACGAACATACACACGGACATTGTTACCGATAAATCCCTCACATACCTTTGGAAGGTAGGATTAAAGTGTATGGTGTTTAATTTATTCAAAGATGGGGAGTTTTGGAACAAAACTTTATATATATATATATATATATATATATATATATATATATATATATATATATATATATATATATGCATGCACACGATTGGTGTAAAGCCTGGGTGGGGTAGGAATGAAGTATGGAAAGGGAAAGAAATCATGCAGCAAAAATACAAAATGTCGGCAGTATTATTTTAACATTACACGATGAAGAAACAAAATTTGTCACACTTGCACATGCATTATGTGGTTGATATATCAAAAGTACATGCATCCTGCATCTTAATTCCCTTATGTTTTATTAATAAATGAATACATCCATACTAAATGATGAAAGGTGTATATACGATAGTCCTAGATATTATAGCGTTCTTACCTATCTCGAGTTTTACCTTCAATTAAATTTACTTTTGATGTATGTAGCTTTCCAATTATTCACATAATCGCGTCATTTTCTCCTGATGTGTCAATGCAGTTGTAAGTACATCAAGATGAAAATATCGTGAAAAGGTTGCTTCGTCATTCTTTACGACAAAGTCGAATAACATTTACTTTTTATTAACTGGTTCTGGTCAGAACTGTTTAGTCTGTTACGTACATACGTATCAGAAGCCTGTTAACCCCACTTGCTTTCGGCGCTAACAAAGTAGTAAAACAGATCAGGGTACCAGGTTATGATTGTACAACGAATTCCCTATAATAGTCTCGTTCTGTATGAGCGGATGATATATGGATAGATTCCATAGTATTGCGTCTGACTTAAATAGCAATTGTGAAGCATTAAAGGACTGAGCAAGTGAGAGGGTTTATTATACAATAAATTAAATGTGTCTTCCTGTAGCCTTAAGTGTGTTCTATGCCCTTTTCGAGGTTACAAGTATTATAAAACTCATTGTTTCGATACAATCAACTCCTGCTACCCTTGTATTATAATCATCTTGGACTATCAAGTCTTCAGAAGCAGGCAGTCCTGATATATCAGCAGATTTGTCTTTAATAATGTGTAAATGGGACCAATTTAACCTCCTTTTTATTTACAGCAACGTGCTAAACATATGCTTGTAGTCATTGTATTAGGTTTGAAAGCAATATTTTCAAAGTATAAGCTGTATCTGGGTAAACACAAATATTAAGGTAGGCAATTATGATTTGTAGTAATTTCACATGACAAATATCCTGGAATGTGATCTCTGATCTCTGTATCTGTTTAAAATAGGGGACGAGATTAACAACCGTATGGTCATAAAATAACTCAAAGTGCCGTATATGAATGTTCACGCGGCTCCGCTCTCCAACCCAGTAAAAGAAAACTTCCTGTAATGATGGACATAACGGCTGACAGAATGGCGAGCGAGAACCCAGCTGAAAGACGGCACATTGCCAAACCTTGATCATCCATGTACTTCACTGCCCAGACGATGGCTCCGATAGCAATAATCAGGCCTGAATGTATAAACAGTACATGGCTGTTAAGATGACTCTAATTACTTAAGGAAATATATTACATAACGATTCTGATGTGTCCTATATGGTACTTAGGCATGTAAGGTATTAAGAAAAACAAACAAACATTTATATATGTTCTGGCAATTTCAAACCCAAACTACTATTAATATAAGACACGGATTTTGCCTACTTCCTTGACATATAATCATTGTTTACAAGCCTACCTGAATACAAATAGTTTGCGTTCCTAAAATAGCACAACCCTATCATTATGCACTTCTAACAATGGATAAGGTTGCTTTGATTATCCATTATTGTTCGTATTTCGACCAGAGGTTGCTCGATGCTTTGAGTGTTGGACGCGTGACCGCAAAGGCCCAGGATACAATGATACCACAGTTTCAGCACTGTTTGGCTACAGTGGCGTGTGCATGTACTTGCATTTATCCCTGTTGGATAGGCATTGAGAAACCTATTTGTGTTGATGTGTTGTTAAGCACTGTTTGGCTACAGTGGCGTGTGCATGCACTTGCATTTATCCCTGTTGGATAGGCATTGAGAAACCTATTTGTGTTGATGTGTTGTTAAGCACTAAACCAAACTTATACTGACATTGTTACCAACTTTACATAAATGTTCCTTCAAACAACGTAGAAACTATGATACATGCATACATACATACATACATACATAACAGAAAATGCAACACTACTGCGAAACCAGCACAATAAATTTTGAAATCGCACCTTCTCCATTTTCAAGGATAGGAAGCCAGAATAGACAATTAAAAAAACTACAACATAACAATACATATACCTATGAGTACTATACCAACTCTGCATTGTGTTAGCCGTAGAAAGGAACAACTAAATACAAAACAAAGGTGTAAAGATATTGAGTGGTGCTTCTTCTTAGTGCTAGCAAGCCAGGAATGGCTAAAATAACAGACCCAAATTGTAGTACTAATATTAGTACCCTTACTCGTACCTCGTGGACAGGGTACTAACATGAGCATATACGTGTTAATGGAGCAAGCCGGGTGTGATTCACACCCGGCGTTCCTTTAGGCTAATAATAAAACTTCAAACATATTCCTTGCATGTAATCCAATAAATTGAGTAGTCGTCTTATTTAATACCGGAAGTATCGAAAATCATTGTAGAAATAGTTGTAAAATCTCGTTTACCTTTTTTAGCCGATATTTTCATTTAGATCGTCCACCATATTATTTCAAATAATGATTACTTCCGTTCTCAGCCTCGTTTGTTTGTGTGCCATATAAGGACATTGGCGCCTTTTTTGGAAATGTAAACAAATCGTAGCAAAATTTTGGTGCCGTTTGGGTCAGAAATTCTGCTCATTAAAAGTAAATACGGTTTACCGGCAACTTTGAAATTTCACCAAGAAGCGATTATTCACACTTAATTGATAATTGTATAGCGTAGAAAATCCAAAATATGGTCTGGCAAGACTTACGTAGAAAAGGGGTCACGGCGAGAGTCTCGCGTTATCTGTCATGGCGGACAGGATAAGGTTAGAGTAACCATGCCAATTTATTTTATCGCGTAAGGGCTTAATAAATTCAAAATAAGCCAAATTTCTTCCACAATATGATTATACTTATGCATTTGATTTCTACACTGTTTGTTTTTCTGACTTTAGTGCCGAATTTTTTTGCTCCATTACATGATATGGAATCAGTTCGTAGCCTCAACCACAACAAATCAAGTTGAGGCTACGACATCGTAGCTAACCCAAATTGATGGTGTCAGCAGGTCAGCGATGAAAGTTTTGCGCCACCTACAAAAGTTTTCATCCTGGATAGAATACATCCATCATGAATCCAATATTGTTCTGAACCGTCTGTTTGTTAAAACTTGCATGAAGTTACGTTCTAAAGTAATTCTGACTCAATGAGTGGGTACAATTTACTAGCTTAATAAGTGTTATTTAATAAATTTATAAATTCATTATTTTATATTTGACATTTTTACTCAAAAATGATAGGTAGGACCATGTGTTTGAGAAGGGGAATAAATGGCAGGAAAATGTGGTTTTTGTAATCTGTAAGGTCCCTGTTACCTATGCATTGACAAATACCCGTTTGGAGTGTTCTTGAGTTTGAATATAGGAAGGAAACAAGCAAACATTTCAGCACTGCCTCAGGTGAAAAGCTTAATATTCACAATCATACTGTAACATGCAACACAATCATAATGTAATGTGATCTACCTCATCACATGCAAGCTATGCAGCTCCCAATATGTCCGGGAAACGCAGACATTAAATATTATGCTAAATTATCACAGATCAGACTAATAATGTTGACAGGATCCCAGTGGCGTAAATGTTCTCTTCTCCTGACGATACATTTAATGATGTAATCCAGACTGGGATCGCCCATAACCCAAAAGAAGCTCAGAAAATGGGGAATCTAAAAAAGCTTATTGGATTTGCCATCGACGTACACTCAAACAAAGCGGCTTAAATAACACTGGACAACAAATTTTTACAAAAGTCATGTTACTGAAATAAAATTAGTCAATTCTTATCAATTTTTATGTGCTGAACACGAATATGACAGTCAAATTGCAAAATTGGCTCTAGTTTTTTTGTAATCTGCAAGAAATTAATGTTTACATAACGAAATGCATTCCAATAGTAAAAGGTCAACTGTAATAGCCTACCTATAAAAAATCAAGTCATTGACTACATCTTAGATTTCTTCGCCTGTCTCTTGTACAGCTGTTCGGGAGCATCTCTGAGGAGTGTCCAGCAGTAGTCAGCCAGCATTGTAGTGGACCATTTTCCCTGGTATCTTTGTTCCATTGTTGCGATATCTTGATGAAAACGTTCGCCGTGTTCATCACTAACAATACCACAGTTGCTAGGAAAGAAATCCAAATGGGAATGAAGGAAGTGAATCTTTAGAGACATATTGCAGCCAAGTTTCTTATACTTCATCAACATGTCTTCTACTAGTTCCTTATAGTTTTCTGCCCTAACATTTCCGAGGAAGTTTGTAGAAACTAGGCGAAAAGCATTCCATGCTTGTTTCGCGTCACCTTCCAGCAAGTTGTTGAACCGGTCATCTTTGAAAAGCTCTCGAATCTGAGGACCCACAAAAACTCCCTCTTTAATCTTTGCTTCGCTGAGTCGAGGGAATTTTTCATGCAGGTATCGGAATGTTGGCAAAGTCCGGTCAATGGCTTTCACGAAGTTCTTCATCAAACCTAGTTTGATGTGAAGGGGTCGTAGCAAGATTTTCTGAGCCTCAACCAGAGCTGGGTGTTGGATATTCTTCTCTCCAATGGCTACATTCTGCCTGTGAGTCCATTCCTTCCTCATGTAGTGCATTTCCCTTGCTCGGCTATCCCACTCGCATAAGAAACACATGTATTTTGTATATCCTTGCTGCAGTCCCATTAAAAGGGCAACTACCTTCAAATCACCACAGAGGTGCCAGCTGTACTTGTTATACTCAATGGAATTCAGTAGCTGCCTTAAGTTATCGTATGTCTCTTTCATGTGGACAGCATACGCTACTGGAATAGATGGAAGAATGTTTCCATTGTGCAAAAGCACAGCCTTGAGACTCAGTTTCGAAGAGTCCACAAATAGTCTCCATTCTTGTGGGTCATGAGTGATTTTTAAAGCATTCATGAGGCCCTCAATATCGGAACAGAATATCAGATTACTTTCCTTTCTGAAGAAAGGCTCCAATTGCTGGTGGCGCTTTCGATATGCAGTAATTGTGACATCTTCTTCTAGAAGATTCCATTGTTGGAGTCTTGATCCTAGCAATTCTGCCTTGTTCTTTGATAAGTCCAAATCACGAATCAGGTCATTTAGTTCTTCCTGTGTTATTCTGTGTGGGGTTGATGATGCACCACAGTGAAAATCTGGATCACTGCATGCTGATGGACCAGGAGAAGAACAGGTCGACTCACCTTTGTCTTCGTCAGATGAATCAAGAGAATATTCTGCTGGAGGTTCTGGAATAGGAAGTCCCTCACCATGTGGAACTGGTCTCAATGCAGACGGAATGTTTGGGTAGACTATTCTCGACTTCTTTCGCTTCGTTATTCCGCCGGAAAGAGGAGGAACCAAGCAGAAGTAACAGTCATTTAGGTGGTTGCTTGGCTCTCTCCACACCATTGGGACTGCAAACGGCATTGATGACCTTTTGCAATTCAACCACTGTGAAAGCTGTGTTGTACATGTAGCACAGCATATATGCGGAGCCCAAGGCTTGTCTAGGTCACCAACCTTGCATCCGAAGTAAAGATGATATGCCTTCTTCACTTGAGAATTGATACTTTTCTTCTGGTTGGCAAATGTCACTTCCCCACAAATATAGCAAAAATTGTCCGCGGTATTAACACACTTTCGAGGCATTACTGTTCTTTATTGTACGTAAATGGATAAAATAATAAGTTTTATGTAACAGTAGCTTGAACTGTCTCGCACAACGTCTAAAATATTTTAAATGCTGAACATATCTGATTGGGCTTTATATAGTACACTGCTTACGTCAGCTTCAGCAGCCGCCTGGCATTAGTATAATAGGCCTACACATGTATAGTACACTGCTGACGTCAACTTACTTCAGCAGCCGTATGGCATTAGTATTGCATTGCATCAGAAAATGATGCAATCAACTGTGGATGATGTGAGCATGATGGTATTATGCAATGTTACATCATTATTCCGGATGTTGCTGCAGTCCTACTGGAGAAATTTACACAGTGAAACATAAAAAATGAGGTATATGAATATCTTCAAAACGAGAGCCAATACAAATTTTTCACGGTTATATTCGTGTTCGGCACACCAAAATACTACAGATTAGGGCCTTTTCAAGTCAGTAATGATTTCACTGTTGACCAGTGTAACAAGAAATGTACTGGTTACATAACATGTTACTGCCATTTATCTGCTTTCACAAACCCATGCCTTTAACTACAAAAATTATGTAAAACTGTCAAATACACAAACTGTATTTATACATTTATTGAAACGCGTTTAATAATGTATTAAAACATATCATCTCAATGATGCAATATTTTCTTTTATTTTTAAACATAACATCATGCATGTGCAAGAAAATGTAAGATCAAGGATGGAAATATTATGATCAATATAATTTTCTTTAGATTGCGTACTGACGTAATGAAAATATCGATTGACGCTCATCGTTCTTGCCATACCTGCTTAGCAAGCGCTAAAGTGTAGCAATTATCAATATTGTTTAACCTTTCAGTCGTATTTAATTCAACTTATCTATAGCAAACACAATGTGGACTTTGTATTTGCGTTTTTGTGTTTTATTGTTTTTCTTTTGTGTAAGTCTGTTTCGTCGCTGAAAATAATGTAAATTTAGAAATGACTTTAGCTGGTTTCACCCCAGTTTTGCACTGCTGCTTGTCTGTTATATATATATATATATATATATATATATATATATATATATATATATATATATATATATATATTGAATCAGGGAGAGTGGATTATTTTTGATGTTGTGTGATGATGATACTTGAAATCGTGATGAACTAGTACCTTGTTCAAGCTTACCCCCCGTGATTGCATATAGTCCTGTTCCTTTTCCAAAGGCTTGGTTATATCTTGGGACACACATGTGCTGGGTGGCAAGTAAAACATCAGCAAAGATTAGGAAAGCCCCTCCGATCTCTAGGATTATTGTAGTTATTGCCCAGACTAAGAGCAATGCAAACAAGTAAAATATAGATAATTGTATACCCGGGAAGAACTATTATGTAGTCGAAAATACTAAGAGATTTTCACACAGATACGTTGATTAAAATTTCAATGATACTTTAATGTATCTTCACTGGATACATAAAATTGGCAATGATATCGATTAGAGATTAAAGGACACTTGTGAGAATTTATTCGAATACAGTGCCTTTTCCAATATAAAATGCAAATGCATATGACGCGAGTGTCGGTACTGATTGAAAATATCACAGTGGCAAGGCGCACAATCTTATTTGTTTTGTTTCTTATTCAGATTGTAGATGCATTGAACAGGAGATGTATATATAATACAATGTAGTATTGACAGCGGAGAACGTAAATTATGCTGACGTATAGTCTAGTGAAAAATGATTTGATCGTTCTGGTTGACTATGCAGACTTATACACGAGAGAGAGAGAGAGAGAGAGAGAGAGAGAGAGAGAGAGGAAGAGAGAGAGAGAGAGAGAGAGAGTTGCCTTTCTCTTATTACCCGGATACATGTCCTTTAACCAGCATCCCTTATATCCCGTTTCATAATCTTTGTAGCAATGATTCCACAGTCCGAAGCACACTTCTCCCAAAAGCAAATCCGCTGCTAACCATCGTGGAGAAGCTACTGCCCCGATACAGCAAAAAAGTGAAAAAGCACCACACATCGCTCCGGCAATTGTCAAGTTATTCATGACTGTTGAAATCATATAATATAAAAAGATGAGTGCATAGTCACCTTGAATATGTAGAAAAGCCGATATACTGGGTTTTTTTTTTCTTCTTAAAAATTGCACTCTCAGCTAAGGAGACCATGTTTCTAATGATCTCCTTTGAGACAATTCATTGAAAAATTGTTAAAGCTATGTTAGATATCTAGATAAATGACACGCACTCACACACATATCTTAGAGAATGTGAATAATTGTGTACCTTCGCGTACTAACGCGTTACTATCGTCGCTCCGTGATGTATTAAATCACATGTCAGAGAGAGAGAGAGAGAGAGAGAGAGATTAGCCCAATTTAATAACCCCTATGAAATAAAGTGTTTGTATGGAAATAGTTCCGTTCAATATACACATGCAACGCGGACACACGTATCCATACATTACTGTTCCAGTCAACATTCGTCTCATAGTGTCGACATCAAACGCATGTTTTTAAACAACAATAAACATAAGGTAAAACTGTTAAAAATTAATTATCTTATGAAAGTACATATCTAACACTTCCGTTTTCAAACTTTGCAGCCAAATGCCAGTCCTTGAAATCGCCGAATCTCTCCTCCAAACACACGTATAGAATGTTATAGCAGAGAGTTATGTTAATGCTACGGTCACTGTTCACCAAACGTGTACGACACAACGACTGTCTAATTATTAATACCGAAAAATACTATAACAAAATGTTACCCTATGTGGAAACAATTTTAAAGCATAACAATCAATGACTGTTGAGTTGTTTATGCGGCTAGCAATACGGCAGACCAGTTTCATAATCCTAGGATATAACGTCTTCCACGGCTGAAGCTGTTTTAACCCTAAGACACCATGTCCATGGAAGAAAAATGTATCATCTTTGTGGAAGACTGTTACTCTGCCAAAGCACTATGGAAGCATACATGACCGGTCACAAGGAGTATTCTGCATGCGTGAAACTCGATTCCGATCGCGAACATGCATAATAAGACTCAATAAAGTGCTACAGTGAAAAGGACTGTAACCTAAAATGCCATTAAAATAGTAGTACCCCTAAAATGATATTATATTATGTCTTGTTCATAATTAGATTAACCCATACGTGTTTAGAATGATCATTTTTAAACACCTAAGCTAATAGAATAAAGATGATGTGAACGTGGCGAACGGTAATAAATTCGTAGCTAATGCCCTGTTTAAGATCTGTACAAAATATAAAGCATATAACGTCAATATTCGATGCAGTAATGACAATTACCCAACGTAATGCTTCTATCTTTCCACGTTAGTAGCGGTGGCTATTCAAAGAGTCCTCGAATGTTTCTTTCAGGGTGGGTCGAGTTGTTTCATTGCCCAACTGTCAATATCTCCCCTGCGCATAAATACACTGGAGCAGCAAATCGTCTTTGTTGTATTCGTGTTTCCAAAGAAGTGTCGACATATTGTCATACTATACTTCCGTATGTACATGTATTATGTCATTCAACTTCTCCTACATCGTTTAAACTTACATAGTAACATTAGATCAATGTTCGCCTTGTAATTATATATTTAACCAACACTTTAGGAATATTGATTATGGTCCTGAAAACCATAGGGTATGTATAATTTATAATTTGTGTCCGATAATAGTCTTCAGTGAGATTAAGTTAGGGATTCGTAATGTACTCAGTCCTTTCGAGTGACATCTAGTGAGTACCTATAGTATGTTTCAGATTCACAAACCTTATATAAAAGAAAACTATTTATGATCCTTAAATTGGATTTTAATGCCCTTAAAGCTTCAAAAGATCTTGCATTTGTCACGGAATGTAAACAACAGATAACATAACATAATATATGAGTTCAATTCACTGCGTATACCTTAGCCTCTAACTGCATATGAAGCAAAGATGTATGAAAATAATAAACAGTACAAATTAAATTAAATTTTTAAGTGAAAGCCTTGCACAGGCTAATACCAACAAATTAGCAACATATCGTACATTATAATATTAAAGATATTAAATATTTTGAATAGACAGGTGCTTTTCTTTCATTCAAATTTGAAGAGTTTATTCATATCGCAAAGAATAGAATAAAAGTGTTAGCATAAATGTTGATATCATACATATGGATATCGATGTGGTAAAAATTACGGTCGATGACAAAGAGAACAACGTTAATTGCTGCACTGTCTGTTATTTTGTTATTGCTTGTTGGTATAACCTGAATGATCTACAAATTGGAAACATCCATAAAACCAGTACGAAGTGCAGTTGCAATAAACAATGAGGGCATACATCAGGAAATGCAATGTCAAAACGTTAGCAAATTAATCATAATTAGAAACCTAGCCACAAAAATAACCTCCACGAAATCTTCCTTTTCTATGCGTGATTTGTGGAAACAAAAACAGCCGTGTGTGCTCTCTCTCTCTCTCTATTTTATGTTTCCGTTGTTTTTTAACATGTATGGCTTAATCTTATCAGGAAACACTAAGCTATTGATTCAAAGTTCTTTTTGTTTCTGTTTATCCTGCATTGGTCAATCGCTTTTCAACATTTCAAACTTATTTTGTATGGCGAACCGATCTTGAAGATTTCTCCTTATGGTATGACACAGTTATAACAGTGGAGAGTGATAAACATCGTTATATCTCATTTCTTCTGCATCATTTATTTGGACAAGATTTGTGTACACTGTAGGTATCGCAACATCCACATCATCTATTTGGACAAGATTTGTGTACACTGTAGGTATCGCAACATCCACGTCACCTATTTGGACAAGATTTTTGTACACTGTAGGTATCGCAACATCCACGTCACCTATTTGGACAAGATTTGTGTACACTGTAGGTATCGCAACATCCACGTCACCTATTTGGACAAGATTTGTGTACACTGTAGGTATCGCAACATCCACGTCACCTATTTGGACAAGATTTGTGTACACTGTAGGTATCGCAACATCCACATCACCTATTTGGACAAGATTTTTGTACACTGTAGGTATAGCAACATCCACATCACCTATTTGGACAAGATTTGTGTACACTGTAGGTATCGCAACATCCACGTCATCTATTTGGACAAGATTTGTGTACACTGTAGGTATCGCAACATCCACGTCACCTATTTGGACAAGATTTGTGTACACTGTAGGTATCGCAACATCCACGTCACCTATTTGGACAAGATTTGTGTACACTGTAGGTATCGCAACATCCACATCACCTATTTGGACAAGATTTGTGTACACTGTAGGTATCGCAACATCCACGTCACCTATTTGGACAAGATTTGTGTACACTGTAGGTATCGCAACATCCACATCACCTATTTGGACAAGATTTGTGTACACTGTAGGTATAGCAACATCCACATCACCTATTTAGACAAGATTTGTGTACACTGTAGGTATAGCAACATCCACATCACCTATTTGGACAAGATTTGTGTACACTGTAGGTATCGCAACATCCACATCACCTATTTGGACAAGATTTGTGTACACTGTAGGTATAGCAACATCCACATCACCTATTTGGACAAGATTTGTGTACACTGTAGGTATAGCAACATCCACATCACCTATTTGGACAAGATTTGTGTACACTGTAGGTATAGCAACATCCACATCACCTATTGGCATTTGATGAAAGTAACAAAATGCAATTGACATAATTTATATACATTTGCCCAGAATTGTGACTGGGTTTGTTGCATCATAGCGACACCATACACAACCAAGCCTGGTAATAAATCAATTCATATAATTCAGCACGTATTACAATAAGGTAGAGAAAATATGGAAGAAGTCAATATATATATATATATATATATATATATATATATATATATATATATATATATATATATATATATGTGTGTGTGTGTGTGTGTGTGTGTGTGTGTACCATGTACAAACGTGAAGATATATGTGTAAACACTGTTCAGGTCATATAATATGGCATATCTTCTAGCTTTATATGGTTATTTCGTTTCTTTCTGTTGCATAACGTATGCATGGTAATTCCCTCAATTGTTGATATCATGATTTCTATCATCTATGGAAATTATACGCCTTTCTATTAAAATCGTTTTAGTTTGCTCGTGTAGGTATTGTATGGTCCTGGAACTTATACATGTAAACGTGCAATCAGCAAATGCAGTAACCATTTGATAATTTCAATCAATGAGAATATTAGTAAATCAGCACCTTATGTGTTGTTAAGAAATACAACAAACAGGGGTTTGTTAACAGAGTGTTAATAACCTTGACGAACTGCTGAGTTGTTTTTGTCCTGTTTGATCAAGGCTGTTTAATATAGATGTGTGGGGATATGATAAACACATCCTTTTGATATAAAAAATTGTGTTGAGTACCACCGATGTAAGGTCAGAACTAAAGATTATTGAAAACATCACTTTCCTTATATTTCTAAAGTTCTAAAAGAATCTTACGCCTGAATATGGTTTCTTCATTCCGCGGTCATTTTAAGTATAAGAAGTTGTATCCACTGTTATAAGTACTGTTGGAATACGCCCGGAAAATGTTACGGGGTTAGAACTTCCCGAGCTTTACAACTGTAATCTAAATGCTAATGTCCTCCATATAGTATTCCTAGCATCATCTTTGATTTAACGTGTCAACTATTTGAAGCAAGGTTATGTGCATACGATAAATTAATTTTAAGGCTACAAAATTTAGCACGATTTAAAAACGTTTACACGGTTTCAATTAACCCATATGACCTCATTTAATCGAACCAATTAGTAATTCACGATTGTCCCCATCTGCCCACTGAGCTGACTGCAGTCAGTTCGTATGACATGTCTTGTTTGCATAGCCATCACAACTGTAGCAAAATATGCCGATGATTGTCGTGTTGTTTCCTTATGCATTTGTGCACAATGCAACCAAAATTTCCATGCACACGCATTGCATATGCATACGAGTGAGATGCTTGTGTTCAATTTAAACTGGGTACGAATCTGTGATTTTGCTTTCTTGAAAATAAAATTTGTGAATCAAAGGTCGTGATAGCAATAATTTTCTTCACAAATAAATAGTTTAGTTTTTGGAACAGGCAAATCTTGCATCAACGACAGCCAAATGAGTGTCCATGTACACGTTGTATCGACTGTGTTAAGGCTTACAGGCAGGACACTTAACTAGTCGTGTACATGCATTACTTTATCTGACTTAATATTCGAAAGTTGCCTTCAATTTCAACATTAAAGGCCACCATATTGAATAGCCAGATGACGACGTAAAATCAAATTTTCTCTCACTCGAGAATTACTAACTGCATTTGCAGATTAGGACTTTAAGCTATAAAACATCTAGGTAATATACAATATACACCATATATCACAGCACTGCAACAAAAAAGGTTCCCTAAAATATGCGCTATCCAGTTATTTAGAGGACATCGTGGCGAAAAGATGAACGTGAAGCACGCAACGCCTCCATTTTGTACAACCATAAAGTATTGGACCAGCAAGGAAGTTATGGAACCGAAAGGAATCTAAAGGACCAATGCAATGGAGTTTATTTGTATGGTTACAGGAAAACATTAAGATTTATTGACAGGCAGTATTGACAAAACAATTGAAAATCCAAGTTAATTTAATGGCAAGTAAGCTGAAAAAAGTCAATGCAAAGCAATCATATGCAGATAAAATTGTTCGTTACTGAGCTACACATGTTTAAAACATTTTGTTTTGTTTTCTTTGACTTGTATGGTGTAATTACAGTGCATCCTTTCAAATGGCATTTACTCGCTACGAGATGAACTTTGAGTACCCATAGAAGATTTCAGCTACTCAACATTTATCTCCCATAAATAGTCGATACATAAGAAGTGCCATTATTTTCCATAAATATTATATGTGAATTCAATTTACTGTGTCAACCAAAGCATGCAATTACATATACAACTCAAATATGTGGAACGATTTAACAGCCTGAATTAAAATTTGTTGTAGTTGAAAGCCTTAAAAGGCTAAAAACAACAAATTACCAACTGAGAAATCGTACAGTTTGAAATTAACTGGGTAAAATATTTTAAATAAACTGGTCAGATGGCCAGTTTTGGACAGGTTCTCCATTTTGCAACGAACAGAACAATTGATTTACATCAAATGGTTGAAAATCGCACACATGAGTGTTGATGTGATAGTCCAGAAAAAACAGAGGGAAATGGCGCTATTCGATAAGCAGTCTATTACATTATTTTGTTGTTTTTTGGCATAACTTGTATCATCTACAAATTCTATACATCCCAAAGAGCTGTACAACACACATTGAGAACATAAATGATGAATGAAATGTCAGACAATTAGTAAATTAATTCTACTGATAGATGTAACCACATCAATATCATCCCCGAAATGAACTTTTTGTATGCGCTATATGTGCAAACTGATACGACCTGGAACTTACCCATTACTGTTTTATGTAGTATTCATTGCACTGCTCATATCTTTGGATACATTCTAATATATTCTACCCAATGATGCGTTGAAGAAATGTTTTATTTAACATTATTGATTGTGTATGTATATTGTGTCGTTGTAATACGACTAAAAACATCGCAACACTTGGAAATTTGCGTAGATTGCATAAATATTTTTGTACAGTCCTTCACGTGTTAGCCTGTGGTATGGATACCAGGATTTTTTACACTGCATACAAATCGTGCCCACATATTCTATCCAAATGATCTATACGGGCTATAACAATGATTATCAGGCTCCACATTTGCAGGTTAAATTGTTTCATAGTTAAATTTCAACATTGGTCCACCGCACAACATACATTTTAAAACAATTGGATGAAGTTATTTATAGCGGTCTGGTTTTGAGTTACCAAACCTTAATAGCCAATAAGTAGTGACTTGTTGCGTAAAAAATGTGGCCATACTTATTAATAAGTCGCTCATTTTAGTACGTAGTACCTCTTCCTCGTGTGTAGGAAATGGAAACATAGAATCCACATAGTGAATATTAGTTGCCTAGGTGATAGCACGAAGTCCGTTCTCGTTTACGACCTTCATAAAGTGTCGCTAGTTTCACATGTCTTTAAGCCTGCTCCTGTGACTGACACTGACTGCAACATTCATGGTGGTTCCTTCCCAGGGCATTTGTGACTGACATTGACTGCCTCTTTCATGGTGGCCCCTGCCCAGGACATTTGTGGCTGACATTGACTGCCTCATTAATGGTGGATCCTTCCCAGGGCATTTGTGGCTGACATTGACTGCCTCATTAATGGTGGATCCTTCCCAGAGCATTTGTGGCTGACATTGACTGCCTCATTAATGGTGGATCCTTCCCAGGGCATTTGTGGCTGACAGTGACTGCCTCATTCATGGTGGCCTATTCTTGACTAAATACATAAAGCGGTTCCTAGCACATCTTCTTTCCACGACACCAGCTTCTACCTGAAGTCATTATTTTGTTTTCCGTCATTGAGTGTCCACATAGCGGCTGTATGTATTCGGCTCCATTACAATAATCGTATTATGTCAGTTATACTTATTGTAATTTCTAGTCGATGTGACGGTTTGTTTTCGCACTTTGCCTGTTTGTGTTTTAAAGTCTGCGTGTAAGTGCGTAGTTTGGCTTGACAGTATCAATGTGTTTATTATTTATGTATGTTCCTAGTTCAAAAATGATACAGTGCTGTGTTTTAATTTACCAGCAATCAATTTTTGTTATGTTTGTTATGATCATAATTTACTAAAAAAAAGTTGTATATTTAACAATTCTCATCACATACACACGAAGCATTAAACCTGTTAACACACACACACACACACGCGCGCGCGCGCGCGCACAGACACCAAGGGTCGTCGTAAGTTTGTTCTGGATGAATCGGCGCCCTGAGGAAGAGTCGCCTTTGGTGCACTTTATTCTGGCAAGGCAATACCACATATACAACAGTGAGTTATTTTTTAGAAACAATGGCTACTGCAATAACTGAAATTACTGCCGACAATCAAGTGAGAAACAACTGTTCTTTTCTCGCTAATCACTTTGCAAACATATTGTACTAAATTTGGAGCTTGTGTATTTGGCTATAGCGCCCCGTGTTAAGGAATTCTTAGACTTTTGTGATCACATGTCTGATTATTTGAATTCGGTGCAATATAAACATTCCTTTGCTTGAAATAATTAGCCAATTAATAGGAGCAAACGTCAAGGATAAAAGTGTTAGTGAGTTTCCATGATGCCATGATTCACTAGTAATGAATTCAGGTCGAAACCGAATGAGTGATCCTGGAATAACAAAGTCCCTATAAAGATATAGTGGTGTACATCGGTGATGTGACTGCAGTGGCAGTATTTACGGTAGGAAACCGGTATATTACACAATTAAATCAACGAGAATATACTCAGCAGATACCGCTTATATCGCCATGGTGGCAACTGTGATGCAGCTGTACTGGCGAAATGTGACTGGAAACCATAGTTTTACTGGTCTAAGGTGGCGTAGTTAAAAAAAAGTTCCCTGAGCTAAAGGGACAATATTATAGTTTCTACGGCGTGAACTGCTGCAAACCGAACAAAGAGAAACCATGCAGATGTGGAATTGATAGATATTTGACAGTTTGCGATATCCATGATGTTGCATTGATTATAGTAAAATGTATGTATAGAATGGTCACGTCGGGCTTTCTAATTTACACCTGAAGTTGTATGGAAGTCTTTGGAAATTGTGCGTAAACTTATGACTTATAGCGGAAATCTCGCCAGGTTTTGATAACGCTCGGTCGAGCAAAGACCCTGGCTTGTAATAATATACCAGTCAGACCCAGTGCTGTTGCCGAGGAGCAAGCACTGTAACAGTAAGGCAAGCCTTTCTAGGGAGAGGCAACACCATGTACATAGAGCAAAATAGAGAGATGTAAACAGTATTCATTTTTTTACGTAAATCAGATCTTATACTATGACGCGTTTTCTCTCAATGTACGGCTCACTCGGTTGTTTTGGTTAGTTTACATATGCTTAATAATTCCCGTTACTGTGACTATCATTCATTCGATCCTCCTTTGAATGCATACGCACTTTCGAATTCAAACATACTTGTGTTTGTTTTTATTTAAATATGGTCGTATACGTATTGCATTTAATTTCCCCCGTGACGGTATTTCATTACAGTCTATGTGTTGTCAACAAATAACGAGAAAAGAGAGCAGACTAAATGAGCTTGACAAAGTCGTGAGTTATATTGGCCCTGTTTAATCCACGTGGATTAGATTTAGATTAGTAGGCGTGGATTAGATTTAGATTAGTAGACGTGGATTCGATTTAGATTAGTAGACGTGGATTAGATTTAGATTAGTAGACGTGGATTAGATTTAGATTAGTAGACGTGGATTAGATCTAGATTTGTAGACGTGGATTAGATTTAGTTTAGTAGGCGTGGATTAGATTTAGATTAGTAGGCGTGGAGACACCAGTACTTTTGTTATACTAAAATCATGTTTATTTTCACGTATATTAGGTTAGGACTAAGCATTGGGTGAAACTAACCTTTCCTTTAGGTCTCAAATAAACTTTCAACTCGGTTTCCTTCATTTCTTGGTCATGTTAAGTATACGAATGTGTTATTCTGTCACTATATGTATTCTTTAAAAGATTCAGAATATGTTGCAGGGTTAGACCGTCCCCACCTCTACCACCATCATCCATATACTACTGTGTATAACATATTTTTGCTAGCGTATACTGTGATGACATATTTAACGTTGCACAATGGTGACAAAGGGTTTGGTGCATACGGTAACATAATCTTAAGATTGCAACGGCTAGCGCGATGTATTAAAATTTAAAATACATTTATTTGTAATTCAACAGGAGAATAAAACCAATGCAAACATCTACGTGAATATAAAGTCACTGGTTACTGATCTGTAAGCGTTTAAAATATTTTGTTTAGTTTTGTATAAACGTGAACGGAAAATGTCGAAGTAACGACAGTGCTTCCATCAGAATGGCAGTTATACGCAACGAGTTGAACTGCTATCTCTTTCAGATAGTGCAACTAGATTTTGATTTTTAATGTAGCTTTAAAATATTTTCTGTAATATCGCTACGATGTCTGAAGTGTGATAGTTTATTGTGATGTCTAGCATTGGGGCTTTATGCAGAAGACATGTAGCATGATGTCCCAACCAGTCACGTTATCCTGACACCAGGCCGACAAGTCCTAGCACGAACCTCTTACTGCTGAGCGCCTACCGAGGCAGGTGTTAGTATTACTTTTTTAAGTCTTTGGTATGACTCGACCGCGGTTCGAACCCGACTCCACGAAATCATAATAGTGCTGCACATACACGACGGCCATAATGAAATATTCATCAATATGAATATTTGATGTGCATTGCAATTCCAGTGGAGGATTCAGACATTGATTAAATCTTTGTACACGTAATCATACTGTCATTCGTCGCCTAGCCATGAAACCCAATATAATTAACAACATTCCTTTGTAAGCTAGAATTTACATGCCAAGATATTTTCCAATTTTAAAGGATATTACAAAGATGACATTTGTGAGCATTATTAAAATCGCTGTGCTATAAATAAATCTTCCTTATGACAACGGATATTTTTTCTTTAATCATTCACACAAAACAACAAATAATTTTACTGCACAAACTGAGATGAACTGTCACCCAGCTATGAATTGTAAATGACTAATATTATTTGGATTATATAACTATTTATTATTAGTAGCTGCGGTAGTAATAGTACTAGCGATATTATTATCATTATTATTATTATTATTATTGAAAAGTAAATGTCGGGCAGAGAGAGAGAGAGAGAGAGAGAGAGAGAGAGGAGAGAGAGAGAGAGAGAGATAGAGACTAAATGAGAAAAGGAAAGCAACAATCTTGTTGCTTATTCTGTGTTTTCATACAAATTACTAGATAAATGCGACATACCTATATTCAGTATATTCAGTTATATGTGTTTTCAATCTCTTTAGTTTGAAGCAAATAAAGCTCGCCTAGTTTCCTCGCAATGACAAAGTAATACAACTATTAGTGTATCAATACTGGATCATGTACATTCTTAAGCTTCGAAAAGGAATGACTTTCCTTACACCCATTCCTGGTGTGTCCGCTTGAAAATGTAATTATGCAACTATTGTATCTATTCTCCGTCCTTAAGAACCAAGTTATATAAATATAGGTTATATAAGTAAAGAAGACGCTACTGATTTAAATATGAACGCTGCCCAAAACAACAAACTAACCATGGACTATCAAAGGTTAGGAAACTTCAGGTTCAATTTACTTTAGTTCAAGTTCCTTTGAGCTATCCCATGCCATGTTGGATGCTATCATTTGGAGTTTTGATGTGATGGGGTTCCCTGGAAAACTTTTCAACTACTAAATCGAACATGAGTGAGGTCAAATGACACTAACATTCAATGTATGGTAATCAACTAAATTATACCCTGTCGAACTTATCATAGTGAATACAAAGATTAATACATAGGCAAACATTTCCTACAAATCCCTGCTGAAATACGCGATGTGTCTGCATTAGGCAAGGTTAGATTTTCTGTCATTTGTGTATAATTGTATATGACTAATATGACTATATACTCTAAATATATTGGCTTTCTCAAGTAATTATTCTTATGCGTCTAAAGTAGGTAAATTAGAATCATTTCGCTTATATGCAGTGTGGGAATTAGAAACGAGAAGATGACTTCTTTGGTGTAATCTTCCTTGAAGAAAGTTTAATATATCTATCAGAAGAGATGATTTGTTTCTTACATTACATGTCATTTATTGGCGAGGAAGAGATGATTTATTTCTTACATTACATGTCATTTATTGGCAAGGAAAGATGATTTATTTCTTACATTACATGTCATTTATTGGCAAGAAAGAGATGATTTATTCCTTAAACTGTATGTCATATATTGGAAAGAAAGAGACTACTTTTGCTCAGGCTGCAGTTATAAGTCTGGAAGACATCGTGCAAAATGGATTCAATGACATGATAACCTTACGGCTGAGAAAAAATAAAACTGCCTGATAAATCAAGATTAAAACTTAATCAGACAGCATTAAATTACGAAACGAGAAATCAATATATTGTTCACCTTCTTGTGATTCAAGTCGCTAGGAGGCGTACACCATACTCCTAGAAAATGTATCTATTGCTAACAGAGAAAGGTCCCTTAAACCAAAATGGCAACTATGACACGCCACTGAAATTCTTTTTTTTTATTATTCTTTTGAAACTTTGAGTTTAAGCACCTGCCTAAAATGTTTCATGGAACAGATTATTTTTATAGTGAGGTTTAATTTAATATATTTAAGACAAAATAGATTTTAAAAAATCATTAGTTCATTATCTTATATCGAATCGACGTGAGACCAGTAAAAAAAGAGCAAAAAATACGCACCTTATTCTAGCATTCCCTTTAGACTTCCAAATAGTAGGCCATAAGAAAAAAAAAAAAACTAATGCAATCTTTTGAGCAAATGTGTGAACCTGTGTGCCTCTTAGAGTCAATACTGGCCTAAACGGAAATCTCTGCCAAAACGACCGTTCCTGCATAAATCACAGTCACATTTGATCCCACCCATTTTAGTGTCAATAATGGATACTAGATGCCGCCGAAAGTATAACGTCATTCCAAAAGCGCTACATGCAATACCTACACCGTAGTTCCGGCAGTTGTAATCTCATGTAATAGGAATGTACATTTGTGTAGTTTTAAACACAATATATAGTAGACCGATATTTACAAAACGTAATTAGATCCCTTAAAACGTAAGCGTCTGGTGTGTTCGTTCCTACACTACAAACTTCTTGGGAAAGTCTTGTAACTGTTATCAGTCCCAATAATTTAATAAAGCAAGTATCCACAAGCAATCTACGAATAATTGTCTTTACCTCCCTGACATGTGAGGTTGTAAATTATTACTACGCAGGCCCTTCTGTAGCGTTCAAATGACTTAACTTGATATACTTCCTTGGCAAAGCCAGTTCTAATATTACTAGCCTTTAATTTGTGTGTGTGTATATATCTATGTCTCTGTGTGTGTGCTAGTGTACGTGCTTGTGCGTGCGTACATGTATGTATGTATATATGTCTCTCTGTCTGCCTGTCTGTCAGTCTGTCTGTATGTATGTATGTATGTATGTATGTACATACGTCTGTCTGTCTGTCTGTATGTATGTATGCATGGATGTAGGTAGGTACGTACGTACGTACGCATGCATGCATGGAGGTATGCACGCACACACGCACTCACGTCCGTACGGTAGGTAGTATGTATGCATGAATGCATGCATGCATACATGTATGTATGTATGTATGTATGTATTAATACAGTCCTGGCTACGGTTTGAACACTGAAAGTTTACGCATCCCCAGGGCGACACTACATGGCTCTAAAGTAATGATAAAGGCAAAAGGGATGCACGTTTTAAAGTAAAAGTTAAATTTTGTAATATGAAGTGAAAACGTGATCAGCATCAATGGTTCCCCATGGCTTATCGTCTCGCTTAGTCAGCTCTTACAGTGTTTATTCCATATCTCCACTAAGCTCAGACATGGGGAAACTACTAAGCATTTTGACTTGGCATTTGCCTTCCAAGTCCCGAAATGTTAAGTTGTAGTTCTATTGTAGTTGGCCACGAAACCAGATTACGACACAGGGACTACAAAATCGTCTGATCGAATTTGAAGGTAGGCGGGGTCAACGGAGAGGATCTATAATTCGCTGTCTGTCTGCCGAAGTTAATGTAGACGTGTTTTATAGGAAAGAAGCTTCAACGCAATACTGGCTAAAGGCTCAAACTTGTTTGAATTTAGCCAGTCAGAACCCAGGAAAGATTACACTTAGGAAACAAAATGAGTTATTTGGGCCTGTGGAAATCAAAGCTTGACACGAAACAAGAGAGGTCTTTGTTTTGACGAAGATCTTCATTGCCATGATGAAGGAAAATGTGCGACATCATATATAGGTAGCCCTTACTAGTAATTGAAGTCAAACTTGTCTCCTCGAAAAGCCAAAGTACCACGTCATATACATCTGGAAGAGAGGTGCTAAGTGGGACAATGCTTTAGATTTTTCATCGTCCCGGAAAACTCGACACTATCTTTCCCAACAGTGCATTTGCCATGCGGTGTGAAGTAGTTTCATATGACCGATCCACTGGTGTTGGTGATGGACTAACTTGAAGAGCTGTCTTTTTGTTTGCACACGATACAATATACACGGTAGCTAGTATAATTGGTGGAGGAAAACACTGGAAAAAACCGAAAAGAATCACCGACCCGCTGAAAGATACTGGCAAGCTTTCTCGCATACTCACGTTCTCAGGGACAGGGAACGTAGATTACTCGGTACCCGTGATCACCAAGCAGTCACTCAAAACAACGTTCAGTACAGAACCTCTCTGGGAAATGCATTAAGTACAACCGATATTTGCGTTAGCAACGAATTATGATGCATCCCTGAATTTACTATGGTATCTACATATTTTCTAAACATCTGGCAGACATGTCGGTGGTAATATCCTGTACAAGTGGTATACTTTGTTTATACGTGTTAAACAGTTTTCACTCATGTGCAATTCATTTGCGTGCAAAAATGATTCAGTTATAAAATTACTAACCGTTGGAGAACATGCAAGTGAATGTGTACTTTTTAATTGATTAGAATAAACTTAGTGTTATTTGTGCATATTCGACAAGAAAGCAGGGCACGTGCAAGTATTGTACGATTTGCTCGGTTAGGATATCTCTTGCGTGTTGCAAAGAAAGATGTGGTGCAAAGGTAAAATTTTGGATAAATTTGTAATAGTTATTGTTGCACCGTGTCTTTTTGCCCAGTACAGTCTTTATGATAAAGCGTAGGGAGTGGGGTTGAGATAGAAGTTCTATAATGAAAAGGAGGATTAAACTATGTATTTTACTGTATTACATAATGCTGTTGTTTTAATATTATTTCCGTTTAAAGATGGGCCTATATAGTTCCTTAGCTTTCAATACTTTTGTAATGATACAACTCCAGGGTGTAATGTAGTATCTTTTAATATAATACGATCGGACTCTCTTGTAAGTCAGTTGGGTGTTTGAACTGCATTCTGAACGAGAAACGAAAAGACTGGTACTTAAAACTCATTATGAGCAAATAGCAGGTACAACAGCTTTGCGGGGATTTCAGTCCCATTTAGGAATGATAAATAGACAGCTTAGTATCTTTGATTTACAACGGAATTACCTTACGCAACCAACGGCTCCGTTTTCACTAAGCAGAAACTTCTCTATTTCAAGTTTCCAAACAAATCTCGACACCTATTGGTATAACCTTGAAAAGTAATGATTAACATGCAACATTAATTAGACTACAAAAGTTATATTTGTCGAGCATAACGAAAACTGACCGATGAATGATTTGTTATAAAGCAATAGTCTGGTTATAATAACTGCAGCTAAAGGCAACAGGAAACAAACATGTGTCGGTAAGAAAGCATTACATGATATGTTCTGAGGCGACTGTTGCCACCAATGCCAACAATACGTAAGCTAACGGACAATAATATTGACGATCATTTCTTTAGATCTCATATGATGTTATGAATTCTCCTCGTATACTAGCGAGAACGTTTGACGAAACTTTGTATACATTCAGTGTCAAGTGTACAGAATTGGTTTTCGCGACTATTAAGGGTGGGACAGCTGATGGAGACATATATGTTAGTTGTGATCTGAATGATTCTCATGTCCCAGGAAGGGCAGTTATTTCGGACAGTAGTGGTCTTATCATAACCATAAAAATATTTTTATGACAGAGAAATATGAAGCATTAGACGTAACTACTGAAGATTTTAAAAACAAATTCAGCCTCGAGCTACAGCGAAGAAAATGATGACAAAGATATGCCAAGCTCAGAATTGACGAAGAAAAGTAGTACCAGTAGAAACGTTTTATTCTTCTCAATACGGAATGTAATAAGATTCTTAGAGCAGACGCATATAATGGTTCAGAACCACTTTCTGGCTATATTCAACATTTTGAACATTGAGAAATGATCAAGAAAAGGAACGAAATCAACAAATGGTTGTGCTTTGCTGTATGATTAAAGAAAATAGCGTTTCGAGCCCAGACAGCTCTTCAAGTTCATCCCTGTCAAGTCGAGTTCGGGAGGTTAAACTATGTCTCGAAATCTTACGTTGAGTCTGACCACTATGATGAATAATACATACACAGCTTCTAAGCCATTTGAGATGAACGGTCTCACGAGGAGCTAAGGCGAACCATGCAACACATTGATTCGCTAGCATATCCTTCTTGCCCATCGCGTCCATCTTTCAAATGCTGTTTTGATTAATAGCGTCAAAGAATAAATTTAGAGGAGAAGATGAAGAAGAGAAGACCAACTGCAGATAAAAGTATGACATGATGCCATCAACAGTCCAGTGCTATAATTGTAAGGATTGGGGTCATTTCCAATACGACTTTAACAAAACATTAAAATACATAATGTTCGATGTATGAAGAGTGATCAACCTAAATTACACCCTAAAATACAAATGAAACAAACCAGGTAGAAAATTTCACATTGTCGGTTTTTATTTCTTATGTCTGCACAGTAGTTTATTTCGCCGCGCAATTATCTTATACAGATGCTAAACTGATTCCGCATTATTTAATATGACGCTTGCGCTGGGCGCGCGAACAAAACTGGATGCAAATTTTTATTAAATATCGTTATTTCAACTTTACACCAGTACATAAAAAGATGGAGTATGTATTGCGGCGCACAACCTAAGGTCAATCTCGTGCCCTGAATGTAGAACCACATTTATCTTTATTCACTTCCTTCATCTCTCTATCTGTCTCTGTCTGTCTGTCTGTCTGTCTGTCTCTCTCTCTCTCTGCAGAAATGAATACAAGTATCTCTGTTCTTTATCATCTCAGTTTGCACTCTTTTAGTTTTAAAAATATAATCATGCAGTCGGATAGGAAGACCAAAAGTGTTTTACTGGCCAAATTCTAAAACTTCATCCACACAATCAAGCATTTTCTGCGACGTGTCGACATCATGAAACGAGTAGGGGTTGGATATTGATAATGGTTTGTACTTTGCACATTATAATGGATGGTTAGAACAGTTTAGGTACCATCCTAGAAGCCACAACTACTTGCTCGTGAAATCATTCTATTCCACCAACGTCAGGATATTAAGTAGATGTACAAATGAAATAATGCACTTTAAAACAATAACTGAAACTATCATATAACTAACGATTGAGACATACATCTGTCACGGAATAATATAAATCCATTTATTTATTAAATACACGTACTCGAGTTTCGAGTTTGTGTACAACGATACCCGAGGATGATTTATGTTTATTGTACAATATTTTAAAACAGTGAGTTCGGTTCATCATATGCTTCACGTTCGAAGTGCATTCGACGGGAAAACCTGATTATTTTCAGCGCACAGACGATGTATGGCTGTATCTTCTGTGTATAAATGCCTCTCCATAAGGCTAAATCTACACATTACGGAACATCTTGTCAGCGAGCGGTCTACATAATGAATTGCACTTCTGCAGTTGTAGAAGTGATCGGAGTCGACGTGGTACCAGCTGTATATCTAACCAGAGAAGTTAATCATATCAGCCGTAAAACTGTACCATAGTAGCGGTAGAGCTGAGTGGACAGTGTTGCTAGTCGAGTAGCAGGAGATCGGGCGTTGCTGACCGATTGGTGAGCGCTGATTCTTGATTGTCCAAGGAATATTGTCAACTACCTGGAATATTGACTGCTTGATTGACCAGTGTGACTGGTAGTCAAGTGTCCTGTTGACAGAGTGTGTAGCTCCATACATGTAATCTTTTAGCCTTGGGCTGATTGTGGGATTTGTAATACCAAGTGTTTTGGGATTGTAAAAATGGTTTGTATGATATATGTTCCTTTGTTTCCACCATTTTACTATATGAGTAAAGGACGATTTTTTTCCGTTTGAGTAAAACACATTATTCTTTTTGTCGTGTAAAATTAATGTGTCCTCTTACTGTGTAAGGTCGTTTATTTGTATTTTCATTTGTTACACTTTTAAGTTCGTGCGGATTATGTTTATTTATCAAATATATCATATACACGCACGTATTAATCATAATTAATTTCTCATTCAAGTCATTTATCATTAAACATTGTATTTGTATCACCATCAAAACTGTTCTGTTATAAATTCGAAATCCAACCGGTTATCTTCTTACAAATGGTATCAGAAGTGGGATCTTGGATCTAACGGAGCACTACAATTATCGTTTCATTATTATTGTATGATCTTTTGTGTGTATCAGACGTTCTTGATAAGACAGTGATTATAAGTAGACATATAAAATTTCTTTTGTTTGGTACAAATTTCATTATTTTGCTGTCTTGTGAGAAGGAAATTACGGTTCGTTGAAATTATAGAAATTACGCCTTTTGGCATAATGCTTTAGGTCGGTCTTATCATAGTTCATCAATGAAAGAACTTGGAGAACTGGGGAAACAGTTTGCCTACGAGAAGGGAGGCCCTTACAAATTGTGTTCGTGGAGAACAGGCTAGGGAAAGTGGTCTTAGAGAAATAGAAACGGAAACCAGAGGGAGCTGATATAATTAGAAAAGACGGCAGAAAAGGAAAGGATGGAAAGGAAAGGGAAGCAGAGAGGGAGAATATAGAATTAGAGAAGGAGAAGTAGATCTTAAAAAAAAACAAGCAGAGAGGGAAAATGTATAAATGCTTAAGCAAGTAGAAGATAGGAAGTTATGAAGGGTAAAACAAGTGAGGATATAAGCTTTGGTGACAGAATATATAAACAGAGTGAGGGAGTATCAAATAAATTCTGATTTATTGTAAACTATAAGGGACGGGGAACATGATTCTAAACTGAGAGGACAAAATGTGCCCCTATATGAAGAAAAATATAACACGGATAGTTATCTAAAAAAGTTCGAAAGTTCAAAAGGTACGCCACTGTAACAAATGGGAATAAGACGATTGGTCGCTTGATCTTAGCGCGTTGTTGAAGGGTACAGCATTGGACGCGTATTCGCGTTTACCCGCGGCCAATTCGTTAAATGACTTCGCGTTGAAAGAAGCACTTCTGGAGAAATACGATCTAACCGAACAACGTTTTGTAAAACGTTTAAATATAGCAAACCCGAGAGAGGCGAGACATTCACCCCGTTCGTCTGATGGATGGACAATTACTTGCAGCGATGGGTGGAATGTGGTAAAGTCGTCATAACATTTGAGGGTATTATCGATTTCTAGCTTCGAGACCAACTATTGACAACTTGTGAGAAGGAGTTATATTTATTTTTGAGGGAAAGGTCCTTAACTAATATATATGACATGGCCACACAGGCGGATTCTTCGTTGAAGCTCAGGAAGGTTCAAAGAATATCATCTCGCGAGACAGCAAAGGTAGGAATCAGGTCAAGGACCAAAAGCCCAGGGAAACTGAAAATCCTGGTAGGGATAATCATGGAAGGCATAAAGACAAGCAATGTTTCACTTGCAAGGGGTTGAGTCATATCTCTTCCAATTGTCCTACGCCTATGGGATCAGTTCAAAGATGGTGGTGGCCATTGAAAGCAAACGGTTGGTAAATGGAAAACTCGATGTTTCTCAGCAGACTAAGAGGGAAGCAGTGTAAAAGCCAGTGGTGCGTGCAGAGATCGGTCGCACTGCTATCCAGTCGATCGGCACGTGTATTTACCCCGAGGCAAGGGTACTAACGGCAAATGGTACTGTCAACAGACGAGATGTGACCGTTTTACGAGGCACTGGGTGCACTAGTGTAGTCGTGAAAAGAAGCATCATTCGTGATGACCAATAGCTTGGGTTTAAATCGCCTTGTATCTTACTGGACAAAACAAACGACCACGTTCCTGTCGCAAGGATAGCTATCGAAACACCTTTTCTACCGGAAGCGTTGAAGCCTTGTGCATAGCCAAACCGAGCAACGAAATTGCGATGGGCAATGTACAGGGATCTAGACTCCTAACCATGTCTGACGTTTGATTCCCGATCATCCAAGCAGTGTAAACCAGAGCTATGGTAAATGAATATAACAAACCCCTACGTAAATTAAAGGTACCGGAAGCCATTACCGATATGTGCCGCGACGAACATCTGAACGAGCAAGAACGTGACGCGTCCTTAAACGCGACCGCGGAGAAAATGTTGTCGGGTAGAGTGAGGAAATGTAAGAACTGGGGTTCCTCTAAAATTCACCTTCGATAGGGTTTAATTTACATGGAATATACTACGCTTATGATAGGAAGTGCTGGCTTCTAGTTGTTCCCGAGAAATGCAGGTCGCATGTACTCACGGTCGCGCGCGAGTCGATTATTGCGGGTCACTTAGAAAACAACTGATTGGGCATTACAATACTTATGTTGGTCTGGTATCAATAGTGTTGTAGCTCAGTTTTTTTGCTTAAGCGATATTGTCAGAATACGGTCTCTAAGGGAAGGGTAACGAGAGTACCGTTTGGTCAGATTCCCCTGATAGATACTCCGTTTAAAAGAGCGGCCGTTTACTTAGTAGAACCTATATTTCCATATACAAATCGGTAAACCGATACATCATAATGCTGGTAGATTACGGCACTAGGTACCCTAAGGCCAATCTTTGCTATCGATAGAAACCGAACGTGTAGCCGAAGCGCTCATAAACATGTTTGGCAGGGTCGGAGTGCCCGAAGAGGTTCTACCGATTGTGAAACTCACCTCAGATCTCATGGCAGAGATTAGTAGGCTGTTGTCCCTTAAACAGTTGAGCACAACACCCTACCACTGTATGTGCAATGGGTTGGTAGAGAAATTCAATGGGACTTTGAAGCAAATATTGCGACGGATGTATGTGGAAAGACCCAATGATTGGGATAGGTATCTGAACGCACTTCTTTTCGAGTATCGTAATGTTCCTCGCAAAAGCTTTGGCGTCTCCCCGTTTGAACTATTGTACGGTAGAACAGTTCGTGGCCCTATGCGTATTATACGCGAACTGTGGTCAGACGAAGTCGTAAACGAAGACGTTAAGACCACTTACCAATACGTGGTAGATTTACGCGAAGGGCTACAGAGATGTCGATTGGCGCAATACGAACTCGCGAAATTTAGTCGTAAGTACGCGAAATACTACAACCAAGGAACGCGAAGCAAGAAGTTTAATGTAGCCAATCAGGTGTTGGTGCTTCTCCCTTCGCATACAAACAAGCTGCCTGTCCAATGGAAAGGGCAATTAGAAGTCAAACAGGTGAAAGGTGAAATGGACTACATAATTGACCCAGAAAGTAAGTGCAAGATATTTCATGCCAATAATCTGAAACTCTACGTAGAAAGTCAAACAAATGATAAAGGGGTCTTGAACATAGTATATATAGCGGTTATAGAGGATAGGTTGTATGACGAATCGGAATTCGAATCCAGTACTGAAATGCCCATTGAATACCCCATGGACGTCGGGAAAAAAGGTATAGACCAGGTTAATATATGCCCAGATTTATCCGAGGGTCAGCGTACGCAGACCTGGGAGGTTTTCTCCCAATACCCGGATTTGTGTACGGACAAACCAGGCCATAATGGATTGATTCAACACGATATCGAGTTAAATATCTCAGAGACAATCATGATTAAAGCCTATCGAATACCCTTTAAAGCGCGGGAGAAAATCAACGAAGAAGTGGAGAAACTGTTAGCCCAGGACATGATCGATCCTTCCAGTTTCCCGTACTCGACCCCCGTTGTATTAGGAAGGACGAACCGTTTCTGCACTGACTATCGGCAACTGAAGAAAATCGATGCAGAACCCATGCCAGGCATAGAAAGCTTTTTTTCAAAGCTGGCAGGTCATGAATACACTTCCAAGGTAGACCTTACCAAGGGATATTGGCATGTTCCGCTGATAATTACCGCGAGTTAACGACATTTGCGACTCCTAAAGGTCTTTATCAATTTAAAGTTATGCCTTTCGGTTTAGTAAACGACGGCGCGTCGTACGTTCGTTTCATGCGAAAACTGTTAAACGGTATGGAAAACGTCGAAAGTTTTGTAGATGATATATTTGTTTACATATATACCAGGGATGAACATATTAAAGTATTATGGATTCTGTTCGATAGACTTCACATTGCCAATCTTACAGCTAGGCCCACCCAATTTAGTGTAGGATATTTTAACCTAGACTGTTTGAGCCATCTTGTAAGAAGACTATGTCAGTTGAAACCTCACCCAGACAAAATAAGACCAATTAGAGGTGCACCTATATCAGAAACTAAGAAACAAGTAAGATCTTTCCTAGGTTTGATGGGTTTTACAGGAAATTTGTTCCCAATTATGCGGCCATATAGAGCCCATTAACAGTCTAAACTAGGAAAGGTAAGCGAATAAAGTTACATTGGGTGTGTGCCAGGAAAAAGCGTTTAATACTTTAAAACAGAAATCGGTAAGTGAAAAAATCATAGAGTTGCCAGAATTGAACAAAACGTTTGTGCTGAGGACTGATGCTTCTGATACGGCACTTGGGGCTGTTTTGCTACAGGAGGAAGAGATGATGAAATTGTCCACTGCTTATGCAAGTAGGAAATTGCTGTCTTGGGAGCAAAACTACTCCGTGATTGAGAAGGAGTGCCTAGCCTTAGTATGTGGGATAGGAAAATTCCATATATATATATATATATACATTTTCTAGAGGTAGTTTACCATGCTAACGAACAATCAGCCGCTCTTATACTTGAACAAGGCAAAGGTCGCCAACGCAATATTGATACGTTGGGAGTTGTCTTTGCAACCATATAGTTTCCGAGTCGATGTGCTGATTTTTAAGTAGGGTGTAATTAGTATTTTTTTTCAGTATACAATATTGAATATTTTCATAATTGTTTATGTTCACATTCCGTGATTTTTCTAAAACTGTCACCACTTTTTTAAGGGGGTGTATTTTCACGGAATTGTATAAATCCTTTATGTATTAAATGCATGTACTCGGGTTTCGTTTTTTTGTATACAAAGATAACCGAGGATGATTTATGTATATTGTATATTGTACAATATTTCAAAACAGTGAGCTATATTCATCATATGCCGCACGTGCATAGTGCTTTCGATGGGAAAAACCGAATACTTCCAGCGCACAGAAAACGTATATCTGCATCGTCTGTGTAAAAATGCCTCACCATAATATACACATTGCGGAACCTCTTGTCACTGAGTGTTCTACTTAAGGACTTGTTCGTCTTCAGCTGTAGACCTGATCGGGGTCGACGTGGTACCAGCTATACAGCTAACCATAGAAGTTGACATAAGTAGTTAAGTGGGGCACCCTAGCGACAATGGGAATTAGCATTACAGAGACCCCTGGGCAACTCTAGCGACAATGGAAATTTAACATGGAGAAAAATCGTGGGCAAATCTAGCGACAAGGGGAATTTAACATGGAGAAAAATCGTGGGTCACTCATGCGACAAGGGGAATTTAACATGGGAATAAATTGTGGGTCACTTTACGTACAAGGGAAATTTAACATGGGGAATAGATCGTGGGACTGTCTAGGGACAATGGGAAATTTAACATTACGGAAACCCCTGGGGGGATATAGCCTCAAGGGAATTTAACATATGGAAATTGAACATGGTGGATCTCTATTGCGTCAAGGGGAATTGAACATGGTGGGACTATCTAGGGACAATGATGGTAGAGGGTCAAACACAAAAGAGACAGAAACATACATACACTAGTACAAGCGTGGGATTTATATATAAAGCATTACCAAGACCTGAAATCTTGCTGGGGTGTTCAAAAATTTGCATAATTGTAATGATGCTATAAATAGCTATAATCAAGAAAATGCTCAACGACAAAATGGATGTGACTAAAAGTAACGTTAAAATGACGAAATTGTCCCAGAATTTAAAGGAAAATAAACATATCGCCGAAAATTAAGTTACAATGGTTTAGACTAAAATGGATAAAATTAGTAACTACTTACAATATCAACTTCTGTGACGATCGTGGATAAATACCTATGTATCTATAATCAGCTGAAATTCCTATGAAATCCCACTATCTATTTATAGCTCCAACTTGTGGGTTTTTCCTTTGGAAAATCCCACTATCTTTTTATAGCCTTAGCTTGAGTGACGTTCCTGTTTATGAATTCTAGTATATATGTATAGCTACAAAATGTGGAAATCCCCAAGTCGATATTTATAGTCTCAAAATTTCCAGCGTCAGTGACGTCACTGTACTGAACACTAGGGGATAAATGGCAACAGTGTTGCAAGTGGCTGACCTGAATACGCGCTACTGTAGGTAGATAGGTAGAGTGTATCTGATAGGGATAAAGTGAGTTTTATAGGGACAAACAGAGACCAATGCACACACACACATACACACACACACACAACATACGCGCGCAGACACACTCACACACACATACACACACACACACACACACACACACACACACACAGAGGGAAGAGGAAAAAACAAACCCCAAATATAATATCCACACTCGGGAGGAAGAAACAAAACAACTAAATATACGATCTACACAACGTACGCTAACACACACACACACACACACACACCACACGCGCACACACACACACACACGCGCGCGCGCGCGCACCACAGAGGGAAGAAGAATAAAACCATTATACACTATCCACACGGAGTGAAGAAATAACCCTTTACATATACTATCTACACCCCACCCCACCCCCACTCCCAACACTACAAAACCCATTTAATCCGTTATTTTATGGCATCAGTGTGTGCTTTAGGAAACATTAAGACACAAAAATGATGGATGAATAGACTGACTATTGTTTACGAACTTGCATGCCTAAAGAGCGTGCGTGAAGAAAAACATCCTTCCATTTCAATTCTAACTAAAACATGATCCAGAGGGATAGAGAGAGGTGAAAGAGCACAATTTCATAAAGTGTGAGTAAAAACAAAACACGCCATCCTTATTATACAATGTCAAGACCAAGAGACACTTACGTTTTCTTTCTGGTCTATTCTCTTTTAGAAGGTAGTATGAAATTTCACATCAGGGCCAACGCATCGGCTCACATTGTCAATTTTTCCATTTCCATGTCTTTACTGGCACAAGTTCTTCATCATCTTCAATTTCTTCTTCTTCTTCTTCTGAATCCATCTTCTCTGTTTCGTCTTGTGTTTTGTTTCTTCTCTTTTCTCGTAGGGCACTCTGAATTCCAGTGTCCTTTCCCCTGACAACGATATTAGGTATCTTGACTTTTGTCTCTCTTTCTTAGACGAAGCAGGTATTTTGGAGACAAATACCCATTTACCTTTGCAGATATAGCAAACTTCATTAGCACACACTTTCGTATGACTCTCATCAAATCAACGACCAAAAGAGTAAGTTTTGTTGCCACTTTCGCCTGTGAATTATGCTTTCGTATGACTTTTAGCAAATATTTGACCAGCAGGTCGATCTGTGCTGACTCTTCCATCTTCGTGATCGTTTGAGAGCGGAATGAATACTCTGACGCTAAGACACTCTGCTTATATACAGGGACCTGCTGCGTATGAAACCTAGTCAAATGTAATTTTGCAATAAGATGAAACGATTTCATTGAGGAAGTAAAAGGCAATGATGTACCGTATCGCCTCACACAAAACCTGAAGTGTTAGCTCAGATCCGTGTCAGCAATTTCGAAGACGACATAACTGAGCTTTCATCAATGTTCTCCAATTATGCCACAAAACCACGAGTCCTGATTCACGCCAAAAGAAATTTCGTTCGGTCCATAAAAAATAGTATCACATCTGAGAAACGCAAAAACGAACTTCCAGAAAACTGAGAACGACGGCTTACACCTACAACGTAAATGAATGAGTTCAAGTAGTGCGTAAAACTTAGTCAAATTAAATTTTTATAGTCAAGACGAAACGATCTCTTTTCGAACAAGAAAGCAGACACCAAGCGACAATGGCAATCCGTGTCACACAACACTTTTCAAAATGTATATGATCAGAGGTTTGTTCTAGCGATCTGCACGGTTAAATTAAATGTTAATGTATTTTGCAATAAGACGGACACAATTTCCATGGGATCGCCCATGGTACGATTGTTCGTGCATTAGTTTAATTTTCAAAAATATTTTTTATATAAATCGCCTATAGGATAGACCCAGTAAAGCATGGCCATTCTCGTCACTGTCTGAATAGCTACTCAAGTCAATTCGAAGTGAACGCGGTAAGAAAATAAGTATAGCTAATGAAATTGCTTACAACGGGTGATGCATTGTTTTGTTCTAGGACTGTGTAGCATAATAATCCCTATGTTCTTGCGTTGTTACCATTACAGTACAGACAGACCGAAATGTGAACTTACAAGCCCTCTTTGTCTGTGTTGTACCATTTCTTCTTACCACATCAAAATACTGAGCGTCACAGTATTGGTTCGCGTTTTCAAGCTGATCATTTTTTTTTATATCTCACTTAAACATTTTAACATAAACACTCACACTCACATCGGTAGAGTCAGAACAGATGTGTTACAGTATTGAGGGGCATGTTATCTTTTTTTTCAAACTAATAAATTTGGGGTTTGTATGAAGTAAAGAACCGAAAGGACAGTGAAACTCAAGGATGATGACCCAATCTGTCTGTCTATTGATGCGTGTATTTACTTAAGAAGAAATATGACCTCTAAAACACAAAGAGATACGGCAAGCATGATTAGAATGAACATAACGATGTTTTCCTTCCCGCCCGTGTAATTTAGAGCTTCAATCCTCTTTGAAGACAAACTTGGTCTCCTTTTGTAGGGCTTGAAATAATAAAAAATCTGAAAAAATCTTAAGCACTTTGCTATAGATAATTTCATCAACAGACTAAACAATATAAATACCGTTACAACACTAGAAAGCCTTAAATCTTCTATCAAAAAGAAATGCATCAAAAAATTAAAGATTAACGATAACTAACCAATGAAACCGAATTTAACAAAGGCAGTGACATGTGAAAAAATGGCTCTCACTTTGGAAAGGTAGGCGAATGTACTCTGTCATGCACCATCAACTTGAAAAAAAAATTATAAACAGAGAGAAACCTGAATTCAAAATTCAGTTGTTGTTTCTTATACATTGTTTCGTTTCTTTTTTCTTTTTTGGAACAAATCTAATCACTAATATAGAGTGGAAAAGGGAAAATGCACATACAAGCTTTGATATTTCTGAAAAAATGAGGGGATATTCCTAACGTTCATAACCACCTATGGACTTGGACTTGTCTGTGACTTATCCACAAAACAAGATGTACATATTTCTGGTCAAGCTGCAAGTGTGTGCGTGTTTTTGAAAATGGTAAAAATTGGATATACAATTTTCTCGTGACACTTATAAAGTGAAGAGTCTGTGCAAGTGTCAAAAGCCAAAGTCATATAAGTTTTGTATTTTGTACGGCTTGTAAAGATTTCCACTTTAGAAAATGTGAAGTATCACAAGTTATTATCACAAACAGAAGTGGAACATAGGGGCTTGCAAGAAAGAAAATAACCCAGACAGTTGGTGTCATCAAGAGTGCTAGAGACGGTACCCGAACTTGCTTGCTTGCTTACTTGAATGAAAGTGATTTTCGCTCTAATGGAGCATATATCACTGGTTTAATAACGCACCGCGTGATTTTTAATTACTCCTGGGGAAGGAAAGAGAGCCTCATCCCCCCAGGCTTTTATGTACTCACAGACTACTTTTAAATTTAGCCACTCAGGTGTAGGACTAACTAATCCTTAACAACCTGACTGAAAGGCTTTAAACATGAGTGGGAACAGTCTCACCACACACTCATTTTTCTGTCCGAGCGTGGTAAAGGAGGGAAAAGGTGCTCAGCAAGACAGCCATGGGTGTTAAGTACTCAACAAAACGCTAGCCCGTACTTATTTCAAATCAAGTCGTGTCACCAAAAAAGACGACGTGTACGACATCAAAGGCATTGGCAAACGCAGAAACCGTAAAGTGGGCAAACGACGTGTCAAAGAAGTCAAAGTACGTTGGAAAGGATATCCACCCAGTTTTGATTCTTGCATCGACGCTTCGCACTATAAAAAGAAGTGACAATCATGCCCTTTCACACAGATTCAGCTACTGCGATCACTCCTTCACCCAATTCTTCTCTGCAAGATTTACAAACACAACCCTTGTGGGTGTGGTATGGAAAACGTGTGCCTAAAACGCAAATCGTCTTTTTCTGCCAAACCTTCGTGGTGTATTGTGTCATCGGTGCAGCCATTGCCAATTTGAGTTTGCAACAAGGAGACAAACACTTGTGGACCATTGTATTGAGCAGTTACATCGGTTACCTGCTTCCTAATCCCTCCGTGAAATTCTCCTCGAACGGGAACAACGGGAACCTAGTGTCCAGTGCCAGTGCCAGTCACCAGTCGAACAACAACAACCACAACAACAAGAACAACCCATTTTGGGCGGAGACACTCCTCTAACTTCCAGTATCGCCTCGGAGAGCCACAAAACTCTGGAATTATGAGCAATAACATCCAATTTTACTTAACCTTACCCAGTGACAGTTCCATGGAGGTGTTTCCCAAGAACACGTTGTGCTGTTACACGGTCAAATTACCTCAGACCATCCAGTTAGATCACGAAACCCATTGGGAAGTGGCTTTAGTGGAAATCATTCACCCAACACAAATCAAAAACATCACCGAAAAGCAAAACACTTTCGAGGTGGAAATCCTGAATGCCCAATTGGAGGAAGAAATCAACAAAATCGGGTTTTTAGGGGACACAAGACCAGCCAGCAATCCAGCCTTCATTATCTACACCTTGAAAATTCCTTCAGGTTTTTATTTTAGTGGTGAACATTTGGTGGACACTATTGCGGACAGGTTCAACTTAGCCTTTGGCAAAGCACTGAACAGAGCCAAAAAAAGTGTGAAGATTGAGTACCATAAAGTGGCTCATCGTCTCGTGATCAAATTTCAAGATACGGACACATTGTCCCTCAGGTTCAATGGTAGTTTGTTTGCAATTTTGGGTGGACATGCAGAAATGGTCGCAAACAATATGAGCCCCAAGATCAAAAGTAATATGAATTTTTACAGAGCTTTTGGAAACCCGGTAGAACTGAACCAAGGACTTAATTTGATCTTTGTGTATTCCGATGTGGTGGAGTACAACGTGGTGGGACACACCTCTGTGCCGTTACTGCGTGTCATTCCTTTCAAAGTGGATAGTACCACAAACAATGACCAGGAAGGTGCAAACACCTATCACGTACACCGTGAATTTGTACATCCTCACTATTTGCCCGTCAGTAAGTCGTATTTAGACACTGTCAACATTCCTATAAAAGGAGATCTGGGACAAAATATTCCATTCTCCAAAGGGAAAGTTACAGTGAAACTCCATTTTCGAAAACGGTTCTCTAACGAATTGTAAGTCAAGACTTCGAAGAGGGACATTTTCACCCTATAAAATCCGGCCAGATGCGTGTGGAATTTCAGTTTGCAGAAAATCTACGCGCAGATAATACGGTGAACGTCATCCTGTGTGCTGAATTGGACAATACGATATAAACCAACAGTTTGAGAGAAGTCATTCCAGACTATTAGAAGCCATGGAAGACTTTTATCAATGTTTGTATAGTAGGGATTCTTTGGACATGGAATGTGAAGATCCTGAGGAAGGAGAACCCCAAGACAAAGACGAAGAAGTCATCATGATGAAGTCTAGATGGCCAGAACAAGAATCACATTTAGTTTCCTGTTATGCTATAGTCTTGACAGAAAAAAATTAAGGAATTGATCAAGAAAGATTGCTATGGATGTCATAATGATCATCCCAGTGAAATTCAACACGATAAATGCCTGATGCTGAGTCAAGAAGAAAAATTGGACGAATATCTGGACGAAGCTTGGAGTCTCATCTCGGAAGAAGACGTGTTACAAAAGTGGTATAAAGGCTTGCGTGAACATTATTGTCCTCCATTAACAACTCAAGAGATCCATCGCATCGAAGCTCTGTTGGATCAGAGTGAGGAGACAAGGTGAAGAAACGGTTATTTGTCAGACATTTTCAAGCAAAAAGTCAGGATCGAATTGATGACTTATCATTACCTGTGAAGAAGAAAAAAAACAAAAAATGGATACCTGAGAACTTTATTACCTTTTGAACCACAGTTTGTACACTGCTTCTTGGAATCCTGTCGTCTGTGCTAAAGATGAACTCCCTCATTGCACACCTCAAAACCATCAAGCTTATGTGATCAACACGGACGACAGTCCTCTCCCAGGAACCCACTGGGTAGCCGTCTACTTTCCTCAAGAAGGATGTGTGGAATATTTTGATTCCTATGGACTGCCCCCCTTTGGAAGACGATATCATTGACTTTATGAGAAGAAATGCTCAGACCACACGATTCAATAATGTGAAATAACAAGGCACATATTCCTTGGTGTGTGGACAGTACTGTGTGTATTTTCTGCATCATTGCAGCCTGGGCTATTCTTTAGAACATTTAGTGACTCATTTTGATCCTCGTCATTCTTCTAGAAACGATGTGAAAGTAGATCGATGGTTTTGTGACCAGTATGCTTATCTTTTGTCTCTAACTAGGAAACGTAGTGTCCATCAATGGCCTAATGACTTCCAACAGTGGAAATCACAATTTCATTCACAACGTTGTCAGCCCTGTTTAAAGTAGAGTGTGAATTGAAAAAAAAATATTTGGTATTTGAAAAAAATGTTTGATGTTATAGTGTTGGATTATTGTTAAAAAAAATGTTAGAGTTGTTTGTTAGTATGAATAAATAAATGTTGTGTTTTGAAGAAAAAAATGCCTTTGTGGTTTGTTTGGCTATAGGAATGTTGATTCATGCTCTTTGACTTCTCTCTATCCCTCTCATAACACTATTTGAATGTTCCGGCTAGAAAACCGTGTAGTAATGTTTTCCTTCACGTCCGCGCTTTGACTTTAAGAACCGGGGAAGTTTCCAGTCTGCCCATCCATTGTTAACTCATCCTCCTACGAAGATGTGCTCCAAACTAGCTAAGCTAAACGAAGCCTACGTGAATTTGCATAGGGTCAGACACAGTCTGATACCGAAGCCAGAAGAGATAGAAAATGTGAGAATGCTAAAAGTCACTGAAGCCCTGAAAGAAGAGCTCTTCAAGGAGGAATTCAAGAAGGAGAAAGAAGAATGGATGGAGAAGTACAGACTTCATAAACAGCAGAGAGAGCAGCAACAGCAGCAGCATGAACCTGACAGAGGCTTTGTCAACAGTTGTATCGACACCAAATAGTTCTTCTTCTCTTTTCCGAAGAAGGAGACCTTATCCTGTGAGAAAGCCTGTCGTCAGAGGAGGCCGCCATCTTATAACCTAAGCGACCGCCATAGCTTCAAGTTCCAAAAAGAATATTCAGGGCTACCCCATACTCTCGAAAAGAAATAACATTCCATTGCCTATGATATGTTAGTCAGTTAGAAGAAAAAATACAGAAGTGAGTCTATCAGCACATGATTTCTTTATCTTGGTTAGAAAGTGCGACTATAAGTCCTTCGTTTCCGTCGCTTATCAAAATTTTAAAAATAGTAATGTTCTGTAAAAAAGTGAGTGAATGTTTCTTTTAGGTTTGTGCGTTTTTTTTTTGTTGGTGATAATATGGATAATGTAAGTTCGGGTACAACGAAATTAAAAGAATTAGGCCCAGAACTCGGTGTGGAGGGAAGAAATATACGCAACAGTAGCGGGAGCAAGAAATGCAGACCTAGCCAGTTGGCACTCCACCCACCTCGAGAACACAAATAACATCTAGTCAACAGCCGACTATACCTAACAAACAACCTGCCCCTTAAAGAGTGGTGGCAAAACAAAGGGCCAATTATGTTAGACAAACGGTATGGCAAGCTCAAATGTAATTATCGGAGGCACTACGTTCTTTTCTGGGGCCCCGAGTGGGCGAGTGGTCTAAAGCGCTCTCCGTTACGGATCACTGTCATCTCACCTTTGTCTGCGTGGGTTCGAGTCTCGGATTCGGCTAATGTGGGTATGTGAGAAAGCTTGCCAGTAGCTTCTCGTGGGTCGGTGGTTCTTTCCGGGTTTTTCCCGGGTTCTTCCTCCACCATTAATACTGGCCGCCATGTATAGCCTATCGCGTGCTGAAAAATGGCGTTAAACCCTACAACAACAACAACGTTCTTTTCTCACTCCGATACTACAGGAATCTCAGCTGAAAGAACAACCACAGCAACAATAACAGCGACAGACACCATAACAGCGGATTTGAAACTATCTACCTCAACTAAAGAATTAGTATCAGAACCAGAAGAGGAAATTGAGGCGATTGAGGAGGAGGAGGAGGGGGACGCTGACACTCGTTGAGAAGTACACCGAAATGGGACTAGATCAAGCATTGTATGACGTCAACAAAGCAGGGTAGTTTATTAGAGCCATACAATACGTTGCCTACAAATCTCTAGACACCTTTAAACCAAGACCTTCTCAATGGGGATTAGGGTCAGAGTTCTTCCACAATTCTACAGACAAACCTACACTGGATACCCCCTCAGTCAACTGGTAGAAGCCGCTGCTTACATTGCCGCCCATCATGGCTACGCATTTCCTGATATCAAGAATCATGAGACTAGGAGTGCGGGAAAGAACGTGAAAGCAAAAGAGAGACGTGTTACCTTCTAACAGAAAAAAACAGCCTTTTTTAGGGCTCCAAAAGATTGCTTTTTATTAACTAGGGAACCATATTTGGCTTGGTATCCCTCCTTGACTAAACTATTCTCGAAACAAACTTGACCCATTGGAACACCGCAACAAACTTAACGTTTTAAACCTAACAGTGACCAAACTGGTATATGTCGCTTAGACATAATAATTTAAATAAGATCAGTATGGCTATTTTTATGTACACTAAGTACTAATATTAGATAGATATGTTAGGAAGTAGGAAATTTAACAGAATCGTTAGATTTGAACTAATTGCACAAGTGGTTAACACATTATTGGTACTTTTTACTGTCCATTAGCAAAAACGGGACTTGATTTGAAATAAGTACGGGCTAGCGTTTTGTTGAGTACTTAACACCCATGGCTGTCTTGCTGAGCACCTTTTCCCTCCTTTACCACGCTCGGACAGAAAAATGAGTGTGTGGTGAGACTGTTCCCACTCATGTTTAAAGCCTTTCAGTCAGGTTGTTAAGGATTAGTTAGTCCTACACCTGAGTGGCTAAATTTAAAAGTAGTCTGTGAGTACATAAAAGCCTGGGGGGATGAGGCTCTCTTTCCTTCCCCAGGAGTAATTAAAAATCACGCGGTGCGTTATTAAACCAGTGATATATGCTCCATTAGAGCGAAAATCACTTTCATTCAAGTAAGCAAGCAAGCAAGTTCGGGTACCGTCTCTAGCACTCTTGATGACACCAACTGTCTGGGTTATTTTCTTTCTTGCAAGCCCCTATGTTCCACTTCTGTTTGTGATAATAACTTGTGATACTTCACATTTTCTAAAGTGGAAATCTTTACAAGCCGTACAAAATACAAAACTTATATGACTTTGGCTTTTGACACTTGCACAGACTCTTCACTTTATAAGTGTCACGAGAAAATTGTATATCCAATTTTTACCATTTTCAAAAACACGCACACACTTGCAGCTTGACCAGAAATATGTACATCTTGTTTTGTGGATAAGTCACAGACAAGTCCAAGTCCATAGGTGGTTATGAACGTTAGGAATATCCCCTCATTTTTTCAGAAATATCAAAGCTTGTATGTGCATTTTCCCTTTTCCACTCTATATTAGTGATTAGATTTGTTCCAAAAAAGAAAAAAGAAACGAAACAATGTATAAGAAAAAACAACTGAATTTTGAATTCAGGTTTCTCTCTGTTTATAATTTTTTTTCAAGTTGATGGTGCATGACAGAGTACATTCGCCTACCTTTCCAAAGTGAGAGCCATTTTTTCACATGTCACTGCCTTTGTTAAATTCGGTTTCATTGGTTAGTTATCGTTAATCTTTAATTTTTTGATGCATTTCTTTTTGATAGAAGATTTAAGGCTTTCTAGTGTTGTAACGGTATTTATATTGTTTAGTCTGTTGATGAAATTATCTATAGCAAAGTGCTTAAGATTTTTTCAGATTTTTTATTATTTCAAGCCCTACAAAAGGAGACCAAGTTTGTCTTCAAAGAGGATTGAAGCTCTAAATTACACGGGCGGGAAGGAAAACATCGTTATGTTCATTCTAATCATGCTTGCCGTATCTCTTTGTGTTTTAGAGGTCATATTTCTTCTTAAGTAAATACACGCATCAATAGACAGACAGATTGGGTCATCATCCTTGAGTTTCACTGTCCTTTCGGTTCTTTACTTCATACAAACCCCAAATTTATTAGTTTGAAAAAAAAGATAACATGCCCCTCAATACTGTAACACATCTGTTCTGACTCTACCGATGTGAGTGTGAGTGTTTATGTTAAAATGTTTAAGTGAGATATAAAAAAAAATGATCAGCTTGAAAACGCGAACCAATACTGTGACGCTCAGTATTTTGATGTGGTAAGAAGAAATGGTACAACACAGACAAAGAGGGCTTGTAAGTTCACATTTCGGTCTGTCTGTACTGTAATGGTAACAACGCAAGAACATAGGGATTATTATGCTACACAGTCCTAGAACAAAACAATGCATCACCCGTTGTAAGCAATTTCATTGGCTATACTTATTTTCTTACCGCGTTCACTTCGAATTGACTTGAGTAGCTATTCAGACAGTGACGAGAATGGCCATGCTTTACTGGGTCTATCCTATAGGCGATTTATATAAAAAATATTTTTGAAAATTAAACTAATGCACGAACAATCGTACCATGGGCGATCCCATGGAAATTGTGTCCGTCTTATTGCAAAATACATCAACATTTAATTTAACCGTGCAGATCGCTAGAGCAAACCTCTGATCATATACATTTTGAAAAGTGTTGTGTGACACGGATTGCCATTGTCGCTTGGTGTCTGCTTTCTTGTTCGAAAAGAGATCGTTTCGTCTTGACTATAAAAATTTAATTTGACTAAGTTTTACGCACTACTTGAACTCATACATTTACGTTGTAGGTGTAAGCCGTCGTTCTCAGTTTTCTGGAAGTTCGTTTTTGCGTTTCTCAGATGTGATACTATTTTTTATGGACCGAACGAAATTTCTTTTGGCGTGAATCAGGACTCGTGGTTTTGTGGCATAATTGGAGAACATTGATGAAAGCTCAGTTATGTCGTCTTCGAAATTGCTGACACGGATCTGAGCTAACACTTCAGGTTTTGTGTGAGGCGATACGGTACATCATTGCCTTTTACTTCCTCAATGAAATCGTTTCATCTTATTGCAAAATTACATTTGACTAGGTTTCATACGCAGCAGGTCCCTGTATATAAGCAGAGTGTCTTAGCGTCAGAGTATTCATTCCGCTCTCAAACGATCACGAAGATGGAAGAGTCAGCACAGATCGACCTGCTGGTCAAATATTTGCTAAAAGTCATACGAAAGCATAATTCACAGGCGAAAGTGGCAACAAAACTTACTCTTTTGGTCGTTGATTTGATGAGAGTCATACGAAAGTGTGTGCTAATGAAGTTTGCTATATCTGCAAAGGTAAATGGGTATTTGTCTCCAAAATACCTGCTTCGTCTAAGAAAGAGAGACAAAAGTCAAGATACCTAATATCGTTGTCAGGGGAAAGGACACTGGAATTCAGAGTGCCCTACGAGAAAAGAGAAGAAACAAAACACAAGACGAAACAGAGAAGATGGATTCAGAAGAAGAAGAAGAAGAAATTGAAGATGATGAAGAACTTGTGCCAGTAAAGACATGGAAATGGAAAAATTGACAATGTGAGCCGATGCGTTGGCCCTGATGTGAAATTTCATACTACCTTCTAAAAGAGAATAGACCAGAAAGAAAACGTAAGTGTCTCTTGGTCTTGACATTGTATAATAAGGATGGCGTGTTTTGTTTTTACTCACACTTTATGAAATTGTGCTCTTTCACCTCTCTCTATCCCTCTGGATCATGTTTTAGTTAGAATTGAAATGGAAGGATGTTTTCCTTCACGCACGCTCTTTAGGCATGCAAGTTCGTAAACAATAGTCAGTCTATTCATCCATCATTTTTGTGTCTTGATATTTCCTAAAGCACACACTGATGCCATAAAATAACGGGTTAAATGGGTTTTGTAGTGTTGGGAGTGGGGGTGGGGTGGGGTGTAGGTGTTTGGCAGAGTTGGTCATTGCAGGTGAGGGCTTAGGTGCTTTCAAAAAATTTTCCTTCTTCACTCTTTGTTGATGGAATATAATGGGTTATTTTCTTCACTCTCTGTTGATAGTATGTGTAAAGGGTTATTTCTTCACTCCGTGTGGATAGTGTATAATGGTTTTATTCTTCTTCCCTCTGTGGTGCGCGCGCGCGTGTGTGTGTGTGTGTGTGCGCGTGTGGTGTGTGTGTGTGTGTGTTAGCGTACGTTGTGTAGATCGTATATTTGGTTGTTTTGTTTCTTCCTCCCGAGTGTGGATAGTATATTTGGGGTTTGTTTTTTCCTCTTCCCTCTCTGTGTGTGTGTGTGTGTGTGTGAGTGTGTCTGCGCGCGTATGTTGTGTGTATGTGTATGTGTGTGTGTGTATTGGTCTCTGTTTGTCCACATAAAACTCACTTTATCCCTATCAGATACACTCTACCTACCTACCTACAGTAGCGCGTATTCAGGTCAGCCACTTGCAATACTGTTGCCATTTATCCCCTAGTGTTCAGTACAGTGACGTCACTGACGCTGGACATTTTGAGACTATAAATATCGACTTGGGGATTTCCACATTTTGTAGCTATACATATATACTAGAGTTCATAAACAGGAACGTCACTCAAGCTGAGGCTATAAAAAGATAGTGGGATTTTCCAAAGGAAAACCCACAAGTTGGAGCTATAAATAGATAGTGGGATTTCATAGGAATTTCAGCTGATTATAGATACATAGGTATTTATCCACGATCGTCACAGAAGTTGATATTGTAAGTAGTTACTAATTTTATCCATTTTAGTCTAAACCATTGTAACTTAATTTTCGGGGATATGTTTATTTTCCTTTAAATTCTGGGACAATTTCGTCATTTTAACGTTACTTTTAGTCACATCCATTTTGTCGTTGAGCATTTCCTTGATTATAGCTATTTATAGCATCATTACAATTATGCAAATTTTTGAACACCCCAGCAAGATTTCAGGTCTTGGTAATGCTTTATATATAAATCCCACGCTTGTACTAGTGTATGTATGTTTCTGTCTCTGTTGTGTTTGACCCTCTACCATCATTGTCCCTAGATAGTCCCACCATGTTCAATTCCCTTTGACGCTATACAGATCCACCATGTTCAATTTCCATATGTTAAATTCCCTTGAGGCTATATCCCCCCAGGGGTTTCCGTAATGTTAAATTTCCCATTGTCCCTAGACAGTCTCACGATCTATTCCCCATGTTAAATTTCCTTTGTACGTAAAGTGACCCACAATTTATTCCCATGTTAAATTCCCCTTGTCGCATGAGTGACCCACGATTTTTCTCCATGTTAAATTCCCCTTGTCGCTAGATTTGCCCACGATTTTTTCCATGTTAAATTTCCATTGTCGCTAGAGTTGCCCAGGGGTCTCTGTAATGCTAATTCCCATTGTCGCTAGGGTGCCCCACTTAACTACTGACATAGCACCTGTAAAGCTGAACCATAGCTGATTGAGAGCTGAGTGAACAGTGCTGCTGGCCGAGTAGAGGTGATCGGGCGTTGCGGACCGATTGGTGGGCGCTGGTTGATTGATTGACCAAGAAATTGAATGGTGGTCGGTGACTACCTGGAATACTGGCTGCTTGATTGACCAGTGTGACTGGTAGCCAAGCGTGATGTTGACGGAGTGTGTAACTCCATAAATGCAATATTTTAGCGTTGGGGGAGATACAGCTCCGAGCCCCCAGTCAGCAATACCGACAATTAAATTATTAAGAACACAAAGGTGAAATTCAAAAGAATAACAATTTAATACAATTTAAACGATATTAATTTCTCAACCAATCTCCTCCCTCTCGACCATGTAACAACCTATTTCATCACGTGATTATAATGTGAGATGGCTTTCCCCTGTACTTAGTTTCTACTCATTTGTGCTCTACTCTGCTAATTCCTTCCCTCCTTTCGGCGTTCTCCGTACTGCCACTCTTCCTATCCTCTTCCCATTTTGTCTCCTTGTCTCCTCCCACTTCTCTCTCTCTTTCTCTAGCAACTAGGTTTGTTTTCTGCCTACTGCCTTGTTCTATCCTGTCTCTCTGAGACTCGGGACTTCACTACGCGGTAGTTCTGTCCCCAAAAGCTTCCTGTGAAAAATACAAGGACGTTAGCATGTTTCGTTAGCCATCTCGCCTCACACTAAATCAACAATCAATCATCAGATAGAGGCAATCTACATCTTCGGTCACGCATTCGTGCACATCGAAAACCATACATGTTCTTATAGAAAAGAACGTTGCAATGAAGAGCGGTATCCTACTTACCATACAGACTTCACTACAGTGCGTCACATCAATATATTCTTAATCTCATTATTCTGAACAATATCACAACAATTAGACAAATTTCTGTACATTACACTCCCACAAGTGTACACAAATATTCAAATATCCATATTATTTAAATTTACCAACTGCAACCTTTCCAAAGTTACAATTTAGTTCAACAATTGCAAAATCTAGAATATCACAAAAATAAATACACTAGTTTACCACGAAGTAACCAGATAGCGAATTACAATATTAATTCTGACAACGAGCTAGCAATCTACATAATCATAGCTCATTTCTCAAGTACGCATGTAAATTAAACAATACAAAGGTAATTCTACGTACTAACAATTATAGTAAGTAAATATACATACTGCACATAATTACAATTACAATGCCGTAACATTCTGCAATAATCGAGCAAATATCTCGCTGACCTTTACGAAGCTTTCTGTCCTTGAATGTACCAAGGCTTTTTCCCGCCAATTCACGAGTGGCTTCCTCGGAGTTATTTCTACAACTTCTCAGCACGATGCTTCACAATGAATAATTCGTTCCCAGCCCAAATGACTGTTAAATTCTGGTTCGAATTGATGGCCCAACCTTCCTCAGTTCTGGTTGGATATCAATTCTACCCCAGTCGGTCCAGATTAACAGACGAGCCTCAGGCCATCTGTCAAAGCGAGGAGATTTACAAAAGCATCGAGGGTCCTTTGTTCTTAGAACAAAGCTTCCAACGTCTACATGTTAGTTTTGACAGCTAACGATGTGGGATCTTGTACAACGAGAATCGCTACGATAGACGCAGGGTCTACATACACATGGCGCTAACCTATTCCTTTGTTCCTGACTTACGTAATCGCGGGCAGGCAAACGTGACACCTCGTTTATTTGTATTTCAATTTGTTGCATTATTATGTTCGTGCGGATTATGTTAATTAGTTCAATATTTGGATCTTATACACGCACGTATTAATCATATTTATTTTCTCATTCAAGTCATTAAACATTGTATTTGTATCACCATCAAAAGTGTTCTGTTATAAATTCGAAATCCAACCCGGTTATATTGTTACAACAGTGGGTGCTATTTTGTTCCCAGTTCTACAGATTAGCTTCTGAATTTGTATTCGAATGTTCCAAAAATGTAGTTGTACTGAGATGCAGAATATATAAGTTTATTGTGAGCCTATGTATTGAATATTTAATATACATACAATACCTTAGGTAAGATCTTGTTTCCTGTTTTACTATATGTGCCAACTACTTAACAGGACATAAACGATTTGCGATGAACATATATCTCACGGACGAGAAGACATTGCTTGGGGAACGAGGAAAACATCTAATCAAATAAATAAATACATATCTTTACGATACTCACATTACAAGTAGATATGTACTAAAATGTTTTGCACAAGGAGTATGAAATGACATCTCTCATTTCAAGGAACAAATGAACAAATACCAACATATTTCGTGAGTAAAGTCACTCAAAAATCTCTACAATGGGATTCCAACCAATCATTCAAAAATATGCAACAATGACACAAATTCAGACTGGTTTTCAACGGACCTTTAAACCGTGTAACGTTGACTTGAATGTTAGATTAATTCATGATGGGTTACCAGAGTGTATTTCTATTGGTATTTTTCACAGTTTGAAAATATGTTGTACGCTACTTTCTGCCGGATATGTAATGAAAATATTTTTCTTTTTTAATCATAGTGGATAGCTCAACGACAGTCAGGTTTGACAAATACGTGACAAATATAAACATATTTTCTTTGATACATTATTAGCACACGGTTTCCATGGCAACCAGAAAGTGAAGACCAAATTTGTGTCAGAAATAAATTCCGACTACGTCATAGTTGTGATACACATCATATGAAGAAAATTGGAGACGGTGCCGAAATCGCACTTATTCAATATAGTCTTTTAAGGGACCAGTGTTAGGCTTGTCGGGCATGGCAAAGATTGATATAGAAAGATCCGTCAAGTTGCAATTAACAGCTCGAATTTATTACGTTGGGCTTTGACATTTTCTGTTGATGCTAAATTATTTATAAACTGTATTTGATGCGGAAGTCTCAATGACAAAATAATCTCACTCCGTTCATCATTATCGCTATCATATTATACTTTTAGTGCCATAACCCCCAAAAGAAATCACATTTATTAGGCCTTTATGTCCTGCTCACACGACGTTCCTTAACATGGATATCATACACAGAGCAAAGGCAATGTGGTATTATATGTTAAGGTCATAATCAACTACAGCCCTAAATTGCACCTGTGCCATGTGGTGATTATATGGTGATTATAAGGCATAAACTATATACCACACAATGTGATTATAAGGCATAAACTATATACCACAAAATGTGATTATAAGGCATACACTATATACCACACAATTTGATTATAAGGCATAAACTATATACCACACAATGTGATTATAAGGCATAAACTATATACCACAAAATGTGATTATAAGGCATACACTATATACAACACAATGTGATTATAAGGCATACACTATATACCACACTATATACCACACAATGTGATATCAGCAAAGAGGTGTATCACTGTGATGTGTGATGCCCATCGTCACAGGACTAGGATTAATGAATACAGTTTCTACAAGCAATATAGAAGAATTTCACATTGTCGTCATCTCCTGTTTACTTTTTGCTTCTGACTAATGTCTTGGGATATACCTCCGGTGAATCCGGTCGAGTGATGGTGCAAACGAAAGTGATATATTAATAAAAAAAAACTGTTTTGTACGAAAAGAACGTTTGATTTAAATAATATATATTGTTCAAACAAAAAGAGATGGATACAGTGATGATTATTCAACAGATGAAAGAATGCCTTATCGCAAAGAAACATTGCAAGAAATGCTCGTGTCTGTATAATTCAAGGTAATACACATCTTTGAAAGTTTGAACAGGTTACCTTCCAAAGTTTTGAGGAAACAAGTTGTCAGCTGACTCATTCAAGTGACAATACTATCTTTAGAATACTAATCTTCATTGAGAACAATGTATTCAACACTAATACATTAAAATAGAATATAACAGAATACCTGAAATGAAGTTGGGAAGCAACTGTATTGCCTCTTAAATATTCTTGACTCCATGAAATTTTATTTGTTTTTTTGTTGTTGTTGTGAAAGGCGGTTTTCGTCTGGAGAAAAAAAAACACTTTTAAGACAAACCTTAATATATATTCTCATTGACGAATTATAAGACATGACTGGCTATGGTAGTCCGTGTCTATTTGAAAGAATATTTGACAGAGAGAAAGAGAGAGAGAGAGAGAACGGCGGTGGTCTTCCTGACAGTGTAGTATGTGCAATCGTATGTTGATAATAGATGGTTATACTCTAATATTATCTAAACATAGTTTGTGTATGAAAACTCCGACGAAAACATACCTTAATCTGCAGCCATTTTATCCGGAACAGCTATATCAATTATAACCATGTGCAGTAAGATTGTAATGATGATATTATTGGTTGATATTTCTTACTCATCAGCAGTCTATTTCAGTTTTGAAATGGAGACATGTACAATAAGTTTATATCGACATTATTATATTGAAAATGTTCTGAGGCTTTACATATCCATCAAGTCGTGGACAGATCTTGTATCAGCGTTTTGCGAATAACATTTCTGATGTTGCAGTCCAGCTGGACTACGTGGGCGTAGTAATATTTCGTTTTGCGTCTTGTCAGTCAACAATGCTGCTACATACATTGCTACTGGTGGAAACGTTGCATTTAAACAATAGTGATTGTGTTAGGAAAAAAGGTTGAGAAAAGCGTCAATGTGACCATTTTGTTGTTTAATAATGAATGAATATAATTTAAAGTTGCTACAATTTCGACATAAATTATGCAATTCAATATTCACGATATTCTTAAGAATTTATAATGAATCACTATCATTGCATTTTTGTTAAAAGCGACAGGAGTTGACTTTAGTGAAATAAATATGAATGTGACTGCTGGAAGGTTTTTCCTTTTTCAAGTGATAAATTGATCGACGTACAATGCAATTCTTTACTAATTTAATAATAAATAAAGAGTAAGACATCTGTTTTCATTAACTATTAAACTATTGTGCCATTTAAATTTTTTTTTAAACTATATTATTCTAGCGACGGGTATTTTCTCACACCTATATTTATCTATTCTTGCTTTCGGACATCTGTTTCATAGCTAAGTCAAAACTCTAGAAACTTCGTAATATTCTTGCAGATATAATTACTGTGCGCAAGGGACGAATAACTATTGGCTCCATCTTGGAGACGAAGTTCAAATGTAGAAATAAAATAATAAAGTAGTAGCATGCAAAATAGTGAGTTTTGAATGAAAAGGTCGAAAAGACATTAAATGCGAGCTGTTCTCGTATAAAGGGGTTCTTCTATGTTGTGTGTGGATAAATGTTCTTATAGAACTGTCACGTTTTAAGGTTTATTCTATTCAAGAACATACTAATACAGAAAATATTTAAGTGACAACCACAATATACCAACATTCGTTTATCAATGAAGGTGATGTGTTATCTAGAAGATCCATCGTATTTTGCTGATTTAAACAATGAAAACCAACGCAAAAACTAGAATGTCAGCTCAAGTGTACTTGTCCCTTCCCCCTCCGAATCAAAGTCAAGTGGAACCCGATCTTGCAGGAAGAGAGTCAATGCAGTTTGTTGCAATTTAGGCCAAGGGAAGCAAACTTTACAAGCAAAAGAGAATACATTTTCTGGTATTACCTTGACGTAGTAAGTAGTAGTTGAAAACTAGGATTATTCCTCTTTTCACAGTAATGCCAACAACGTGGTTTGTGAGAAATGAGCACAAGTACACTAAATATATGTTTCACTTTGTCAACGGACTGGCGGACTGAGAGAGGAACATACAAGCAGATGTACAGACAGACATTACTACCGATTAATTCCAGTGCACCATCCGTTGAAGGGACATAAATTCCTAGGTGTTTCAATGCTATTTATCCAAAATACGTGTAACAGCCACGGGGCTGCGTTATGTACATTTGATTTAATTATATCTGATTTAAAATATATTTATTTCAATTGAATTGTTTGTCAGGATTTTTCATTACATAATATTGTAATGTAGATTTATTCACTAGAGATGATACTGTTGTAGAAACTAGTTTGACCTTGACTGTTAGTTTATAAACACCAAGTGTTGATCAAAATCTTGACCTTGTTTCAGAATGTGTAGTAAACATCGTAAACAATTAATTTTATTTCGCGCCCTGAATTGACGCCAGTGTACATTAGCCAGGATACAGCTACGGGTCAATTTTCTCTATTTATTAGGCAGGCAAAAGTCAACATTGGTTTAGAAAATAAACTGTATGTACATGCTCTAATGATAACGGAAATTAGCAACGAAGGAAATTTAGGGAATACTAATGCACTATTGCGATGTTCGCCCGAGAAAAACTGCATATCTGTTGACTGCTATACAATTCCATACTACAGATATGATAAATAGTTCCATGCAATAGATAGATGAAGCAGTTCCATTATATAGATAGGAGAAACAGTTCCTTGCATAAGATAAGTGAAACCGTTCCATGCTATAGATAAGCTAAAGAGTTCCATGCTATAGATAGGAGAAACAGTTCCATGCTGTAGATGGGAGAAACAGTTCCATGCTATAGATAGGAGAAACAGTTCCATGCTATAGATGGGAGAAACAGTTCCATGCTATAGATAGGAGAAACAGTTCCATGTTATAGATTGGAAAACAGTTCCATGCTATAGATATTGGAAACAGTTGCATACTATTGATAGGTGAAATAGTTCCATGCTATAGATAGGCGAAACAGTTCCTTGATATTGTAAAACGTAAAGGGTGAGGGTTGATTGGCGTATTGTACCTTCTTTCAATGTGTCGTCTTTATTCGGTTCTCGTTATCTAGGAGATTATCTCCCTTGGTGGTAATACCCGGATCGAGTAAACTTATAAGAAGAATAAACAGAGATCTGAGCAGATATACATAACAGAACGACTCGAGCAATGGTGATAACAATACATTAGGAATATACACTTCTTTTGGGAAAAAATCTTTCACAGAATTTCAAAACAAAAATATGTTATGAATAACTGATTTGTTTTGCTGATAGAATTAGTTTATCATACGTTCGAGTGAACAATCGAAGTCGTTGCCTTGTACATTTGCATAACCGGCTTATCTCTGGTTCACTCCAATTTCATTGTAGCTGTTCTTTGTCATTTCGTCTTCCCTTTTCTTTTCCCTCCCTACTGTTTCGCCCCCTTCGGCCCTCAAGCTTTGTGTGGATATGGTTGTTATGTAAGCATGTATATACACATATGCATGGATACGTCAGCACGTAGGTACATCTGAGGTTACTTCTGGGAATACGTCTGAGGAGCTATTGTCCTGTCGGTAATCCTACTGGGGATAGAATATTACACCCCTCTCTTTGTCATATCTAACTATCGATATTGAAACAGATCCAAAGGCTATTAGTCGGCCCAAGCATGGCAGACTAAAACAAACCTAGCATCATAAGACTAATGTACTTCCTAATGGCTAATACATCCCTTCTCATTAACACGCGAGACTTAGAAATTCCGCTCTCATCTCAATTACACAAATGAATGAATGAAATTCAATACCTGGCATAATGTTCAGCGAATACATACGTTCATGTCTTTAGCATACATGAGATCACACTGCATGACTTAATGACGTTAAATTTCAGTCAATATGTATTCAAGTCATTTTCATACTCGAAATTACCTGAGATTGGTGAATTCACTCGAATAATCGTAACTTATATTAACTAAAGTAATGCATGAAAGTCTTAGAACCTAATTCCTATAAAAACAAGACGACTGATTCAAACAATTCGACAACCTTATATAAATAATATATATATATATATATATATATATATATATATATATATATATATATATATATATATATATATATATATATATAAACTTAACACACTTAAACTTATATTAAGATAATTGATTTAGGAATTTAAACAACTACATTCATGAACATATTATCACATGATTCAAGCAAAATATTATATTGATATCAACGAATCTCGTGAATTTGATGCAAATACCTTTTTTTTTTGCTTTCGAGCGTTGTTCGTTTATACCGCCAAATTTATGTCTGTCGACCTTCCAAACATCTAGTCCCTTGGAAAAATATTTTACGAGAGAATTTCTTACAAACTTACTCACGGAGTCTCCAGTACCTTTACTCTTCCAGCAAAGCTTAGACTGACTGGATTTTTCGATGGGGGGAGGGGGAATATTTATTGCTAGGGAATTTAGTGTAGGATACACGCCTCTATTTAGCGTAACCAGTCAGGACGAAATATATTTATTGCTAGGGAATTTAGCCTCTGAAACACGCCCCTATTTAGCGTAACCAGTCAGAACGAAATATATTTATTGCTAGGGAATTTAGTGTAGGATACACGCCTCTATTTAGCTTAACCAATCAGGACGAAATATATTTATCTCCTTTTATCTAGGGGCCAAAAAATAGGTCAACTTGACCTTCCAGGTTTTCGACTAACGGTTTCCAGAAATGTTTTAAATTAGACAGTTACACTATGAAATCGAAGTTAGCCGTATCCCTAATAGTTCGTCAAGCGGATAAGTAAACAAATGCTTAATTTTAAAATCTCTACCACTACGAGCAGACATTTGGAATCACTGCAGCATAGCGATTTAACAAGCGCCTGTCCTTATAAATCTAATTAACTGTTTTCTGACCCAACATAAAGTGCATTTCACAGATCGAAATAAACTTGCCCCTTCACAACTAGAGATAGGCAAAACAGTTCCATGCTATATATAGGTGAAACATTTCCCTGCTATTTATTGGTGGAACAGTTCCATACTATAGATAGGTGAAACAGTTCCATGCTAATCATATTTGAAACAGTTCCATGATATATAGAGGAGAAACAGTTCAGTGTTATAGATAGGTGAAACAGTTCCATGCTATTGATAGGCAAAACAGTTCCATGTTATAGATAGGAGAAACAGGTCCATGTTATAGATAGGCGAAAACGTTCCAAACTTTATATAGTAGAAACAGTTCCATGTTATAGATAGGTGAAGCAGTTCCCTGCTATAGACAGGTGAAACATTTCCATACTATATATAGGAGAAACAGTTCTATCTGGTAGACAGGTGAAACAGTTCCATGCTATAGATAGGTTAAACAGTTCCAGGCTATATATAGGAGAAACAGTTGCAGCTATATATAATGAAGACAGTTCCATGGTATAGATACGAGACACAGTTCCATGCTATAGACAGGTGAAACAGCTCCATACAATAGATAGGCGAAAATGTTCCATACTATAGATAGAAGAAACAGTTCCACGCTATAGATAGGTGAAGCAGTTTAATGTAATAGGTAGGAGAAACTGTTTCATGCTATAGATAGGAGAAACAGTTCCATGTTATCTATAGGAGAAACAAATCGATGATATTGATAGGAGAAACAGTTCCAGGTTATATATAGTAGAAGCAGTTCCATGCTATAGATAGGTGAAACAGTTCCATGCTATTGATAGGAGAAACAGTTCTATGTTATTGATAGGAGAAACAGTTCCATATCAGAGATAGGTAAAACAGTTCCATGCTATAGACAGGTGAAACAGCTCCATACAATAGATAGGCGAAAATGTTCCATACTATAGATAGAAGAAACAGTTCCATGCTATAGATAGGATAATACAGTTCCCTGCTATAGAGATGTGAAACAGTTCCACGGTATATATACGAGACACAGTTCCATGCTATAGATAGGTGAAACAGTTCCATGCTATATATAGGTGAGACAGTTCCATGTTATAAATAGGTGAAACAGTTCAATTCTATAGATAGGAGAAACAGTTCCATGCTATAGATTGGAGAAACAGTTCCATGCTATAGATAGGATAATACAGTTCCCTGCTATAGAGATGTGAAACAGTTCCACGGTATAGATACAAGACACAGTTCCATGCTATAGATAGGTGAAACAGTTCCATGCTATATATAGGTGAAACAGTTCCATGTTATAAATAGGTGAAACAGTTCAATTCTATAGATAGGCGAAACAGTTCCATGTTATAGAGAGAAGAAACAGTTCCATGGTATAGGTAGGTGAAATAGTTCCATGCTATAGGCATGATAAACAGGTCCATACTATAGATAGGCGAAACAGTTGCATACTATAGATAGGCCAAACAGTTCCGTGTTATCGATAGGCCTCACATTCCCATGTTATAGACAGAAGAAACAGTTCCCTGCTATAGATAGGGGAAACAGTTCCATACTATAGATAGGCGAAAATGTTCCTTACTACAGATAGGCAAAACAGTTCCGTGCTATAGGTGAAACAATTCTATGCTATTTATAGGCGAAACAGTTAAATGCTATAGACAGGTGAAACAGTTCCATAATATAGATAGGAGAAACAGTTCCAGGTTATAGATAGCAGAAGCAGTTCCATGCTATAGACAGGTGAAACAGTTCCATACTATATAAACGATAAACACTACCAACCCATTGATAGGTGAAACAGTTCTATGCTACAGATAAGTGGAACAGTTCCATGCTATAGATAGGTGAAAGAGTTCCATGCTATAGATAGAAGAAACAGTTTCATTCTATAGATGGGTGAAATGGTTCCATGTTAATCATATTTGGAACAGTTCCATGTTATATATAGGATAAACAGTTCAATGCCATTCTTCATTGAAAATATGAAATAGTTGTTCAAACTAAAACGCATAACTAAATTAAAACTTTAGCTGTGGACAACGATTAATTCAATAATTAAAAAGGTATCACGCATTTGGGATGGCAAAGGGATAGGTCAGCATCAACCTTCAAAACATGAAAGTATTCATAAATCTGCACCTTAATCGTCACAAATAATACGTTCTACACTGAACAAACGCAACGTGCTGTCATTTATTGTTTTTTGAAAGCGTCTGACGTAAAACGGCGCCGGTTATTAGCGCAGAAACGAAAATTCGCTCAGCGTCGTCGACACTTGACTGCTAACCATCAGCACTTGCCACCTAGAGTAATGAGCCAGAATGGGCGATCTGCGCAGCTTGAGAACCCTTAAACGGATACAATTTTTTTAATGGCACATATCGCATGTGTTAGATTTTCAGTTCATCCTTTTACCATTTGCGATTTCCTCTTCAGGCTTGTTTAATATGGAATGTGTACACTTGTTAATTGCGTTAAGAAAAGAGTGGGACGACATAGCACCATAGGCGGTGGACTTTTTCGATATGGAAGAATATCACTGGTCCCACCCAATCACACAGTCAGTTTTGTCGTCTGTTTTATTTACACTCGTATAGTAAAGTTCATTTGCGGTATTTAGACCTGTATCGTGCCAAAGCAAAGAAGCACTTGCGTCCGATCTCTGCTATGATACGTGATCATATGATGATTTGGATTAAGGACGAGTAGGCCGCGTTTGCCTCTCTTCCCAAGACAAATTCTCAACGGCAAATTACATGAATACGCCTCACCTTTGCTTCAACGCTTCCACGGGATCATCTAGTTGGAGCAATGCATCCTGGTTGTGGAATAAAGAGGCCAATCTCCGGTATGCCATTCGAATACATGGTGAGATTCGCTCTCTGCCTACACATACAGCCATGATGCATATGGCGTACAGATAGCGATAAACCTCAAACATGGTGGAGTTTTCGATGTAGATCACTGCCTCGATGTTATGGGAGGGCATGGACCGCGTGGTGGCTCGAAGAACTTAATGAGGGATAGCCGTACTATTGGTATTGACCAGGGACGACTACCTGGTCGCCTCAAATCTCAGGAGTGTATGGAGCGTAAGCCTGGGCTTATGTACGGGTGTCTGGTCGTCTCCATGTTACCACGAAGCCCACAAACAGTATAGAGGAGTGAAGCCTGACATCGCGACGGTCTAAGCGGCAAGTGAGGGCTGGCCGGCAATGTTTGAACATAGGAACGGGGTCAACGAGGATGTGAAAGCCTGGCGATCCGATGACTTCAGTAATATTGTGTACGCCTTAGTCAAGGGACTAGTATTAGATATGTGAGGGTTTCGGGGTGCTCTGCGACCCTTATATCATTTTCTACTGGGATAGTATAATATTATCACCCTTGACATGCTGGACTGTGTTTACATTGCCGTTATACGTTGTTGCAGTTGTAAAATGCTTGAAGACTATTGCGTTGCAAACTTTTACATACTGCTCAACATAAGTCTGATATGCATAAACATGAAAGTCCGTGGAGAATGTCTGAAGGAAAACACAACAAATTATTTTATTTTTATCGGGAGTGTCTCTTATCAAAGAATGTGAGAGAAAGTATTACTACCGTTACATTTCTGGGGGAAAGGATAATGCTCATCTCGAAACATTTCTAGAACAATAAGATCTCAATTGCTTTATATAGTGCTCTCGAAATAACGTTAAATAATTAAACAATATAATATGAAAAGTGAATCGCAAATATGAATAATTTTTATCTATCTGCAATTGCCTGAACGAAGCGAGTTATTTCCATCCACCATGATGCTGCATTTATGCTTGAGTCTGTAACAAAATTAATGTACCCTTTTCTCGCATTTGTTTTAACTACATATTCTGTTAATGAAGGTCGGAAAACTCTTTCCATTCTTAGTAGTTAAGTGGGGCACCCTAGGAACAATGGGACTTAGCATAAAAAAGACCCCTGGGCAACTCTAGGGACAATGGAAATTTAACATGGAGAAAACTCGTGGGCAACTCTAGCTGTCCCTGAAAAGGGCCTTTGGGTTTTTTCTTCTTCTTCTTTTAACTTCTTAGCTTTTTCCACCATCCTCTTATTTTGTCCATCATTCCTTTCTTCTTCTTCTTTTCTGTTTCCGGCAGCCAGTCCGGGTGGCCCATGGCCCGGAACTTCTCTTGGATTTTCATCCAGTTTGCGTTCAGTTTTTCTAGTTCATCATTTTTTTTTTCTATTTTCTTCTTCTTTTCTTTCCTTTGACCACTTTTCTTTTATTATCTTGACTTGTTCTCTCATCACTTTCCTCATCATCTCCTCTGCTTTCATCATTTGGTTTAAACCCCATTTCACATAGGACCACTCAGTCCACTCCAAAATATCTTTTAAAAAACACCTCACTTCAATAGCATAATCAAGGGCCTCTTTCGGTTTACCTACTTTCACATAGTCAAGTTTTATGAAGCCTCTTAACTTTTTAACTTCCTCTTCAATCATGTCCACAATCAGATCCCTGGCAAGTTTTAGACTCGTCACTTGACTTTTGACAAAGTTCTTAGTAAATTCATGCATCCACTCCTTCTCTAGCCTTTCCACCACATAGGCTGCATCTGTCATCCAGTACCAACTATCCTTTAGCTCATTAAATAGTTCTATACTCATTTTTTGGGGTTCTTCCGTAGAATGGTTCCAACGACAAACTTGGTGGTTTCTTATAGTGAAAGCGCGGACGTGATGGAAAACATCCCCCTAAAAACATAAAATTGATCTTACCTAGATCATAACCTAACAACGCGCGGACGTGAAGGAAAAAATCCCCCTACTTTCTCATTTCATATAATAAAACCCTAACTATACTCTTCACATACGCTAAGAAACCTATAATCTACTATTCACACTAACATACCTGAGCTCTTACAAACACTAACATACAAACACACATTCACTCACATTTTTTTAAAAAGAGTTAGTGTTTATATTCACACTACTCTACCTACATTGGCAAATTAATAGTTATTTCTTTTCTAGAGTATTGGGTAGCCCTTAAAAGGGCTGTTTGTTTTTTAACTCAAGATGCACCTATCTAATGGTTGCACCTTCCTGGCCTGGCGCCACACACGCATCTTCTTCCCCAGTCTCCTTTCACCTTTCTTCTGGGGAGCGCAGAGGGAGGATGATTCGCTTCAACACCCCAATCCTCTGTCTCGGGAATATTGTATGACATCCTCTCTTCTATTTTCTTTTCCACCTCTTCCCTCTGTCTTCTCTCCTCCTCTTCGTTCTTCATTCTTTCCTCTTCTACTATAGCCTCCGCGGCCAGTTGATTTAACAGGCGCCTGACATATTCCAGATGTATCTGGAGTTCAAGAAGTTTGCTTATTCTGCTATTCATTCTTGTGTTGATCAATCAACAAGGGTAGCTAGACTGCCCAGCGAGTTTCAATTTATAGTAAAAGCGCAGACGTGATGGAAAACATCCCCCTAAAAACATAAAATTGATCTTACCTAGATCATGACCCAAAACATCAACGCGCCGACCTAAAAGAAACACTCACTCACTTTTTTATGCTACCCATCACTATTTTAAAATTTTTTATTAACCACTTCAATAGACTATCCACATACGCAAAGCAATCCAATTTAACATCAAATATACACCTCAAACACCAAAAAAGACATCATTTTAATCTACTATCCATACCAACGTACTTGAGCACTTACAAACACAAACACACTAACACACAAACACATACCCTCACATTTTTTAAAAAAAGAGTTAGTGTTTATTTTCACACTACTCTACCTACACACATTGGCAAATTTATTGTTATTTCTTTTCTAGAGTATTGGGGTAGCCCTGAAAAGGGCTGTTTTTTTTGTTTGCTATGGTATTCTTTCTTAGTTTCTAAGAATGCGATGTCCTCTGAGGATAGACTTTCTGGCGATAGGTCTGCTTCTTCGGAAAGAGAAGAAGAACTCTTTGGTGTCGATACGACAATCGACAAAGCCTCTGTCAGCTTCAGGTTGCTGCTGCTGCTGTTGTTGTTGCTGCTGTTGCTGCTGTCTCTGAAGTCTGTACTTCTCTGTCCATTCTTCTTTTTCCCTGTTCATTTCTTCTCTGAAGAGCTCTTCTATCAGGTCTTCAGTGACTTTTAACATTCTCACATTCTCTATTTCTTCTGGCTTCGGTATCAGACTGTGTCTGACCCTATGCAAATTCACGTAGGCTTCGTTGAGCTTAGCTAGTTTGGAGCACATCTTCGTAGGAGGATGAGTCGACAATGGATGGTTAGACTGGAAACAACCCCGGTTCTTAAAGTCAAAGCGCGGACGTGAAGGAAAACATCCCCCACACGGTTTTCGAGCCGCAACGTTCAGTGAGTGTCATGAGAGGGATAGTAAGAAATGAAAGAGCATCAATCCAACATTCTTATACCTAAACAAAAGACAAAGGCATTTTTTTTTTCAAAAAACAATATTTTGTATTCAAAAATCACTTAACACTAACCAACAACAACTATAACATTTTTAACAATAAGCCAACAATATAACATCAAACATTTTTTTCAAATTACAAACTTTTTTTCTCAGTTGACAATCTACTTTGAACAGGGCTGACAACGTTGTGAATGAAATTGTGATTTCCACTATTGGAAATCATTAGGCCATTGATAGACACTACGTTTCCTAGCTTGAGACAAAAGATAAGCATAATGGTCACAAAACCATCGATCTACTTTCACATCGTTTCTAGTAGAAGAACGAGGATCAAAATGAGTCACTAAATGTTCTAAGGAATAGCCCAGGCTGCGATGATGCAGAAAATACACACAGTACTGTCCACACACCAAGAAATCTGTGCCTTGTAATTTCACATTATTGAATCGAGTGGTTTGAGCATTTCTTCTCATAAAGTCGATGATATCGTCTTCCAAAGGGGGCAATCCGTACGAATCGAAATATTCCACACATCCTTCTTGAGGAAAGTAGACGGCTATCCAGTGGGTTCCTGGGAGATGACTGTCGTTCGTGTTGATCACGTTAGCTTGATGGTCTTTAGGTTTGCGATGAGGGAGTTCATCTTTAGCACAGACGACAGGATTCCAAGAAGCCGTATACGAACTGTGGTTCAAAAGGTAATAAAATTCCCAGGTATCCATTGATTTGTGTGTGCTTTTTTCTTCTTCACAGGTAATAATAAGTCGTCAATTCGATCTTGACTTTTTGCTTGAAAATGTCTGACGAATAAACGGTTATTCGTTCTGTTTCCTCACTCTGATTCAGGAGAGCTTCGATACGATGGATCTCTTGAGTGGTTAATGGTGGACAAGAATGTTCACGCAAGTCTTTATACCACTGATGCAACACGTCTTTGTTCGAGATGAGACTCCAAGCTTCGTCCAGATACTCGTTCAATTTTTCTTCTTGACTCAGCATCAGACATTTGTCGTGTTGGATTTGACTGGGATGATCGTTTTGACATCCATAACAATCTTTCTTGATCAATTCCGTCATTTTTTCCACCAAGTGTTTGGCAAAACAGGAGACTAAATGGGCTTCTTGTTCTGGCCATCTTGACTTCATCATGATAACTTCTTCTTCTTCTTCTTCCACAGTCTCCTCACATTTCATGTCCAAAGTTTCTCCAGTAGGTAAAGAGGTATAACAGTCTTCCATGGTTTCTAGTAATCTAAAATAACTTCTCTCAAACTGTTGATTTCTATCGTATTATCGAATTATGCATACAGGATGACGTTCACCGTATTATCTGCGCGTAAAGCTTCTGCAAATTGAAGTTCCACACGAATCTGACCCGATTTTATAGGGTGGAAATGTCCCTCGTCGCTGCCTTGGTCGGGAGTGAAATCGAAAGCCCACAAAGCATAGCCTCCTTCATAATCCTCGTACGTAATACCGTGACTGGTGTTGGTTCCTAACTGTCCCGTGGCTTCGTACAGGGACAAGTACGATCTCAGGTAATTTTTCTCGGGCTCAAATTTAGGCTCGAAAGGTCGGGTACACAAGGTCTTACCGTCGCAAGTGACTTCAATCTTGGACACTTTGTAATGTTGAAACTCAAAAGGATTTTCGTTGTAGGCTCCGTTGAAGGCTGAATTCTTGACGATACCAACAATCAAACGTTTGGGTAACTGTCCTTGGAACAGATGATCTTCGATCATGGATCGCTGTCCAGCAGGAATGGTGAAGGTTTTCACTTCCACGCGTCGTATGGGATACTTGGCGGTCGTTCTGCTCAAAGTCTGACTGATGTCGTTTCCCACTTTAGGCAACACTTCCACACGACGCACGTAGAGTCTGGCTTCTTGGATGACGGTTTTGTAAGTGGCATCACGAGCAGCCATCAAATGGAAAGCGGCACTACTGCGATTCAGTCTCAAGCGGATATCCAACCCGTTCAGCAAATACTTTTCTTGCAACCACATGTCCAAATGCAAACGATCCATCAGTTCTAAAGTGCGACTTTGATTGATTTTCAGTCTTCGAGCTATATATCCCGCATTGTGAGGATTGTCATCTTGTGGTGCAATAGCTAGGTCGTTAAATGTGTTTTTACCCGCTGTGTCAGGTTTCCATACCACGCAAGCATCCAGATGAGTGTTCTTGGCTTCTTTTCCGTACGTCAAGAGATTTTCCAGGCACGCTCGGTAAGGGTACGTATCCATGCTGCTGCTGACCAGTTTGTTATTCAAGTACAAGTCCACTTCGCTAAACAAAGAATGCATGAAATTATTGACGGGAGCTACTGCTTCATCAGCGTCTAGGTCAGCGTTGGGTGGTTCGATCACTTTCACTTTCAAGTATAGGTAACTGCTATTCAGATCGATGTAATCTTCGGGCTGTCCTTTGATTTCAAACTCGATGGGAGCGGAATCGGTCAATGAGGAGACCGGGTGAAATTCCACCCACTGGGATTCTTGCATGGTCATCATGGTGGGGGGCATGGCAAACATATCCAGTTTCGTCTTGGAACAAGCACAAGACTCTCGGTGCATCATTTTGTTCTGTTCTTTCTCAATAATCGAAAACGTCTAAGTCTCGAACGGTTCTTCTTTTCTTGGCCTTTCTAGCTTGAAGTCTGGTGAAAGGGTGTTTTCTTCTTCGTCGTCTCTTTCTGCCTTGTCCTTGCTGAATGCCTGACTCGGTAGCGTGCAGGGCATTTATAGGTGTGTCTCGTCAGCCTAAAATGTCTTTGCCCGTTTGCAGCAAGACATTTTTGCCTGCCCTCATGAAGGCTTCTTTACGGTTTTGTTTGTCGATGATGACATTTTGGAGAAATTCTTTGCCTTGCGTCAGTGCCGCGTCTTTCAAGGCGTGCAATCCGCGTGTCACCATCGGTTTCAACACTGGGGCCACCGAACGAAAGGCCGATTTTAACATATCTCCTAAACCGTGTCCTCGCTGTCGTGCAACCCCTCGGTACACTGGATACATGACTTACGAGTCGCGAGAGAACCGTTTTCGAAAATGGAGTTTCACCGTGACTTTTCCTTTGGTGAATGGAATATTTTGTCCCAGATCTCCTTTTATAGCAATGTTGACCGTGTCCAAATACGACTTGCTGACAGGCAAATAGTGAGGATGGACAAATTCGCGGTGGACGTGGTAAGTGTTTCCACCTTCCTGGTCACTGGTCGTGGTACTATCCACTTTGAAAGGAATGACACGCAGTAATGGCACGGAGGTGTGTCCCACCACGTTGTACTCCACCACATCGGAGTACACAAAGATCAAATTCAGTCCTTGGTTCAGTTCTACCGGGTTTCCAAAAGCTCTGTAAAAATCCATATTACTGTTTATCTTTGGGCTCCAATTGTTTGTGACCATTGTTGGATGTCCACCCAAAATTTCAAACAAACGACCATTGAACCTGAGGGACAATATTTGGGTGTCCTGAAATTTCATCAGTAAGCGACAAGCCACTTTATGGTATTCCAGGGCGACACTTTTTTTGATTCTGTTCAGGGCTTTGCCAAAGGCTAACTCGAACCTGGAAGCAATGGTGTCCACCAAATGTTGGCCACTAAATTAAAACCCAGCCGGAATTTTCAAGGTGTAGATACTGAATGCTGGATTGCTGGCTGGTTTTGTGATCCCTGAAAACCCGATTTCATTCATGGCTTCTTGTAATTGTTGGTTCAGGATTTCGACCTCAAAAAAGTTTTCAGTTTCAGTGATGTTTTGGATTTGTGTAGGGTGAATCATTTCTACCAAAGCCACTTCCCAATGGGCTTCGTGATCTAACTGGATGGCCTGAGGTAATTTGGCCGTGTAACAGCACAACATGTTGTTGGGAAACACCTCCATGGAACTGTCACTGGGTAAGGTTAAGTAAAATTGGTTTTGGTGACTCATAATTCCAGAGTTCTGTGGCTGTCCGAGGGGTTATTACTGGACGTCAGAGGCGTGTCTCCGTCTAAAATGGGGTTCTGATTGTGGTTGGAGTGGTGACTGACACTGTCACTGGACACAAGGTTCCCGTGGTTCCCGTTCGAGGAGAATTTCAGGGAGGGATTAGGAAGCAGGTAACCGATGCAACTGCTCAATAAAATGGTCCACAATTGTTTGTCTCCTTGTTGCAAACTCAAATTGGCGATGGCTGCCCCGATGACACAATACACCACGAAGATTTGGCAGAAAAAGACGATTTGCGTTTTAGGCACACGTTCTCCACACCACACCCACAAGGGTTGTTTTTGTAAATCTTGCACAGAAGAACTAGGTGAAGAAGGAGTGGTCGACGTAGCTGCGACTGCTGTGTGAAAGGGCATGATGGTCACTTCTTTTTATAGTCGATGACTTGCGAAGCGTCGATCCAAGAATCAAAACTGGGTGGATATCCTTTCCAACGTACTTTGACTTCTTTGACACGTCGTTTGCCCACCTTACGGGTTCTGCGTTCGAGAATGCTTTCGATGTCGTACACGTCGTCTTCTTTTTTGGTCACACATTGTACCTCGGGCAAATAAAACGTTCCTTTGAGCACTTCTGCGTTCATGTCTTCCAATTTATAGACGGCAGGATGACGGCCATGCACTCGTCCAGTGACGCGAAACAATTCGGTCGTCCAGTTGGGTAAGTAACCTTTGTCGAAAGTGCGTTTGGTTTTGCCAATGCGCAACCAATCTCCTACGGTCAACTCTCCACTTTTCTTGGGGACAGCCCTCGTCGGGGACGTACCAAACAGACGCTCAAACACCTGCACTTCGTTGTCGGGAGTCACGTCTTGCGGGGCACGTCCGATGCTTCGATGGTAAGATTGGTTGTACGCTTGCACCAGGTGCGGTAAGATGTCGATGTACTTCAGAGTGTGGTGATGCGTAAAATATTTCCACATGCGTTCTTTCAAAGTGCGTTGAAAACGTTCCACGATGCTGGCTTTGGTTTCGGGATTCTCGGTGGTAAAAAAATGAATGTCACGTTTCTTTAATTCTTTTTGGAAAGCTTGGTTCAGAAATTCGGTGCCTTTGTCCGTTTGCCATCGAAGAGGGTGACGACCGCTTTGTTTCAACACCCGTTGCAGGGCTCGCACTAACTCGCTGCTCGATTTGGAAGTCAAGGGCACGACCCAGGCAAATTTGGAAAAGACGTCGATGACACAAAACAAATATTTGTAGCCACAATTCTAGCTGGCCAAATGAGAGACATCGGCTAAATCGGCTTGCCATTGATGATCGATGCCTTCCACTCGGGTGCGACTTCTGGCAAACTTGCGTCGAATGGGTTTGTGTAAAGTGTAGGTAGCTTGTTCTTGTAACCATCGTTGCACTTGAGGTAAACGGAGACTTTTCAGTCGAGTTTTAGCAGCACGATACAATTTTTGAACTCCTGCGTAACCTGCAGGATGGGAGGGATCGTAGTAAATGCTGACTAAGACTTTTTCCATTTTTCATGGTGTATTAATATGTCACCCACTCTTCGGTGATGCTACTTTGGGTGGGACGAAAGGGTGGTTTGGAAACGGATTTACGTGTCCGATGGGCTACGGGAGTAGAAGTCGAAGGTAGTGGTGGTGGTGGTGGTGGTGGAGGTGGCAATGGAATGGCTTTGGTTTTCTTTTCTTTTTTCACTTCTGGTTTCCCTTCTTTCTTTTTCACTTTTGTCAAAGGAGGAGTGGACATCATCTTTTTAACCCAAGCTTTCATTTCTTCTCGTTGGGGTGTGGGGGACGGGGTCAACAAGGATGCTGCAATCTTACTCGAAATGGGAGCTACTGACGGTGTTTGAAACACTTCTCGCATCTCTTCTTCCTCAGGCCTTCGTGGGATAGCATCTCTGGTGACCCCTGGGGATGGTAGTAGTGGTGGTGGTGGTGGTGGTAGTGATGATGGTGCTGGACTTTTCATCAAGGTCTTAAATCTTTTAGAGTGGGTAGAGCTGTTTCGTCTAAAGCTTTCTGGTGAAAGAGTTGCAGTCGTTGCAAGAGTTGACCGTACTTTTGCGATTTTTCTGTTTCGGACAAATCTTGGCGATCCATCAAGGACTGCAATTCGTGTTGTAACTGGGACATCTCGCTCAAATGGGGATTGGGAGGTAAATTAGGGGTGCGTTGTTCTTGCCACCGATGGTATTCCATCCATCGTTTGTAAGGCACTAAAGCTAGTTTTCGTCCTTCCATTCGGGTTGTCAAGGGTCAATTCTGAGATCTTGGGACTTCCGAGGGCCTTTTCATCTTGCTCTCACCAGTCCTCCCAACATGGTTCCCAAGACTCCGTTCAGTATGGGACCTAACAAGAGAGGCAAAATGCCTCCACGTTGGACCAACATCTTCTTTTTTTGACGAATGGGAATTTTCTTTTGAACCATTTTCCGAAGAACGTGACGATGTTTGCCTAAGCATTGTTTCTGGTGTTTGGACAAAGGGATCGTGCCTTTCAAAACGTTCAAACAACATTCGCACACGGTATCGATGACCTCTTTGGAGGCCGATTGAATGAGTTTTTTTCGTAGGGGTGGAGAAGCTTTGGACAGGACAGATAACATGTCCCCATGTTTGGCTAAACGTGGTGGCAGTCCTTTCCTTTTCTTTCCTTGGGGTTTTCTGGAGGGTGACATCCTTGAGTCTTCAGGAGCACCAAAAAACACTGATACCCTACTTGGTCACAGGCCTTTTTTATACTGGAACGCGTCGCCACTGATTGTCTTTACGTCGTATCAGTTTGAGGACAGGCATGACACGTCTTGCAGGGGTACGCAACGGACTAAATCGAGCCAGTTCTTGCTTGGACAAATCCAGTAAACTTTGTAACATGCCCGATCTTTCATGGACTTTGATTTTGGGAGAAGGTACTTTGTGAGCAGCAGCCACTGCCGCTAAATTGGAGGGTCCTGCCACTGGGGAAGTTCTTTTGGGGGTCATCAACGGAGAAGTTCTTGGTGTGATCAACGTCTCCAAGCACTCTTCAGTTCTGGGTGTCATTAACGGAGAAGTGGACAAACGTGAGGCTGCCGGAGACGCAGTCACCGCCGTGGCAGGTCGTGGTTTGCGAGTGTAAGGTTGCGTCCTGGCCGAAGTACCTTTCTTGCGACTAGTTTTCTTCTGTGGACTTTTCTTTTTCTGGGGACTTTTTCTCTGTTTCTTTTTCTGGGGGCTTCTTTTCTTTTTCCGGGGTGGTGGTGGTGTCTGGTCAGAGGAGGGTCCTGCCACTGGAGAAGTTCTCCTTGGGGACCTGGTCTTTTTCTTTTTCTTCTTGGAGCTTCGTTGGACTTTTGTCTTGGGGATAACTTTGGGGGCATTGGGATCCCATCTTAAGAGAGAGCGAATGATGACCCCTCCTAGAGTACCGCTCCTTCCAGGTTTCAAAATGATTTGTTTTTTGGTTTGAGTGTCGATGCGGGGATCGGCCAGTTGGACCAAAGCGACTTTGTTTCGATCGAAAAAGCGTTGGGTTTGATGAGGAATCTGAATGATTCCTTGGAGTAATTGACGTGCCGTCACCGTGAACCATCGTAAGACTTCTTTTAGACTAGCTTCTAAGACACGGGCTCCTGTTTGTGGATTTTTTTCTCGACTGATGCCATACAAGGCACGAATCAATTTGACGGGAAGATGCGACTGAAGGGACGTCATGTTCACACTGTGTGAGACAGACGAAAAAGGGTCTGAGGTTTTTATAGATTTTTTTATGGGGAGTGAAATGAAGTCGAGGACGGAGACGTGTACAGGACAGGCCCTCCGTCTTGGCACCAGTGGTGAAACAAGTGGGTACGAAATCGCAAATCCTCGGGGGTCGTAGGTTTCAAATCGACGAATAAATAGGCGTGTGGCGTTTGAGTGGCATCGTCGTACGCCTGAGTCAGCCAAGGCGTTCCTAACTGTTTGGCTAAGACTTGCACTTGCGATTTATCTCGAGGGCTTTTAAACAAGACCACGTAATGCGCATTGAGACTGATGGTGCGATGGGCTTTACTTTGTTGAAACAAATTTTGGGTGATGTAAACGACACTGGCATTACGGTGATGCCCTTTGCGCGTGAACCACAGTTTAATTTCTTCTTCGTCTTCTCCTAACATGTCGTCGAAAATGACCAAATGGGTTTGACGGGAGTCAGAGACGATGCCGTCGTCTTCTTTAGGAATGCCTTCCACAAACACGATGGAATCGCCTTGACTTTCTCGCAAGAGGCTGTACGCCGATTGCCACTCTTTGTAACACCACACGATTCGTTGAGGGGGCCGATCGATCAAATGATGTTTATGTTCGATCAAACGCTTGACGAATTCGGTTTTGCCTGAACCGCTAGGTCCGGCAATGAGCATGTTAAAGGGATGGCGAAGATACAAAGCCTCCCAACTGGCACGATCTAAGTGTTCGTCGATGACTTTGACAGTAAAGGAAGAGGGAGCAGAGACAGCAGAGGTAGCCATTGTGTGAGAAGTGTCACTTGTGACACGAAAACAAACAAGACAAGAGTTTATATAATTTTTCAGAACACGTTTATTGAATGTTTTTTTTTCAAACATGAATACGAAAGACAAAAATACATAAAAGCCAAAGGCTTAAGTACAAGGATAAAAGGCACATGATAACCATTAACGTGGAATAAAAACAAGTGTCTGTACAACATGTTTTGGGTAATGTTCTAACCAGTTCTATAGTAGGGGGTAAGGTCACACAAGTGTCCTCCCGAAAGGGTCTTTCAGGTCTGTCCACGACAGTCCTGTTCTGGGTGACGGGTTCTTCTGGCACCGTCGCTAACACGGGTTGAAAAGTAACTTTTTTCCTTGAACAAGTCTCGTGCATACTGGGCCACTTCTTGTGTCCAAGCCTCAAAACCCCATTCTTTCCAGGCACGGACATCTGTCCAATGGGGATGTAAGTCACAAGCTACACACACATCGTCATACACGTCTTGGGTAGCTAAAAGTTGACGAATCTTTTTTTCCTGTTGAGGTCGTGAAGTATCCAGATGAAAACGCAAGGCTTTGGGCAAAAGGAGTTTTTCGTGACCATTTAAGGCCATTGAGGTGGTAAGTACTGGTCGTAAAGAGTCCACAAAGAATCGGCTGGTAAACGAAATCCCAGAAAACAAGTCACTAAGACACACACCACTTGTCGTCCCAAATTGAATGGATACAGTTCTTGTAATAATTGATGGTAATGATCCACGGTTTGAATATGGTCATTGAGTACCTTCCACGGAATCTGTTGGATGACATGTGACATAAACCGTGGCATGGCAGCCTGTTTTTATATTCTCTTTTTTCGGATGCAATACACGTACCTTCTAGCCAGAGGTCTTCGTTCTCCAGTAGGGAATCTAAATCTTGCATACTGTAACCGAAACGTCAGAGTTCGTTTAGGTGTTTCCTCTTCCTCTAAGTAGATTCCACGTAAAATATTTTTGTAATCCTTTAACTTGTCTTCCTCAATGCGTTGCACTAGGTGAATCTCGAAGTAACCATAATCATGAACATGTCGATCATTAGCGACCTCAAAGTTTTGAACAATGTCTGACCATTGAAAGAATTTCTGACGAATCAGTTCTCTTATACCATTCAGGTACCAGTGGTTAAAGATCTGGTGACGTAACGGATGCAATTGTTCTTTACGTTTCACTTGTATTTTCACCAGCTCTCGGTAAACCCTTTCTCTCACTTCCACAGGCAAAGCACGAATGTTCTCTTGTAAAGTATTCATGAATAAGTCAGTCCGTACAATTCACAATCTTCTCATAGAGAGCAAAAGTAATCCACATAGTGAGTGATTTCTGACCACTGGTATTCAGGATAACGTCCAAGAATGTCACTGAACTCTTTTGATGTAAACGGTCTAAAGCGATATAATAGGATGAATGCACCCTTGACCCAAAGAAATCTAACACACTGGTTGACTTTTTTCACTTTCCTCTTATGAATTTCTCGACACAAAAGTTCTACAGTGACCCATTGAGATTTCACTCTGGCAAGTCCCTGCCAAACTTCCTTGTAAATCTTCTCTTGCAGTTCTTTAGGTAATGATTCAATATCGTTTTTGAAATGAAGTTTAAATACTGGTCTCGGTGATGTCCAACATTTGACTCCTAGCCAATCTGGTTTCTTCTTCATCAACGACATGGTAAGTTACCTTAATGTCTCGGTCCCACTAAGGGTAAGTAATGACAATTCGGTGACCATCGAGCATGTTCTAGGTAGGCCGAATCTTGCGGTTCCCAGTGGTGAAGTGACACACCGCAACTGAAGCACTTGACTTTATCTCCTTCGCCCAAGTAGAAAAATCCGGCTCTGGCTAATTCTTCGGGGGTCGGTCCTCCCAGATACTTAGGCCATTTTCCTTTGAACGATTGAAGACGATTTTCAAAGTCGCAGTATTCCGACAAACGCACAGGAAACGAATATTCGTCTTTCACAGGTTCGTTTCGATGAGGGTTGGGTGACATGAACAGGAGTTTGCTCAGGGCTGGATGACATCCGTAGGGAGGTAAACGTGAAGGTCGACATTCCCCTTTAAACCCAGTAAAATGTCCAAGAGGACGAGCGGCATCACTTTCGCATCCCACAGGTTTGACACGCACAGCATCACTTTCCATGATAGGGGTAGTGACACTAAAGTTCCCATGATGCTTTACGGCATCGCTCAGGTCACAACGTACAGCATCGTACCCATCGCAAGGCTCACAATCGCACTCGTCTGCAAACTCCGTTACGCAATTACAATGGTAACCACATGGACAATCGCAGTTTCCTTCCGGACATTTTCCGTCGCAATGCATGGGTCTTATCCATCCAATATTAGTCACACTAGAGGAAGATACAACTTTTTTACAATCTCCAAACTGGAACGATGTCTCTTTCAAAGTATTCATCTTGTTCGCTCGGTCTTGGTAGTCACAATGAACTATCGATCTTGCCTAGGGTTCCCTTTTATATACAGACCAATACCGACGTGACCGTACGGCAACGTAAAGTGATTGGGAAGTCTCACTCGCTTCTGGTACACGATTTGATGGACTTTTTCCAAGGGTCGACTGACGATGTGGTGAGTGGGTAAACGTACAATCTTGTTCGGTTGATAGGTGGTCACTTTAAAGTTTCCATCCTCTCCCGATTGCAAGGCTTCTTTCAATACCCCAAAGTTGACCACTCGACTGGTACGATGATTCAGAGTCAGTCCTTTCACTTTGCACGTCGTGTGCACTTCTCCTTGTTTGTCACGGTATTCGTAGCCGTAATTTTTGTGACCGCCACTGACAAAACTTAGAATCTTGTCGTCGGGATGCTCGTCTGTCCAGGCTCCTAAACGGTCTCCTTCGATGTCTGGGTGATGTTGAATCTGGTGATGGATGTAAATGCAACTGTCCGTGTCAAAGTACAGGACGCGTTCCCCTAACAGTTCTAAAGCTTCGTACAATTTTAAGCGAGCATGGGCTGTCACGTAAGCCGCAATGATGACATTTCCAAAAGGGTCGTCTTGTACAAAGTCCAGATCTTCTTCGTAATTGACAAAGATCAAATCCTCTCGAACGACGTCCACGTGTTTCATGTATTTGGTTTTGTCGTGAATCATCTGGAAGTAGCGGGAAGGTTCTGTCAAATATTCCGTCTTGGGTAAACACGGTCGTTGTGCCATTTTACCCCACAAGCAATTTAACATCACTTTGGCAAACGATCGCCTGCCTTCGTTTTTCTCGATGTGGTCTACAGTGATGCCTTCTTGTTCATAGTATTTCTCTTTGAATTTTATTTGGTCTTCGGGAGTGTGACACCAGGAAGGATAGCCGTTGGCTTCTTGCTTCAGTTTCAAAAAGGCATCCACGTAGTCGGCGAAAATTCCTTTCTGAGTAGGGTCACCCTTGTGGTACTGTTGTGTCTTGGGAAAGTGGCAAATTTCGTACACTTCTAACAGTTGGTATCCCATGTCCATAGCTTTGAACAATTCTACGCTGACCCAGGTTCCCGTCAAGGCACGTTCTTCCTGGGTGTGATGACAAGGCTGATCTTGGTTGCACGTTTCGGCACAAGTACGGCACAAGGGAAACATCAGTTTGCCTTGACAATGGTGAGGTAAGACGGGATGGTATAGGTTCGTGGGAGGCAAAACTTTGCACTTGATCAAGCCTTCGTATTGTCGAATGTTTTTCAGGTCGATGTGTTCCGTGAACAATTGCGGGTGCCCTACAGGAAAGCGACAATATTTGCACACGTAGGGATGCAGCGAACACACGTCCAAGTATTTGATTTCTTCTCCTTTCTCTTCGTCGGCTTGGTACAGCAAACAGGTGGCATTGGTCCTTCCTCCGTACAAACTATCCGTCGGGTTCAGGGGGTCCATGAACTTTCCACGAGGCGTTTAAACTCGTGATCGGTTTTCAAACGGTGATCGTATTCGTGTTCCCACATTTCCACCACTTGGTATCCTTGCTGTTCTAACTTTAGGCGTCGCTGACAAATGTCCTGGTACAGGTCTTCCATGGTCCGTTGTAAAAACTGATTTTTAGTGTCTCGGTCAGGGTAGCAGACGGGACATCCGTGAAATAAGCAACCGTTAAACTCGTACACGATCTTGGGGTTTTCTAAGTCCCAGCCATCGACCGAATACGTTCCGATGGTCTTTTCACCCCCTCCGTTGCGGGCATGCTGAATCCACTTGTCTTCCTTGTCGCACAAGTAATGTAACCAACGTAGGGCTTTGACCGAGTATTGACGTTTCACAAAGTGGGTCGTTTGAGGGATAATGACAGCTACGGTGTTTTCAGGCATGAATCGTTGTCGATACACTAAGGAACACGCTTTGGCAATGGTGCAAGCTTCTTTCAAAGGATCCACCCCTCCGTGTTCCATGAACAGTTCTCGAAATTTTCCACAGCAACGCCGTAAAATGTCCACGTCGGAACGACAATACTTTAGCATTTCTTCCTGAAAGTCGAAAGGGTCTGAGGCGTGAGCCTGGTACCAAGCGTAGAAAGCTTCTCGTTGTTCGGTACGCATGTTGTCGGGGTCGTAATAGTGAGCCTCAGGTAAATGGGGTAGAACGGCGTGTTGATTGGCTTCCGTATTGAAAAAGTGTGGAAAGTACCCTTTAGCCATTTCTGTCATTCCAAACGTTTTAGGCATTCGACTCAAAGGCATGGCCAAATAGCTCATCGAATCTTTAAACTGTACTTGTCCCACTTGCATGAAAATGATTTTGGCTCCGTTCAAAGTCACTTTAGGACGTTCGGTGCCTTGTTCCGTATAGTATCTGAGAAGAAACTGTCCATCGTATCCGGAGAAATTGTAAGCCATTACCGTGGCATGACGATGACAATCTCCGTAACGTTCGATGTCCTCTTGGCTCCATGTCTTGTCGATGGGGTCTAAGACCCATCGGGCGAAATCGGCTAGCGTGTTCGGTCCCCGAAAGATTTTTTCACGTCCTCCAGGAATCTTGCTGCAGTGAGGGCAATGACTAAAGATAGGTTCTTGAATGCACTTCTCGCACGCTCGATGAGCCACGCAGAAATTAGGAATGTGAATGCCGGTCTCTTGCATGCATTCGAAATCGAAAAAGATGAAATTGCCTTTCTTCTTCTGACTGTCCTCTTTCTCTGGTGGGGGTTGGTATTTTTGCACGTAGCATTGGTGTTCCAAGTCCACGATGTGGTGACAAATGTGACATTTTTTCTTTCCTGAACATACGTGTGCCTTGGCATTATTGGTAAGTATGCCTTGTCCACACGTGGGGCACAATCTCAGCAGTTGACAAGCACATTTCTGCTGTGAGCCTTGTGTTTTCAAATGTTGTTGGTAACAGGTAGGGCTGACAAACGTGCGCAGACAAGTTGAACAAGGCACTGGTTCTTCGCTCAGACAGGGTGGAGCGGCCAAACATCCTGAGCATTTCCATCCACAATGTTTGTGTTGCTCTCGATTGTTAAAACCATAATCACATTTCTCACAATAATAACTGTATCCCAGGAATCCGGTGATACTGGTAATGGTATCGAAATGTTCATCGTGATAATAGACATGAATGTATTTTCCGTCATTAAAATGTTGGCCTCGAAACAACAGAGGCCCGCACATTTCTTGAGGGTGCACTTTCAAGGTGTATCGTGAAGCTAGGGCATCTTGCAATTTTTGCATCTCAGAAATGCCACAGGGTGTGTCTTTGGACAGTCCGGCTTGTTGTAACAGGAGTTCTGCTTCGTTTCGTTGTTTGGTTCGGTTCGATTGTCGAATGTTCTCCCAGGTTCTTTTCCATTCTACCGTGTCGTTCTTGTTGGCATAGGTTCGTCCCACCACGACGGCACGGGCTAAACACATCTGGTCTTGAGGGTTGTTAATTCGGACGAGACTTGTTTTGGTGTTGCGAAGGTCGTCCACCAATAACATCTTTTTGCGTCCTGTCCCTTGAGGAAGAGAGACGTGGGCCATTTTCAGTGTGGCTTTACCATCGGTGATGTCAAACTGATCATTAGATTGTTGTACGTGTTGAATCTTGTCCATGATTTTGGAAGGGGTTAGTTCTGCCGGTCTGCTTAACTCGATCCAAACAGGGGATTTCAATCCGTCGTGATCTATGGATAATGTCAAGCGATCGTCTTCTTTGGGTTGACATTGTCGCTTGAGTGCTGTGAGCAAAGAATCCCACATCTCCGTGATAAACCCTTCTGCTTTCTCCAATGGTACGTCGGCCTTGAAATCTTTAAACTTCACCGTGTAGGTGTAAGCCGTGGTTCTAAATTTTCTAGAGGAGCGCTTTTCCGTCTCTCGAATGGAATAGTATTTTTCAGGGTTGACTAAGGGTGACGAACTTGGTTTAGAGGTTTCAAATTCTGGTTCATTCATGTCCTCTTCAAAATCACTGGCATGAATTTGTGCCAAGATTTCAGCTCTGGTACGAGGCGATAGATCACGTTTCTGCCTCTTACTTTCTTCTTCTTTCTTCTCGAATGAATGGGATCGTTTCATCTTGAGTGCAAAACGTCAAATGACTCAAGTGTAAACACCATAAACTAATTTATAGTCATGGCAAACCAGCGTATATAAAAGGGTGCGTGTCTTGTCCTTTCACTATTCATTTCACTCTCAAGCCGAGCACAACGATGGAAGAGACTAACCAAATCGAACGTTTCGTCAGAGCTTTGCGAGGGGTCATTAGAAAATTCTCTTCAGACCAGCCCACGGACTACTCTCCTTCCTTTCGAGATAAAAGTCAAGATACTTGCTATATCTGTCAGAAGAAAGGGCATTGGTCTTCAGAGTGTCCAGACCGTCAAAAAAGAAAGAAAAACAGGCGCTAAAAAAGACAAAAGTAAAGATACCTGTTATTATTGTAAAGAAAAAGGACATTGGTCTCCAGATTGCCCAAAAAAGAAACAAGAGGAATCAGAAAAAAGAGGAATTCTTCAGAAGAAGAGAGGGATTCTTCAGAGGAAGAGAGGGATTCTTCAGAGGAAGAAGAGGAAGAAAGAAGACAATTCTATCTACAAGAGGCAAAGAAACAGGAGAAGAAAAGAAGAAGGGAAGAAAATGAGGAGAAAGAAGAGGAAAAGACGGTGAAGAAATTCAAAAAACAGAGAGACTAAACAAGGAGAAAGAAGAAGTCAATGAACTTTTTATTAAAGTGATGTGTTGTGAATTGTGAATTGGATTGTAAAAATGGATAAAAGAATAAATTAATGATATAAGGTAAGTGTCTTTGAGTTTTGATTTTAAAATAAGAAGGTACACTCACGCACTCATACACAGAAACGTACTATAAGGGTAAAATGGGTGGGTTTTTTTTTGAGTTATTGGCAAATTGAAATTGTATTTCTTTTCGAGAAATGTGGGTGGCCATGAAAAGGGCCTTTTTTTCTTATGGTGAGTTTAAGCAATCAACTTTAACTGCCTTAAGCCTTTGCCACGGCCAAGGCCTACTTCTGGACTGCGTAATGTTGATGATGATGATGATTGGGTTGAAATCACTAAGGGTGGTACGGTAGGCTTAGTCACAGGGTTGACGTGTTTAGCTCGGGAAGGTCGTATTCTCTTCGGTCGTAATAAAGAAGTCTGATACATTTGTTTCAGACTTCTTAACTCCGCTAAAATGTCCAACAGTACCGTGACCGTTTGATTTTCACCCTCTTGTTTCTTTGCTGCTACTTCTTCTTGCTGTTCTTGCTGTTGTTTTTTTCTTACCTCTTCTTCTTGCTGCTGTTGCTGTAGGAGAAAAGCTTGTTCCGCTTCCTTTTGTCGTTGTATAAATTTCTCCAATTCTTCTTTCTGTCTCTGTCTAAAATTCTCCACATGCGGTAATGAAGAAGGTAACGCAGGTTCCGGAACAAATTCTTGCGAGGAGAGAAAATCCACAAAATCCCAATTCACCTCTTCTGAAAGTAAGTCCGGGTTCCCTTGGACAGTCTCCTCTGTTGGTGCACCCCAATGGATCGTTTTCTGAGTTTCCGTCATGTTGAAACACTGTCGCATAGATTGACTGCACACAAGCGCTAACGAATCTATATAGACCACGTGACGTCACAGACTGTTCTCTTCGGATTGGATGCGAGCTGACTGAATTTTGTAACGCGTGTTTGGATTGGTGAATGAACTCAATCCGTTTCAATCCTACCTGTACCTATAAATAAGCGCAGTTCACTGCATTGATTCACCTGTTCTCGTCGCTTCAAGATGTGGACCACAGTTGAGTCATCCACCCTTGTGTCTTCCATGATGTTTAGGACGGACATGCTCATGTATGTCCGATCCAAGTGGACCGTTGTCCACAGGACAAACACCAGCCTGTGGATACGTAGGATCTACGTTGAAAGACAAGGATGCCTGAAAAGAGTGCTGATTTACGGACCAACAGTGAGACGTAGCCTAAGGACAAGAAGAAGACCAATGCGGTGCCATTTATGTTAATGAATACATTAACATAAACCCAAAGGCCCTTTTCAGAGCCAGCCATATTTCTCGAAAAGAGATAGCCTTTCAATTGCCTACCCTTTTTTAAATTTAAATTTAAATTTAAATTTAAAAAAAACTTTTTAAAAAAAAAAAAAATCCCATATTCAATTCCCCTTTTCCCTAGACAAGCCCAAACTCTATTCCCATGTTAATTTCCCTTGTCCCTAGACAGACCCAAACTCTGTGTTAAATTCCCATTGTCCCTAGAGTTGCCCACGATTTTTCTCCATGTTAAATTTCCATTGTCCCTAGAGTTGCCCAGGGGTCTTTTTAATGCTAAGTCCCATTGTCCCTAGGGTGCCCCACTTAACTACTAGTCTTGATCTGAGAAAAGCTAATGAGCCACATGGGATCGGTGCTAAATTATTCTCTCTCTCTCTCTCTCTCTCTCTCTCTCTCTCTCTCTCTCTCTCTCTCTCTCTCTCTCGCATGCTGATCACTAATTATTTAGCAATTGGTCACCAGATCGTTGAAACATTGAAACAGGATAATGTTAGTTCTATTCATACAGGCGACCAAAGTTTGACCCATTATAAATCTTATTTCAGTCATGCCTGTCCTTTAAACTATAATTATGCAGTACATGAGTACCTATATAGCAGCTACCTCAAAAAAATGGAATCATCTGCATTTTAACTCAGCTGTAGATCTCAGCTTGGATTCAGACAATATAGAAAATCACTACTGCCAAACTGCCATGACTAAACTGTCCAAAAGATGTGTGCACATAATCGAATTTACATAAATCTATATAAAACTATTACTATGACAATTAGGCAAACTCTGAAACTGTAAAATGTAAAATTCCTGCAATTCAAAATTTAGCGCAAAGGCAGTCACCTTGACTGTTTATCCTTGGAAACATAGATATGTATCTTTGTTGACACCGACATTAGTCGCATGTGTCATTTACTAAGTAAACGGATTGCACTTTTGAAAGTTCCTTTAAACAAAGTCTCTGCAGATATTCTTAAGCTGTGATAAAACCTCCATATTTTGAAAAGCTTAGATTAAGTATGAACCATATGGGGCAACGGCAGTAGCACGCAAACTGAGCAAATTAATACATTGCTTTGAAGAACTGCCAGTGTGGTTGTAAAAATTATGTTTTGTCATAGCCTGACATGTTGTCAGTATTAAACTGATTACCATTAACTTTTTAGCCTTCCTTCGGATGATTATGAGAAGTCAATCATGATATTTTTACCTTTTTTCTTTATGAACATTTACTTTTTAAATAAAATTCCATCACTACATACTCTGAATCGTGATAAGTTTGACAATAAAACAAATTATTGACTTATCCTTCTTCATGTAGTAATCAGTACTTTACACGTGTGTCGGCAAATACATATCTATTGATTTAAAATTTCTCTTTCGAAAATAAATCATACTTTCATTATATAACTCATGGTACTCACAGCACGATATCAACCCACTAACCAGAATGTTTTCCGATAAGAAAATACGTCCAGTTTTCTCACTCCAGGACTTTGGCACTGAGTTCTGAACCATCAACGTGTGAACGTATGGGTCAAGATGGGAACATATTAGAAGTTCGTATTACGGTAAGACCAATATCATACGCAGAGGGTAGTATAGCAATGAATACTTATTCTCACTTTGAATACTTGGATCATTTAGTAAGTGCGTTAGAGCAGATAAAACACTACAGTAATAATAATAATAATGACAACAATAATAATAATAATATTAATATTAATAATCATGAGGACTTTGTATAACACCTAATCTTGAGAAGCTCTAAGCGCTTTACAACATTAGACAACACCTATAACATAAAAATCATATAATGATATTTTTACAAAGAACAAAACCCATGAAATTAAAAAAACATAAACTAGATGCTGAAAATATTTAAGTTAGTGAACATTATTAGGTCTTTAAATTTGTTCTTGGGCTCGAAATATGTGAGTTGTAAGAGCATTCTTGAATGGGATCACTGTGTCTTTGTGTCTAAGTTCAGTGGGCAATTCGTTCCACGTTGCTAGGCCCTGGTATGCAAAAGAACTATGTCCATATGACTTCGTTTTAGTAGTGGTAATAATGATCATACGATTGTCAGAAGAGGAGCGTAATTATCTTGCTGATGTGTACACATGGTTGAGGTCGGATAGGTATGTTGGACTGGAGTCCGTCAATGAAACGTATCATAGAGAACAAATTTTGTGTTTGATTCTGGATCGAATGGATAGCCAGTATAGGGAACAAAGCAGCGGGGAGGTCTGCTCTGTTCGTAGTACACTAAGTGTGATCCGATCAGCTGTGTTTTGAAGTTTCTGAAGTAGAAATTGAGACGAACCAGACATAATTGAGTTACCATAATCCATTCTTAAAATTACTAATTAACTTAAAAGTTGTTTTGTGGCATCAACTGAAAGATATTTTCGAACGAAGCTGATGCGTCTCAGCTCAAGATATGCAGCCTTGCATATGTTCTTGACATGTTGGTGCAGCTTGAGAGTACTGTCCAGAGTAATACCTAGGTTTCGTACTGACTGTGTGAATTTAATGTTGGTGTTACTGATATTTATTGTGTGAGGTAAAGGATGTGACCGAGAAAGTCTTTGTGTTGTGATCAGAATAGTCTCAGTTTTACCATCTTCATTTGTAGCTTGTTACATGTTATCCATGATTTCACATCCGAAATACACCTCTCTACACCTTGAATGGTAGCGTCAACTTCAGTTCTGTGACTAGATTTGTATACTTGGGTGTCGTCAGCGTACAAGTGGTCAGACACTGAATGAAGAGAACATGTCCAAGAACAGACCCATGTGGAACACCACAACATAGGTTAATTATGCTGGAGTGTATTGCATTTGCCGACACAATTTGTGTCATGTTGACCCAGTAGGACTTTAACAACAGTAAGTCTGTATCATGAATGCAAACTACATGCTGGAGACGGTGAAGTAATATATCATAGTATATTGTGTCAAATGCTACAGGTGAATCAAGGAGGGTGAGGACTATAATCTTTCCGCCATCCAAGGCAGAGAGAACCACTTTTGGAAGAGTAGTTTCAGTACTGTGGGAAGGACGATATGCAGATTGTACATGACTAAAAAGACTGATTGTATTTAGATGAGATACAAGCTTGGATAGAACAACAATTTTCTAAGATTTTATATATGAATGGGAGATTAGAAACTGGGCGGTAGTTATTTAAATCATTATGGTCAAGTGTTGGTTTCTTCAGCAGAGTCTTTACAATGGCAGTTTTGAAAAATGGTAGGAATCCCCCGGATGAGAGAGAGGTATTACAAACATCATTTACTGAAATCAATACTGGATCCCAGCTGTGATATTATAATTGGATCAAGTTCACATGACTTTGGTGCACTCTTCCTCACCATTGTAATTACTAAATTCATAGAGACAGGTTCAAATGCTGTTAATAGTTGCCGCTGAAATTATGTATCCCAATTGTATGGTGACGACGAGTCAACTGACATTGTGTTGTTTAGCTTATTTATAATGGCTTGTACTTAATCAATGAAGGAGGCCCCTAGTTGCCGAGTGGTCTAAAGCGCTCTCCGTTACGGATCACTGCCATCTCACCTCTCTGCGTGGGTTCGAATCTAGGATTTGGCCTATGTGGGTATGTTAGAAAGCTTGCCAGTAGCTTGTCATGGGTCGGTGGTTCTTCCGGGTTTTTCCTCCTCCATTAATACTGGCCGCCATGCATTGCCTATCGTGTGCTGAAAAATTTCGTTAAACCTTACGACAACAACAACATTGTCACGGAAGAAATTTAGCAAACAGGTCTGGAAGGTCGACTATAGCGAAGGTAGTTGAAAGTGGTGTACATTTGTTCCTTGACATTGGCTTGTTAGTAATCCAGAAGAGCTCTTTGCAGTTGGGACTTTTCATGATATTAGTACTTTAGTGGGCTGATTTCGATGCGATAAGATACGCCACTAGACCTAAAGCCACATAACATATTAAATCGTTCTATAGTCAGTAATATTGATGGGGCATTCACACCTAATGTTGAAGAACGTGACTACAAACACGGCAGCGCAGTAAAGTTACTTAGGGACCGCTCCAGGAGTGAGCTTTTAACGCTGTGAAGGAAAGCTGATCAGTGCACCAGTGTTGAAGTTGGCGAAGCTGGCTATATTGCTCGATTTGAGAACTGATCCACTGGACATGGGATTAATGTCAGTTTTGATACAGGGTGATACGTTCCACTTTAAATTTTTAAGTAGGAAATATTGCCTCAGGTGTGGAGAATGCAAATAATTTCACACATGCCTATCAAATGGAAATTTGTCATTAAACCAGCATACGAGCCCTACATGTGTTCAGACAAATTTAAAGTCACCAATGCAAGATGAATAATAATAATGATAATAATAATAATAATAATAACAATAATAATAATAGTAATAATAAATGGACTTAGAACAGCGCGTAAACTTTAGCTCTAGGCGCTTTGCAATATATAATAACGCTTAAAAACATATACGATGACAAGATTACACAAGCAAACACTATGAAATTACAAACAAATGAAGATGACACGTTTATTTGGATGTCATGCATTAGTTGTTTTTTATCGTTACCTGGGTTTCTCTTAGAAACAAAGTGTGTCTGTGAGAGAGAGAGAGAGAGAGAGAGAGAGAGAGATTTTGGAATTTTAACGTAGTATTAACAAGTTTTCATTCATATCGCTACGATGTCTGCAGTGTGGCAGTTTATAGTGATGACTAGCACAGAGGCATCGTGTCCCAGACACGTAGCACGATGTCCCACCCAGTCACATTATCCTGCCAACAGGATGATCAGTCCTAACACTAAACACTTAAATATGAGTGACTAGCGAGGCAACTGATAGTGCCATTTTACATATCTTTGGCATGACTGGGTCGGGATTCGAACCCACGAACTCCCGCATCCGAGGAAGTCGTTTTAATCACCAGGCCACTGGAACAGTGTTGTAACAAAGAGAAATGGAGGGTTAGGGACTAATACCGTGAGGTGACATATAAAGCAAAGGTGATATAATGAAAGTTCGTAGAACACCAATGAAGACATTGTAATAGTACTATCAGGTCTAACATGAATCCAGTCGAAAATGCAGTGGGTGGCTTGCTTGTTGTTTGATGTTGAAAATTTGAACATAATTTAGGAGTTTTTGTGTGTATGGCTTAGCAGCAGGGGGGGGCGAATCCGACATTTTGTCCAATCGTTATTTTGCTTAATTATTACTTTCTGCACTCAGCGGATCCGGTGTAGTCAGCGCCTGGTAAAAAAAAAACGACGACGGTCCATCCTACACGACGGTGACGTCATTTGGTTCTGCGCGCCGATCCCAGCGTCGTCAGCGTCCGGTAAACACAGCGACGACCGCGTCGATGTCATTTCCCCCCCCCCCCGCTGCTAAGTGGTTATTTACAATGATTTTACAAACAGAGTGATCACTAACTCCTCCTCTTGTAGATCAGTTAGGTTATTTGACTGATCAGTAAGTCTGAAATTAATTCTCGTTAAAAACCGATTATGGCATCGCATATAGACCGGATTAATCGGGCTCTCAACGATTAAGAATCCGGGAGGGGCTGTTGGTGAAAATGAATAAAGGATATACCCCTGTTGAGCTTGATTTGATTGCTTGGTATCTACCTGGTAACTCCCTTCGATAACATCACACACTAGATTGATTGCTATCACCGATGCGATATTTACGTTGTATGGAGCAATATGCCTACCACCATCTCCGTTATCGTGTCTGAGGATAATTGATGGACCGAGAAAATCATTAAGAGACTTTCTTAGTTCTGGCGCGTTGTATCCTGGAAACTTGAAATCGGGTAAATCGTCTTCTGTGATATTATACTCGGTTAGGAATTTTTGTTTATTATCATCGCTGTTATCGGATATTATTTTAACGATTCGTTCATTGATATATTCCATGTCTGATATAAGTTGATTTAACACCTCGACGTGTTTTCGTGCTTTTGTTTTCCGTAGTTGTTCTAGTTGCAATTGGTAATTACGATTAATTTCGGTAAAAAAAACTATCGATATCATCTAAATTAACTGTTAATATGACGATCGATTCAGGGGTTTTGTCATACCGAAAATACCACTGCATGACATTCCTGTTTTGAAATATAAACCAACTGGGTAATAACGCGTTTTTCATAATAGACAATTTATCTTGATAACTGGGATTAATTTCATGATACGATTGCGCATTCGTGTGCAAATCCGCGGGGATTTCATTAGGTGGATTCTCGGGCCAACCTAGTATGGTTCTTATTGAACTGTTATAAATATCAACCATATACCCCGGTGTGCTTATTTCAATCGTCGACGATAACGTCGGTTCATGAACCGTAATATCGATTTTTGATTCTTTTCCTGTGATCGATTTTATCCTGCGTTGAAATTCTTTATTGATTTGTTCTACTTGGTATGACCCAGTTGGTATTGTAACCTCATTCCAGTCTGGGGTCCCATCGGGTTTATTTGTCCATGCAAAAACCAGCGAGTTATTAGGTTGTTGTCCGTTAAATGCTTCCGCTCGGATATTAGGCCAACTGTGATATACTCGCAATTTTGCCAGCGCTATTTCCTTCACTGGAATCGGAGAAGGGAAGTTTACACTGAATTCTGGCTTCGTTGATGTTATCGATATCATATTTGTTTGTACCGGAGTGGTGTTCTCCGCGATCCGTTGAAGTAATTGCAACCCTTCGGGGTTCAGCGACATTATTATTATTCGTCGTTTCTATTGTTTAATTTCAACACCGAATATTAACAACCTGCTTGTTTTCAGGAGGATGTTTTAAGCCCATTGAAGTGGTTTCAGCGACGTGGTTTCCAGCTTCCAGTTGAAAATCCTCGATTTTTGACATCGCGGAGTCATGCAACTGGACCATCGTGGAGAATTCAGCATCGGATATAAACGAATTATCTATCGCCAACGAGATCAACCCGGATAATTTCGAGTACGCGTCGGATACTATTTGATGTTTTACTGTATACTCGTTGAGTTTTTTCTGAGAACACGATGATATCTTTCTAGTGATTGCGTTGGCGACTCCAGCAATTGTTGTCGCCGCGGAGATAGCGATTGGAACAGCGATCGGGGCCATCATGGTCACCGTGGATAAAATGACGCCGGTACCAGCTACTATACCGGACACCGAGTACACGGCCACGTCGATGGCGGTTATTTTACGACGGTATTTTTTTAATTTTGCGCGGTATTGTTCGGAAAGCGTTTTTAAGCTCGCGGAGAATTCTTTTGCGGTATCGAATCGATATTGATGTGACGTCGGTGATACCTCTGATTCAATTACCCTGGTGGGCATTTTATTTTAAAAGAGCTAGTGTTTTCAATTACTCACTTAGATCCACAACGAATTCCACATACCATGTGATGTTTGCCCTAAATAGACTGCTATCAACGGCTTTAATTATAAACCGTTCGGTTGCATTCTTGTCAACGATTGTTGATATGGTATTGTTAAACCCGGATGAACTCGACGATGATATACTGAACTGCATCGCCGAAATCAATGTCAATCGATAAATGCCCTTAACAGTTGCGGTGATATTTACTGTATTATTCGTAGGAGTCCAATCGAATGATTCATGCCGAATCGTGTATACTGTGTTGATGGTGTTCCCATGAGGGATTTTTATTTTTGTCATTTCCGGTAGTCTTTTTTTAATCGCTGCAAAATCAGCTCTGATTTTTTCTGTTTCATATTCATATGTGTATACATTTCCTTTGATCGATTCAACGTTAATTTTGATTGTTTCTATTTCCCATTTATGCGCGTCTATACTCCTTTCGTTCGTTACAACATCAGTTTTGATTATTTCTATTTCCCGTTTATGCGCGTCTACATCACCTTTGTTCGCTTCAACATCAGTTTTGATTGTTTCTATTATCCGTTTATGCGCGTCTATATTATTTATGTTCGTTGCAACATTAGAGCTGATTTTTTCTATTATCAGTTTATGCGCGTCTACATTATTTATGATCGTTGCAACATCAGTTTTGATTGTTCCTATTTCCTGTCCATACGCTGTGATATCATTTATAGTTATTGTAATTTCATCCAGTCTGGTATTTTTTTTTACCAAAGAATTTATCAATGGTGTTATCAGCCCTGTTAAAATTTTTTCGTAACGTGTAAAATTGGCCCGACAGCGTTGTAAACTCCGAAATAGTACTTTTTATCCCCACAAGATTCGGTTCGGTTACCGTCGGGGTTCCAAAAAAACTAGCAGTAGTGAGTTGTATATCGGTGACAGACTTTTGTATCCCCTCGAACTGATTTGCTTGCGCGTTAAATTTATCATACAAATTTTTTAACGAATCCGACATGGTTATATAATTGTCGCCAAGTGTACTTATTTTTCCATTTATCGTCAAGATGGATTCACCTGATTTAAGTTGTCCGTCATCGGTGTACAACGCGATAGTGTTCTCGGCGGCATTACGTTGTCGTATTAAAACGTCATCCAGCGACACATTACTGGATTTCAATTTACCCTGGCGGTCTTGAAATACAACTATTTCGCCCGGGTCAACACTGGTTAAATTTAACGTATCAGCGATTTCATCCTCGATTAGTTTTTTTATGTCATCGGTGGCGAGCGTTTCCGTGGGTTTTTTCAGCGCCGAAACCGGTCGTCTCCAGATATCAATCATTATTATTGTAAAAAAAACCAGTGTTTTTAATTAACCCGCCGGGCCTCTACGACCCCACTAGTGTATTCGTTTACAACCACATGAGGTGGTTTCCGCGATGATGAAATCGCCGCGAGTACGTTCAATACCTCACGGCCGCATATCGGTGGGTCACTTAATTGCTGTGTTGGCAGCGTGGAATAAAAAAACCGGGGCTGAACACGCCCGGATATACCGCATGAACTCGTTTGGCGGGGCTAACCCGTATGAATCAAAATAGACGATCGCACGCGGATCAATTGCGTATGCAACCCAATGAGTTCCCGCTCCGGAGGATGTATCGAGGTTAATTATACCGGTTTCAATATTCCTTGGTTGTGTCGGTAATTGATCCCTCATAAAAACACCTCTGAAGTTTTTTATCGCTAACGCGTTTGCGGCATCTATTAAATCAAAATTAGACATAGGAGTCATTAAACGGTTCCCGGTAGTCTTAGACCCTTCCCCGAGTACCATGAATACGGGGTTCCCGGTAGTCTTAGACCCTTTCCGGCTACTGGTCGTTTTTTTATAGCCTTTCCCGGTTGCCTTCTTCAATGCCATTCCCGCCGCGGTACCAACGGCCCCCAACGCCGCCGCCTTCGCCACTGCTGGGGCCGCCGCGGCAGTCAACGCTGGAATCGCAGCTAACAGCGGAAATATCCCACCGGTCTTTTCCATGTTTTTAATCGCTGCGGCCGAAAAATCTATTTGAACACCCTTTTTATTCTTCATCGCATCATTGAAATGTTTTATTTGACGCGCCGTCAACGATATCTTATGATTACCACCTGCCATCTGTGACGGCTTTAACGTCATTGTGGTTCCACATTGTTTAGCCGACTTTGATCGTAATTTCTTGACTTGGCCATCGGTCAACTCTACACCGACAACATTATACGACATTTTTATTGTAAACGCGTTTATGTTTTCAATTACATGTTTTCCACTGGTGCATCAACGATTCTCATTCGTCCACCAACACTTTCCAACAGCATTGATTTATCGCTGAGAATGACAGCAACCGCTCTATAATCGGCAATAACGTCGCGAGTTACATTAGCTCGGAAGTGTATATCAACGACGGATTGTCTTGTTAAATCAAGATGTTCCAGCGAAAAGTAATAGATCGGATATAGTTCTTTGAAATCATGTTGTGATATTTGCAAACCAGTGTCGACGTTTTGATCACGACTCATATACGACAGCAACCGATGGTACACGCGTGCAATATGGTTTTGACCGTAATTAAGTTGTATATCCTTAGATGGTTCCTGCTGGCCGTTTATTCTCAGCGAGACGTCAGTAACGCCTAATCGATCAAATATCATATGGCTGGATAGTTGATTATCAACTCTCGTCATATCCTGCAACGCAACAAATATATGACGCGGAGCCGAAATGCCTTGTTGTGATGCCAGGTTCCATGTGAATACACCATTGATATTTGATTGCTTAGTATCTGTTGTTGTTGTTAGCCAACTTAGTAATGATTTTCCTCCCTGCTCCATAAAGGATAGCAATCGTGCCTCTGTGGTAATGGATGGAGTCATTACTGGCATCCACAATAATATTTTAGTTAAAACGACTTTACCAGGGTCATTATTTGGATTCGCAAGATCCGCTGGAATTCTCCAAATTGCATTTCTATCATCACCTTTTCGCACAAGCACCACGGTATGCTTTGCTCCGTAGATAACTTTTCGCACGTTCCTACAAAATCCAAATATATGATGCAGTGGAATCGCGCATGAGAAAGATCTACGCGGCCCTGTTAACATTGATATGTGTGTTGCAGCTCCGATGTTAAAATTAGGATCGCTGTTTATAATCATATTCTCAACATCAGCATCAGCGTTATTAGCATTATTTCTTGGTCGTCTTACCACAAATTGCTAGTTTCCAGCAGTGTTTCTAGTATCCTTTGCAAACATCATAGATGGACCCGCTGATCTTGTATAATCGTCGGAATATCTTGCTAACCCGATTATTGTTGTAGCAACATCAACATCGCGTTCTATAGACTCGATCTCTCGCCCGTCAATGAGATATTTTGCGCTCTCAAATAGCGCCATTACGCCGTTATTGACTAAGCCAACTTTGGTACCATCTGGATACGGTGCTGGTACAGCAGGAGTATCGGCCTCTGTTACAAGTTCTCCTTCGATTTCAATAAACGCTTCACACGGTAAAAAATATTTACTGGTATCATGGACTTGAAGTTCAATTCGCGATCGTATGTTGGGTTGTACTGCATGATAGGAATAAAATTGATAATTACGGACAGAATCATCCTTGTGCACTGGTGCGTCCATATCAAACGCCGGGTCAGCTGTTCGTTTAAACATTTTATTTAATAATACGCTGATGCATCTAAATCATCGTCGTCGTTTTAAACCACTTCCCGCTATTATGTTTGCGATGTCATCTTGATTATTGTTTACCAACGACGCTAGTTTTTCTTCCACGGCGTTATTTATTACTTTACTGACATTTGCAGGCATCACTGTCGTTGATGGCATCACCGGTGGTTTCTGTTTTCTTTTTCTCACCAACGACATTAGTTTATCTCGTGCTGCAGAAAACGCCCTTCCGGCAACATCTCCAATAGCACTAATACCCTTATCACGAATAACATCAATAGCCTTCATTCCTAATTGTTTGGCTAACGGCGCTACTTTTGGAGCCATTCTTGTAAATAACCCCGCAATGGTGCTACCGAGACCGTCTCCGTACCACGCGCGGTATACGGGCAATCGTGAGTTTACCACGTAGACGCTGACTGGTTTATCATGGTTGTAGTGTATAATCATCTTTATTATAAAAAACACCAGTGTTTTCCAATTAGTGATTGATCACCAGTGATTGATCACCAGTGATTGGTCAATCGCTGTAATGGCCGTGGTCCACGAGTTCGTCTATGAGCGTTCGATATATATTAATGTCCATGATACCACCGGCAAATAACCGCCTGCAAATATCAGCGGCCTCATTGATTATTTCCGGAGAGTTATTTCCGGCTCGTTTTCCTCCGATTAGTATTTCTAGCCGTGATATATCACTGAGAACACTACCAGGACAAGTAACGTCTTTACCAACAAAGTATCCTTTTCCGTGTTTTGGTCTTTCACTTTTTACTTTATTGTGGAATATTATATAATTATTATCACGCGGTAATAATACATTTTTATGTTTATTTGCCAAATACACTATTCTTGTCCAGTCCTTTAACGACCTTATATTTTTCTCGTAGCCGCTATTGATATGCATCTCTCGTGTGTCCTGATCAAAATTTGTAACAGTAAAATCAACTAATTCTTCATCGCTGAAGGCTCTGATTTGATCTATTGTGCTCTTTTTAAGAACATTACGGGGTATATTCCCCTCTTTCCGTATTTCTTCCGGTATTTCTTCCGGTATTTCTTCTTCTGGTTCTCTTGCGGTGGCGCCTAGTTCTTCCTCGTCGGCCATTGTAACATAAGGTTCTTGTGGGTCCGTTATAGCGAGTGGTGGCGGCCTCCGTGTTGTAGCGAATGCTATTTTCGCAGGGAGTGTTTCCAGAGACTTTTTTGTTTGCTCGGTCTGAGCCGCTATCTTTTCAAGCGCACCGAGGACGGGCACAGTTGCCGCTGTAACATCCCTAGTCGCTTTAGTTACCGGAGCAAAGAGCTGTTCGCTTCCAACAGCAAAATCAGTTTGTAGTTGTTGCCGCGTTTGAAGTTGTTTTCGAACCCTGACTCGTAACGGTATGAACTTTTTAAGCGCTACTAGCCGCTCTCTGGCTAGCCGAGTAGTAAGTGATTCGCCTACCATTATTGCAATTGCTCCGTAATTTCTAATTTCCCGCCGAGTGTGGCGGGGATATGTCCCAGGGGCTCCACGGAGTTTTCGTCTATAATCCTTCTAATGTTTTTAATTTTATTAGAGATTTCTCGACGTCGTTCAAAAGCCTGTCCGAGTTTTTTTCGTACTGTCTCAACGGCAGTAAATAGTCCAATAAATGCATTTACGTCATTGCCATACAAGTTTTCATTGATCGTATATTGTAATCGCTTTATAAAAGAATACTCGCGTGGCAAGGTATATCGACCTTTCTTTGATTGCTCATTAATAATTTCATAATCGGACAATATTTTTTGGTTATCAAGCTTATCAGATAATTCAATTCCTTGATTTTTTAATTTTAAAATCTCGGTTAATATGTTATTGATGTCTTCGATATTCATATTCTTATAAAACATCTTATTTTTAAATAAAAAAAAATTATTTTACAAAATGAACCCCGCGTATCAATCCCGAGGTGTGTTAACATTCGATGAAACATAAAACAGAATATTACAGTTGTTTGTAAAGACAATTTATTCCATCAGTTTTCTTCCGGAAGAAACAATTTATTAATTGTAATAGACTGTAGCGTTCACACTGTCGGTAACTTTGTCACTCGGTGATATACCATCACGAGTTATTCCCCTTTGATGTTACATATGAAAATCGAATTCTGCGCCCGGTCTTTTTTGAGATCGCTGAATTCTGTATTCCTTCTGCAACAAATTGTACTGCGGGCACACAAATATCAAAATATCTACTGGCTTCTTTCATCGACTGAAAAGTTTTTTCTTCGTGCGTTATTGTATCAAATGACTTTACGGGTTTTGCTTTTTTTGAGTATTTACCGGTTCCGCCTTTTTTGGTATTCTGACTTTGCGAGATAGCTTGCAAGTTTATAAGAGAATTATCAGTCTTATTATTATTAATATGATCAATCACAACCCCATTCTCGATTAATCCGTTAAATACTTCAAATACAATCCTGTGAACATAATAGCTTTTTCCTCCCGCAGTAAACATCAAATACCCGCGATTATTTACGGTACCAACCGGCTTCTTCAGTCTGCGGTTTCTAACAACGCCGTCGCGAGATGCCTCGTAATTAACGAGCACAGGATGCGGCTGAAATTCTTGGTTCATTTGTATAATAATACTACTTGTCTAATTCATTATTTGGTTTAATTATAAACCTTGCAATGTAGTCCTGAGGAGTTTTGATGACTGAGTCAGCGGTGGGGTCAATGACCGCGTTTTTTATTCGCTTGTCATAATAGCGTTTTAACTCTCTGTATCGCTTTCCGCCACAATTGATACATAATTGTGATTTTCCTCTTACACCAACGTGGCAAACCAAGCACGGTAGGGGGCCAAGAGAACCATTACGAACGCTTTGTAAATGATACCCGCAGAATTCACCTCTACATGATTTATTGCACGGGGTTGTCGACCCAATCATCAACCATTTGCAGTGATTCATTATACTATATTCTTTTATTTAAATACTTGTTTTAATTATATGGAGGAGTTCGAGAGATTAGCAGCAATTAAGCCCTGGAAAAATATTAAGTTCAATCTCGATAGAGCCCTCAAGGACGCACCAAAAGCGTTAATAAACGATAGAACCCTGTTAAATAAAATACGCGATTGTATCAATGAATTCAAGCGCGATGGTGCATCTCATAGTTGGTCAACATTTCGAATTGATGGTGTTGTTGATGCTACCATGAACGACAACCGCGCGGCAACGATAATATCACAACTTGGCTCCAGCAAGTATTTCTTCAGAGTAAAATTCATTGTCCGGGTGGAATCAGGTAATTGGATCATACGTGATAAATTTGAACCGGTTCTCAGCGACAAGAAAACAGTCATTGTTAGCCGCGACTCCAAGCCGGGGCTGTTAACCGGAGTTGACAGACCATACTATGAACGAGCGTATCCTGAAACAGCAGTTGTCTATGGAATATACCCGTTAAATAAGAAACCTGATATCGGAAAACTAGCGCCGATGAAACAGTCAACGGGGATAAATTGTATAGCAGAACGAGTAATAGAGCATTTTACAAATGCGTGTCGAGGAAATAAACTGACCGATTTACGACGTAGCAAAATAAACCAATGGGAGGAGACAGTGCGCGAGCGAGGAGCAACCATCAGCGACATAGCGAAATTAGAAACGTCGCTGAGATTTCCAATAACCGTTACAACGATAACCGGTGAAGTATTATACGAATCAAAGTATAAATCAAATGGAGCCCCAATCAAAATTATTGATCATAACGAACACGCGTGGACGCCCGCGGTCACAATATTTCCACGGGATAGAACAGTAAAGTATATCCCGGGGGAATTCCTGGGAGAGGATGGTTTTCTCGCGGAGAGGAAACTATTTGATGCTATTGCCTGCTTGTGTAAAAACGACCCTGTATCAGTGTGGTTACTTCGCAGCGCTGAAAACGATGCGGATACCTTTGATCAGTTTGTAAGACCAAACGGTGAATTATATCGCACTGAAGCGTTTCACAACAAGATGAAAAAAACCGCCATGGAATTTGAAGAGCATGATGAACAACTGCTAACAAATTGTTTTACGATTCCATCGGTTGCGGCTCATGTTGCAGCAAGGAAAAATGCGTGGAGACCAACGCGCAAGGAATTTCTACCGGATATACAATCCAGTTGTTTGGAATATTATCACGGTGGACTATGGAACACTGAATACAACCCCGACGCTATGATCTTGGTTGATATGGTTGCCTGTTATCCAGCGAGTTTTCTCGGGTATGGATCCGCCGCTGAGTATTTCAAACGATTTGGACACCCCAGACATGAAATGACTCGTGTTGCTATTAATGGACCACTGCCTGATTTTGATTTAACCGGATTCGCTCGCATAGTATCATTTGAATTCGCGGCAGGACTTCATCGCTGTTGTTATATTTGGATCGGTAGACACATGGCTGAAAAGAGATGGCTGCCAATAGCGCTGCTACGGTATATGATTGATTGTAGCATGCTTGTATCGTTAATTGTCAGTGACGCGATTATATCATATCGGGCGCAGACTGAAGTCTGGTTACCAGAACCAGAGCGTCTAGATAGCATAATTGACGAATCCAGAAAACACATTGATGCCGACGAGGAATATATCATCGAATGGTCCAGAAAGATATTCAACCAACGAAACCAAAAGATCTCGGTAGAAGAATAATCGGTAAGTTCACACAAGGTGGAAAAAACTGCGACTACAAACGATATTGCTCACGGCTGATTATAGATGACGCAGAATATGATTTCGTAATCAAGGACGCAGTGGCAAAAAATAGATACGTGAACTGCAAAACAGCTTTCTTGTCCAATGGAACAAAGTTGGGTACAGTTGTTACTTATTCCGATGGAGACAGCCCCGCGTATCCGCATTTGAGGGCGTCTATGTTGGGTTACGCCGCTATCAATTTATTCTCGATGATAAATAGATTTCCCGACACCGCGGTTAGAGTAGCCGTTGATTCATTTTATACAGACGTAAAGTACAAGGGAAACTTAGCCGAGTTTACTAGTCCGGACGAGAGTTGGGGTATATGGAGAATTAAAAATGAAATACGACGCGATTATTCCCCGTCAGCAAATGTCACCGTTGAAAATAATTACTTACGCGGTGATAAATTGTCAGAATGGTCTAATGCACCACCGTGTTCTGATCCAATTTGTAGACACAAAACAGTTTATTTAAGCGGCTGTGGCGGGTCAGGAAAGACGACTCGGGCAATTGAATTATTTCGAACGCGGGCAAGTATAATCGTGCTTACACCGACCCATAGACTAGCGCGAGAGATAAAACAACGAAATGTTGACGCCGTTACTTATCACAGCTTTTTTCGATACAGCGGCGGTGAGTGGACTCCTGATCGAATGGGGGAAAAATTTATTCCTGAGGTTATCATCTGGGATGAGATATGTACTGTTTCGTTAGATACTTTACAAATGTTTCTTGAGTGGTTGCTGCGCGCGAATACAGCGGTAATCATGTGTGGCGACCATGGCCAACCACCACCATTTGTCGGCGAGGGTCCACATGATTGGTTGAAGAATTTTGTGGACTATTATGAAGAAACCGATACTGATTACCGAGCACTTGATGAACAACTGCGCGAGGTTAAAAAATTAATCAGATTACAGCCGGATAGAGTTCAATGTGAAATAATCCGCGAGGTGATTCCGGAAACGCCGTTAAATGAATTCTGGGAAACATGGAGACCAAACGATTTGATTGTAGCGAGTAGAAAGATAGTCAGAGACACACTTCAGCGGAAGTTGTTTGCGTTGCATAAGGAAAAGTTTCCAACGCGCCCAGTGCCGTTATGTTATAGACCCTCGGATACACGGCGGCAGAACATTGAAGTTGAAATCCCGGGCCCGACAGCGTCAGGGACAAAAAAACAAATTCTCGTGCTGAATGATATTGTGCTCGTTGATATCAGCGTCGTCGAGGACGCGCTACGTGCTGATAAATCCCCGTGGACGCTAGCATACGCAACGACAATACATTCCTCGCAGGGATTAACCATCACGGACACAATTGTTTGGATGGTTGATAATCGCATCGAATGGTCAAATCTAGTCTATCTTGCAGTGTCCCGAGTACGGAGGATAAATCAGCTTCGAAGAATTGTTATTGACGAAGCCACCAACGAAGCCGGCGACAACGATGACATCATCGATGCAAGCGTCATTGATAGAAAACTCTCGGGTTACCGCCAACAGGATAAAAAAAACAGCGGCGTTTTGATATTGATGCCGAATTAATAATTGCGTTACGACAACAACAGAATAATCACTGCGCGAGTTGCAATTGTGTAATGCGCTGGCGTTATTCGGATAAAGACGCTCGCCAATTTACCGTGGACAGGATCGATAACAGTTTCGGTCATATCCGTGGTAATGTGAGGTTAACTTGTCTTGAGTGCAATAGATGCAACGGCGCTAGTTAAGACCACGCGGGGGCAATTGAGTATCATCAGGTATCACTTGTAGTTGCTCGCGAGTAAATCCGCGCTGAGGAGCAGTTGAATCCAGTCTATAGATCGGTGGTCTACCAGTTGATCGTGTTATCGTTGATATGTTATGCGTGGTAACACTCCAAATAGGATCAGTAGCTCTTGCTCTGCCGCCTTCAAGTTCTCCTGGTTCATATAAATATCTAACAGTGACATTGCCGAGAATCGGCTTGGAAACGCTATTTTTGATCTTCCGGGTATATACTTTTTTTTAATCGCGTCGCTGGGCTTCATGTTGATTGCTCGGGTAATCTCGTTATTTAACGCTGCAATTACGCCTGGCAACCTTTTGACCCATTCACGAGATCGTTTTTCTTGGATGAATTCCTTCGCGTATTGATACCCAAATAACCGTTCAGCAAGAGTCCGATTGAATCGTTCAACAATTGCCTGATCACGATGTAGCGCAGTATGACCTCGTCGTATCGCGACGCTATGATGTTTCAGCGTTGATAAAACAGCGCCGCGAAATTCATTGCCAGGATCAACTTGTAATAGATTTGGCCAGCGCAGAGGACCCCTTCGGTAAATCCGCTCAAACGCATCGGCTACTTCAGTTGCTGACTTTGTTTTTAACGGCTCCGCTTGTTTGTATCGACTCGCAACATCAACTACAGTTAGCGCGTATTTGTAACCGTTGTCATGCGGCAGAAATAATATATCAGCTTGATGAACTTCATTGGGTACGCTGACATCAAAGCGCGAAAAGTTGATTTGTTTAGGCGGTGGTAGATAAATTTGCCATATAGCCTGTTTGGATAACCAATTAGCCGCAACAGCCTTTGTTACTTTTGCAGCGCTTGCGAGTTTACCAATTGCGGCCTTCCTCTTCCAGTATCCTCTCGGAGAATAATAGATGGATTCCATGTTGTTATTATAAACGCTAGCGTTTTCAATTACCAGCGCGAGAAGCTCCGCTTCCAATCATTAATTTACCTTTCATAGCCGATTTTACCAACCATGAAGCCAACTTTTCTTTGAATGATTTATCAGGAATAGCATTTAACGCGTGAATTAATTTTACATCCGCGATATGACGCTGTTGCAGATCGCTACTTTTGTAGTAAGCAACATCATGAGCATGACACGCCTTATCGATAGCGTTTATTGGATACTCACCGGGTTTGGGCTGATTTTGATCATCGAGTCTGATATCTAATCGTGTTCCGGGGCCACAGTAGCTATATCCTGGGAGGTGCTTTTCTCCTGGATACTTTGCCCACGGTGTTCCGGGGAGTTTTGATAACTTGGCTGCAATATCACCTCCTCGCTTTTTTTTAAAGCATCCCCGGGTCTAGCAGAAATAAATCTAAATTTCTTTGTACCGCATTGTACGCACTTACCAGTAAGCGCCGATCTGTTATTTCTTGTTGTAACGGTTGTCATATCATTTGTGCCAGTACGCACTCTACACTTCACACAATATAGATCCATAATTTATGTATAGAGATATGAATATAATTGATTTTTCGGCGACTAAAACGAGAGAACCAGTTAAGCATGTTGCAGCGTTAACAAACTCGATCCGGATGATTATCATCGGACCATCTGGATCCGGCAAGACGCAATTGTTACTCAATTTAAAAATGAGATGGATGAAGTGGGATAAGTTGTATTTAATCGCCCCTAGCGTGGATGATCAACGATGCTACGAGGTGTTGAAAGATTTTAACGAGAATGCATCAGCGATCGCTGAAAAAAATGTTATTGAGTTTATTACAGATATCAATGATGCACCAGGTATTGATGATATTGATGGCGACGTTAACAATCTAGTCGTGTACGATAATGTTATGTTAGACAATCAAAAAAACCCAGCTAGGATATTTTCCAGAGGCAGGTATAAAAACACCGACGTGATATATGTCACTCAACGATACACTCAGATTCCAAAAGTAATCAGAGACAACTGTAATATTCTTGCTGTATTCAACGGCGTTGATACACACACGCTACGAAATATCTGGCAAACTTGGTGTGGCGGTGACATGGACTTTAATGGTTTTCGAAACTTTTTTAGTCATGCTCAGTCGACCCCACATGGATTTGTAACGATAAATTTACATGATCCTCGGACACGATATCGTATTGGACTTGACCAAATATTCGGTTAGTTGTAAATAATTTTCATTGTAAATAGCCCCTTAGCAGCAGGGGGGGGGGGGAAATGACATCGACGCGGTCGTCGCTGTGTTTACCGGACGCTGACGACGCTGGGATCGGCTCGCAGAACCAAATGACGTCACCGTCGTGTAGGATGGACCGTCGTCGTTTTTTTTTTTTACCAGGCGCTGACTACACCGGATCCGCTGAGTGCAGAAAGTAATAATTAAGCAAAATAACGATTGGACAAAATGTCGGATTCGCCCCCCCGCAGCTGGCTTTTCCAGGAATGTCAAAGTGAAAATTGAGATCTTAAAGAATAATCGGGTTGCCACATATTGAATGTTCACAAACCAGGAGGTTAGGGAACTGCTCCAAAAACAGAGTTTGATTAAGCTCTTTCTCTCGACTAGGAGGAGGGTGGTAGGAGGAGGAAAAAGGACTGACCTCTGCTCAATTGCGAGTGAATGTTTGGATTAGTTCATACGATGTGTGTGATATTGAACGGTGTAGTTTAGCTAAGACGGTGAATTGTGGAATTATTTACGAAGACAGCAATTCCTCCTCCGCAGGAGTGGTGTGTGAAATACTTTATGGAGAAACCGGAGGTTGTTGTAACAAGATAACCGGGTGGGATATTTCGGATTAACAACAGAACACGTAATGACGACACATATATATGATTTAATGTGGCGATTTATATGAATAGTGGATTATGAAGATGTGTGCGTATTTATAACCCAAATATTGGATCTATTTAACATAAAAAAACGCACAGTTTCAAAGATGGAAAAAATATACAAATAAATTTAGTTCAGTAACCCTAAAATACAGGATAAATGATTTCACAAATGATTCAGTAATGAAAAGATGAATATAGTTCACTCAAATAGTAAACAATGTAAGCGTTTACACATAGTAAAAAAAAATGTATTCGTTCAGGTAGCGAAATTATGTCACTAAACAAGAACGGATATACAATCTATCCTTCCAGTCCTGAATAATACACTGGGTCTTACTAACCCAAAATTAGCATACAGCTAAAAATACATGTGTGGAGATGCACTCCGTCACCCGTGCACCATATCCGCTCCACAGCTCCTCTGAATCAATTTCACAACCAATATAGACTCCGGACCCTCGGAATACTATGATCACTTGAAACATTAGACCCTCCGGACACTTGAAATATTAGACCCTCCGGACCTCCTGGTCCTTTGACGGCTCTACAGCTGGGTCACCTTAGTCCCTGTGGACACTCCGGACGCTAGACATTAGACGCTCCGGCACCTTAAACGCTCCGGACACACGGACGTTTCTACCCTCTGACAACACCGGACACCCCGGATATTCCTACCATCAAAACACTCACTCACTCAGCTGAAAATATACCCGATACAGTGTACTACACTTGATACAGACATAACGTAAGGACGTTATACATGGTAAGTTAAAAAGATTATATTATAATGGCAATTACAAAACAGAGGTTCAATAGTAAACCTAACCCTGCTTGATAAGACAATAGTAAACAATTCTTTTAAAAAATGTAGCTTTACATTACCAATATAAATCTACGTCGCAACAAGAATAAAAAATGCACGCATTATGGTATGTAAAGAAAACTATAACAAACATGCAAAGGCAAATATGGTAATACACTAGTTATCACTTAAAACCCAAAACATTACCTACCCCTACAGCTGGAGTTGTGCGAATCCTTTTAGCAGGCCGCTTGCTGACAAAACCATTAGTATTGTAAAGGTCCTTTACATGTAGTAACGTATTTATACTTTTAGAATTTTCGTTGTTCTTTATCAAAGGCACCTTGCACGTGTGACACAGGACGAATCGTACTCACGATTTCGAAATACATAGACCATATTATAATCACCCTCGGGTATCGTTGTACAGAGAAAAAGAAACGAAACCCGAGTACATGTATTTAATTAACAACATTTACACCATTCCGTGACAGTTGTTATATCCACACAGCTTGGTTCATCGCCTATAAATAGCATGCAGGTGACAAGGCATAAACTTCCTTCTTTAGCTGGTAATAAGAATGACAAAAAACATACTTAGAGTTTTACATCCCGTATTCCCTCAATATGTACTTTTTATTTCTGCAAATCCAAATTACATTAGCCATGCCATGGGTTCTCAGGCTTATTACACATTTCGAAATCGTACCGTAATTTCGACTGTATTCCAAGTGCAGTTACATTCTCCTTGCAGAACCCAAATACACATTATATTCCATAGCGTTGCTGTGATAATTGTAATTGAAGAACTTCATATTTTCCCCACATTATGATCTCAAACATTCAATGATAGAACAGAAACACACATGCATATCTATATAGCCTGCTGCCTTGCTGCTATACAATAAGATGTACTTCATGAATAATTGACACAGATTAATTCAGTCCATAATCACGAAATTTCATAGAATCGACGAGAAATATCAAAATCTATTCATTCCAGACCAAATGGAAACGTTGTTGCAATACACATTCATTCACAATATGTCTCTAAATTTCTATATCAAGTAGACCAAAAAGCCATTTTTTCCGAAAGTTACGTCTAGCGCGCAATTAAGTTCAAACTAATTTGGGCTGAGTTTGGTGCGCATTAATAATGTTGGTTTCGTGTACTGATGAATCTGCGCTTGTGTATTTAGTTTGGAATACGGCATAAATTCAGTTACTTTGGTTTTTGAAGTGTAGTTTTATTTATATAATTAAGCCTTATGTAGAATAAGATTATGAGCATATAACAAAAAAGTTACTGCATTAGTATGGGAAAATATGAACTCGTTTTGTCGGATGGATATATTGCACTCCCAAGGCCGTGCAGTATATCCATCCGAAAAGCTAGTTCATATTTTTTCATACAAATGCAGTAACATATAATTATGTCGAATATATCAATACGTTAAACAAAACAAAAACTTGCTGGTGTCACTAGGCTTCTGTCGCGGAAATACCACACAGATTTTGGGGAAAGTACTTAAAAGGATGTTAAACACCCAAAGCTGTCACAATTGATAAATATTGTAATGTATATAAGTTTCAGAATATTACTTACTCTCCATTGAAATAGTCGATAGATTTTGCGATCATTTGTATTTTCGAGTAATTTGGTGGTATCATGATTTAGTTTCGTAAATTGTACTCTTGAAAAATTAGTGGCGTAAAGATAAATTTGAATATTCTCAACTAAAATGTTGTAGGAATTGGATCTAAGAATACTTTTGTGCATTTAGTTTTGGGGCCTGAATGATGGTACTTAGCTAAAAGATAAGACTAAGTGTTACAGCTTAGTTCTAAGTCATACTCATGTAACTAAAGGACAAAAATACATTCGTGTTAGTAGGGTCACATGAATCTGTGACCTAAAGTATGATACGAGGAAAGGTATGTGTAGCGTTCAGTGGCAGAGACTGATGTTTTAAGGTTCTTTAAAAATAAAGAGGAAACAATGAAATGTTATAACTTTTTTCACGGTTCGGTCTTGATGGTGAGCACAAGGACGTTAGTAATTTACTCTTACCCCGTCATTTCTTCTTTAGTACGCCACGTATGTAACAACAGCGTTGTGTCGTACATTCTCCCATCATTTTTGAGTATTTTCAATTTCCAGATAAGTTTTGAAAATGCAAAATGTGATATTGAATAAGAAGTGAGGAAGAAGAAGAAAAGATTTGTAGCATCATACACATTACTACTCGATTTCTAATATATCTGTTCACAATTTGTAGAAACATTTATTTTCATGTCATATTTCAAATAATGTCATATATCAATTTCAGTTACATCAATGATTGTACCGCCCCGGTAGACTAGTGGTTAGAGCGTCAGCCTCAGATGCGGGAGGTCGCGGGTTTGAAACCCGGCAGAGTCATATCAAAGACTTATTTTAAAAATCGCACTTGAGATACCTCGCTAGGAGCTCAGCATTAAGAGGTTAGTGTTAGGACTGATCGACCTGGTGTCAGGATAAGGTGACTGGGTTGGACATCATGCTACCTGTCTGCGGCATGATGTCCCTTTGTGCCACACGACAGACATCGTAGCAGTATGACTGAAATATTGCTACGTTAAAAAATCCAAATCACACTCACATACACACAAACACACAAAATTTTGTTTCGTCAAGCTGCAATCGCACTAACCCAAAGGGATATGAGTTTATATCTTGGCTTATAAATATCATTCTTACAGATGAACGATTATTACTTGGACATTCTCCGTTCATGCAAAACAATATTAAATAATTGTAGCCCAGTAATCATTAATTGTTTGCATTGAATTTATTTTGTATGTATGTATGTATGTGTGTATGTATGTATGTATGTATGTATGTATGTATGTATGTATGTATGTATGTATGTATGTATGTATGTATGCATGCATGCATGCATGCATGTATGTATGTATGTATGTATGTAAGTAGTGAATGGGGATCTTATAGGGTCTATGGGACTTATCATTAAAAATACCCTTGGGACAATATAGGGTCTATGGGAATTAACATGGCCAAAAACCTATGGGACTGTATAGGGTCTATGTATATTTAACATGGCCAAAAACCCTTGGGACTGTATAGGGTCTATGTAAAATTGAAACAGGGAGGGTCTCTATTTTTTTTATATTTTTTTAAAAAAAATAAAAAAGGGGTAGGCAATGGAAAGGCTATCTCTTTTCGAGAAATATGGCTGGCCCTGAAAAGGGCCTTTGGGTTTATGTTAATGTATTCATAAACATAAATGGCACCGCATTGGTCTTCTTCTTGTCCTTAGGCTGCGTCTTACTGTTGGTCCGTACATCAGCACTCTTTTCAGGTATCCTTGTCTTTCGACGTAGATCCTACGTATCCACAGGCTGGTGTTTGTCCTGTGGACAACGGTCCACTTCGATCGGACATACATGAGCATGTCTATCCGAAACATCATGGAAGACACAAGGGTGGATGACTCAACTGTAGTCCACATCTTGAAGCGACGAGAACAGGTGAATCAATGCATTGAACGGCGCTTATTTATAGGTACAGGAAGGATTGAAACGGATTGAGTTCATTCACCAATCACAACACACGTTACGGAATTCAGTCAGCCCGCATCCAATCCGAAGAGAGCAGTCTGTGACGTCACGTAGTCTATATAGATTCGCTAGCGCTTGTGTGCAGTCAATCTATGCGACAGTGATTCAACATGACGGAAACTCAGAAAACGATCCAATGGGGTGCACCAGCAGGGGAGACCGCCCAAGGGAACCCGGACTTACTTTCAGAAGAGGTGAATTGGGATTTTGTGGATTTTCTTTCCTCGCAAGAATTTGTTCCGGAACCTTCGTTACCTTCTTCATTACCGCAAGTGGAGAATTTTAGACAGAGACAGAAAGAAGAATTGGAGAAATTTATACAACGACAAAAGGAAGCGGAACAGGCTTTTCTCCTACAGCAACAAGAAGAAGAGGTAAGAAAAAAACAACAGCAACAACAGCAAGAAGAAGTAGCAGCAAAGAAACAAGAGGGTGAAAATCAAACGGTCACGGTACTGTTGGACATTTTAGCGGAGTTAAGAAGTCTGAAACAAATGTATCAGACTTCTTTATCACGACCGAAGAGAATACGACCTTCCCGAGCTAAACACGTCAACCCTGTGACTAAGCCTACCGTACCACCCTTAGTGATTTCAACCCAATCATTATCATCATCATCAACATTACGCAGTCCAGAAGTAGGCCTTGGCCGTGGCAAAGGCTTAAGGCAGTTAAAGTTGATTGCTTAAACTCACCCCTTCACCATGAAGAAAAAGGCCCTCTTCAGGGCCACCCACATTTCTCGAAAAGAAATACAATTTCAATTTGCCAATAACTCAAAAAAAAAAAACCCACCCATTTTACCCTTATAGTACGTGTCTGTGTATGAGTGCGTGAGTGTACGTTCTTATTTTAAAATCAAAACTCAAAGACACTTACCTTATATCATTCATTTATTCTTTGATCCATTTTTTACAATCCAATTCACAACACAACACTTTAATAAAAAGTCCATTGACTTCTTCTTTCTCCTTGTTTAGTCTCTCTGTTTTTTAAATTTCTTCACCGTCTTTTCCTCATTTTCTTCCCTTCTTCTTTTCTTCTTCTCCTGTTTCTTTGCCTCTTGTAAATAGAATTGTCTTTTTTCTTCCTCTTCTCCCTCTGAAGAATCCCTCTCTTCTTCCGAAGAATCCCTCTCTTCTTCTGAAGAATCCTTCTTTTCTTCTGACTCCTCTTGTTTCTTTTTTGGGCAATCTGGAGACCAATGTCCTTTGTCTTTACAATAATAACAGGTATCTTGACTTTTGTCTTTTTTAGTCCCTGTTTTTGTTCTTTTTTGACGGTCTGGACACTCTGAAGACCAATGCCCTTTCTTCTGACAGATATAGCAAGTATCTTGACTTTTATCTCGAAAGGAAGGAGAGTAGTCCGTGGGCTGGTCTGAAGAGAATTTTCTAATGACCCCTCGCAAAGCTCTGACGAAACGTTCCATCTGGTTAATCTCTTCCATCGTTGTGCTCGGCTTGAGAGTGAAATGAATAGTGAAAGGACAAGACACACACCCTTTTATATACGCTGGTCTGTTATGACTATAAAGTAGCTCATGGTGTTTGAACTTGAGTCATTTGACTTTTTGTTTTCAAGATGAAACGATCTAATTCATTCGAGAAGAAAGAAGAAGAAAGTAAGAGGCAGAAACGTGATCTATCGCCTCGAACCAGGGCTGAAATCTTGGCACAAATTCATGCCAGTGATTTTGAAGAGGACATGAGTGAACCAGAATTTGAAACCTCTAAACCAATTTCACCACCCTTAGTCAACCCTGATAAATACTATTCCATTCGAGAGACGGAAAAGCGCTCCTCTAGAAAATTTAGAACCACGGCTTACAAATACACGGTGAAGTTTAAAGATTTCAAGTCCGAAGTACCGTTAGAGAAAGCAGAAGAGTTCATCACCGGAGTGTGGAATTCTCTGCTCACTTCACTCAAGCGACAATGTCAACCCAAAGAAGACGATCGCTTGAGACTTTCCATACAACACGACGGTTTGAAATCCCCTGTTTGGATCGAGTTTAGCACCCCTGCAGAATTGACTGCTTCCAAAGTCATGGACAAGATTCAACACGTGCAACAATCTAATGACCAGTTTGACATCACCGATGGAAAAGCCACATTGGACATGACCCACGTCTCTCCTCCTCAAGGGACCGGACGCAAAAAGATGTTTTTGGTGAACGACCTTCGCAGCATTAAGCGTAGCCTTGTCCAAATTCACAATCCTCATGACCAGATGTGTTTAGCCCGTGCCATCGTGGTGGGACGAACCTATGCCAACAAGAACGACACGGTAGAATGGAAAAGAGACTGGGAGAACATTTGACAATCGGACCGAGCCAAACAACGAAGTGAAGCAGAACTCCTGTTACGACAAGCTTGCATGTCCAAAGACACACCCTGTGGCATTCCTGAGATGCAAAAATTGCAAGATGCCCTAGCTCCACGATACACCTTGAAAGTGTACCCTCAAGAAGTGCGCGGGTCTCTGTTGTTTCGAGGGCAAGATTTTAAGGACGGAAAATACATTCATGTTTATCATCACGATGACCATTTCGATACCATTACCAGTATCACCGGATTCCTGGGATACGGTTATTACTGTGAGAAATGTGACCATGGTTATAACAATCGAGAGCAACACAAGCATTGTGGATTGAAATGCTCAGGATGTTTGGCCTCTTCACCCTGTCTGAGCGAAGAACCAGTGCCTTGTTTAACTTGTCTGCGCACGTTTGTCAGCCCTACCTGTTACCAACAACATCTGAAAACGCAAGGTTCACAGAAGAAATGTGCTTGTCAACTCCTGAGATTGTGCCCTACGTGTGGACAAGGCATACGTACCAATAGTGTCAAGGCACACGTATGTCGAGAAAAGAAAAAATGTCACATTTGTCACCACATCGTGGACTTGGAACACCAATGTTACGTGCAAAAATACCAACCCCCACCAGAGAAAGAGGACGGTCACAAGAAGAAAGGCAATTTCATCTTTTTCGATTTCGAATGCATGCAAGAGACTGGCATTCACATTCCTAATTTCTGCGTGGCTCATCGAGCGTGCGAGAAGTGCATTCAAGAACCTATCTTCAGTCATTGCCCTCACTGCAGCAAGATTCCTGGAGGGCGTGAAAAAATCTTTCGGGGACCGAACACGTTAGCCGATTTTGCCCAATGGGTCTTAGACCCCGTCGACAAGACGTGGAGCCAAGAGGACATCGAACGTTACGGAGATTGTCATCGTCATGCCACGGTGATGGCTCACAATTTCTCCGGATACGATGGACAGTTTCTTTTGAGGTACTATACGGAACAAGGCACCGAGCGTCCTAAAGTGACTTTGAACGGAGCCAAAATCATTTTCTTGCAAGTGGGACAAGTACAGTTTAAAGATTCGATGAGCTATTTGGCCATGCCTTTGAGTCGAATGCCTAAAACGTTTGGAATGACAGAAATGGCTAAAGGGTACTTTCCATACTTTTTCAATACGGAAGCCAATCAACACGCCGTTCTACCTCATTTACCCGAGGCTCACTATTACGACCCCGACAACATGCGTACCGAACAACGAGAAGCTTTCTACGCTTGGTACCAGGCTCACGCCTCGGACCCTTTCGACTTTCAGGAAGAAATGCTAAAGTATTGTCGTTCCGACGTGGACATTTTACGGCGTTGCTGTGGAAAATTTCGAGAACTGTTCATGGAACACGGAGGGGTCGATCCTTTGAAAGAAGCTTGCACCATTGCCAAAGCGTGTTCCTTAGTGTATCGACAACGATTCATGCCTGAAAACACTGTGGCTGTCATCAGTCCTCAAACGACCCACTTTGTCAAACGTCAATACTCGGTCAAAGCCCTACGTTGGTTACATTACTTGTGCGACAAGGAAGACAAGTGGATTCAGCATGCCCGCAACGAAGGGGGCGAAAAGACCATCGGAACGTATTCGGTCGATGGCTGGGACTTAGAAAACTCCAAGATCGTGTACGAGTTTAACGGTTGCTTATTTCACGGATGTCCCGTCTGTTACCCTGACCGTGGCACTAAAAATCAGTTTTTGCAACGAACCATGGAAGACTTGTACCAGGACACTTGTCAGCGGCGCCTAAAGTTAGAACAGCAAGGATACCAAGTGGTGGAAATGTGGGAACACGAGTACGATCACCGTATGAAAACCGATCCCGAGTTTAAACGCCTCGTGGAAAGTTACCAGTTCATGGACCCGCTGAACCCGAGGGATAGTTTGTACGGAGGAAGGACCAATGCCACCTGTTTGCTGTACCAAACCGACGAAGAGAAAGGAGAAGAAATCAAATACTTGGACGTGTGTTCGCTGTATCCCTACGTGTGCAAATATTGTCGCTTTCCTGTAGGGCACCCGCAATTGCTGACGGAACACATCGACCTGGTCAACATTCGACAATACGAAGGCTTGATCAAGTGCAAAGTTTTGCCTCCTACGAACCTATACCATCCCGTCTTACCTCACCATTGTCAAGGCAAACTGATGTTTCCCTTGTGGCGTACTTGTGCCGAAACGTGCAACCAAGACCAACCTTGCCATCACAGCCAGGAAGAACGTGCCTTGACGGGAACCTGGGTCAGCGTGGAATTGTTCAAAGCTCTGGACATGGGATGCCAACTGTTAGAAGTGTACGAAATTTGTCACTTTCCCAAGACACAACAGTACCACAAGGGTGACCCCACGCAGAAAGGCATTTTCGCAGACTACGTGGATGCCTTTTTGAAACTGAAGCAAGAAGCCAGCGGCTATCCTTCCTGGTGTCACACTCCCGAAGACCAAATACAATTCAAAGAGAAATACTACGAACAAGAAGGCATCACTTTAGACCACCTCGAGAAAAACGAAGGCAGGCGATCATTTGCCAAAGTGATGTTAAATTGCTTGTGGGGTAAAATGGCACAACGACCGTGTTTACCCAAGACGGAATATTTGACAGAACCTTCCAGCTACTTCCAGATGATTCACGACAAAACCAAATACATGAAACACGTGGACGTCGTTCGAGAGAATTTGATCTTGTTCAATTACGAAGAAGATCTGGACTTTGTACAAGACGACCCTTTTGGAAATGTCATCGTTGCGGCTTACGTGACAGCCCATGCTCGCTTAAAATTGTACGAAGCTTTAGAACTGTTAGAAGAACGCGTCCTGTACTTTGACACGGACAGTTGCATTTACATCCATCACCCGATTCAACATCACCCTAACATCGAAGGAGACCGTTTAGGAGCCTGGACAGACGAGCATCCCGACGACAAGATTCTAAGTTTCGTCAGTGGCGGTCCCAAAAATTATGGCTACGAATACCGGGACAAACAAGGAGAAGTGCACACGACGTGCAAAGTGAAAGGACTGACTCTGAATTATCGTACCAGTCGAGTGGTCAACTTTGGGGTATTGAAAGAAGCCTTGCAATCGGGAGAGGATGGAAACTTTAAAGTGACCACTTACCAACCGAACAAGATTGTACGTTTACCCACTCACTACATCTTCAGTCGACCTTTGGAAAAAGTTTATCAAATCGTGTACCAGAAGCGAGTTCGACTTCCCAATCATTTCACCTTACCGTATGGACACGTTGGTATAAAACATTGGTTGTAAGAGGATAGCCACCCACCAGAAAGATGACTTCGCCACAGCAAGAATCGAGTGAGAAACCCGATGAGAACTCCAAGTTCAAACCCTACCATTTTCCAGTCTTCTTACCTGACTATTGTGATTGTACCCGTCGATTGGACACGTTTCAGAAATGGCCTACGGATAGGGAAGGATTACCTTCTTCGCATGTTTTAGCTAGAACAGGATTTGTCTACTTGGGACATGAGTCAGGATTGGGATACGAGGTACAGTGTTTCGCTTGCGGACTGAAGTTACGAATGGATCTATGTATCTATAAAGATTCAGCTATTCTGGAGCATACTCGATGGTCTCCGCATTGCCCTTACCTTTCTATGGCCTTTCCACCCATCACACTACGGTACAATGTTGACGGTACCTTAGAGACGGTACCTTCCGAAACAAGACATAAAAAACGTAAAAAAGGAAAGATGTACAAGCTGGAGACTGCATTGCGACTAGTATAAAAAGGGGGCTATGGTCAAGATCGATAGTTCATTGTGACTACCAAGACCGAGCGAACAAGATGAATACTTTGAAAAAGACATCGTTCCAGTTTGGGTATTGTAAAAAAGTTGTATCTTCCTCTAGTGTGACTAATATTGGATGGATAAGACCCATGCATTGCGACGGAAAATGTCCGGAAGGAAACTGCGATTGTCCATGTGGTTACCATTGTAATTGCGTAACGGAGTTTGCAGACGAGTGCGATTGTGAGCCTTGCGATGGGTACGATGCTGTACGTTGTGACCTGAGCGATGCCGTAAAGCATCATGAGAACTTTGTTCTCACTGCCCCTGTCATGGAAAGTGATGCTGTGCGTGTCAAACCTGAGGGATGCGAAAGCGATGCCGCTCGTCCTCTTAGACATTTTACCGGGTTTAAAGGGGAATGTTCACCTTCACGTCTACCCCCCTACGGATGTCATCCAGCCCTGAGCAAACTCCTGTTCCTGTCACCCAACCCTCATCGAAACGAACCTGTGAAAAACGAATATTCGTTTCCTGTGCGTTTGTCGGAATACTGCGACTTTGAAAATCGTCTTCAATCGTTCAAAGGAAAATGGCCAAAGTATCTGGGAGGACCGACCCCCGAAGAATTAGCCAGAGCCGGATTTTTCTACTTGGGCGAAGGAGATAAAGTCAAGTGCTTCAGTTGCGGTGTGTCACTTCACCACTGGGAACCGCAAGATTCAGCCTACGTAGAACATGCTCGATGGTCACCGAATTGTCATTACTTACCCTTAGTGGGACCGAGACATTGAAGTAACTTACCATGTCGTTGACGAAGAAGAAACCAGATTGGTTAGGAGTCAAATGTTGGACATCACCGAGACCAGTATTTAAACTTCATTTCAAAAACGATATTGAATCATTACCTAAAGAACTACAAGAGAAGATTTACAAGGAAGTTTGGCAGGGGTTTGCCAGAGTGAAATCTCAATGGGTCACTGTAGAACTTTTGCGTCGAGAAATTCATAAGAGGAAAGTGAAAAAAGTCAACCAGTGTGTTAGATTTCTTTGGGTCAGGGTGCATTCCTCCTATTGTATCGCTTTAGACCGTTTACATCAAAAGAGTTCAGTGACATTCTTGGACGGTACCCTGAATGGCAGTGGTCAGATATTACTCACTATGTGGATTACTTTTGTGAATTGTACGGACTGACCTATTCATGAATACTTTACAAGAGAACATTCGTGCTTTGCCTGTGGAGTTGAGAGAAAGGATTTACCGAGAGCTGGTTAAAATACAAGTGAAACGTAAAGAACCATTGCATCCGTTACGTCACCGGTGTTTGAACCACTGGTACCTGAAGGCTATACAAGGATTGATTCAATTGAAAGTGTTCCATCGGACAGACATTGATCAACGATCCTCTAGTTTTAAAAAGGATTGGTTTGGTATGGACGATTGTAGTTACATCATTGTAAACGTACTGCATCGAATTCCAGAGGAAGAGTTAACGAATTACCAACATCTTGTACACAATGTCAACTTAGTGAAAGAGGAAACTTCTGAACGAATTGTAATGTGTAGATTAGTGACTCAACGATTTAAATTCGACACTGAAGTGAAACCATGTTTGTGCAAAGAGTACATTTCTTGTGTCAGACCAAAGAGGATTTAGTATGACCTATTCATGGATGCTTTGCTAGAGAACATTCGTGCCTTGCCTGTGGAATTGAGAGAATGCATTTACCGAGAACTGATCAAAATACAAGTGAAACGTAAAGAACAATTGCATCCGTTACGTCACCAGATCTTTAAGCACTGGTACCTGAATGGTATAAGAGAACTGATTCGTCAGAAATTGTTTCAGTGGTCAGACCTTGTTCAATACTTCCAGGCCCCCGATGATCCACGTGTTGATCATTTTGGTTACTTCGAGATTCACCTAGAGCAACGCATTGAGGAAGACGAGGTAAAGGATTACCAACATTTGTTACGTGGAATCTACTTAGCGGAAGAGGAAACTTCTAATCGAAATCTGAAGTTCAGGTTGCAGTATGCAAGATTTACATTCCCAACTGGAAAACGAACATCACTGGCTAGAAAGTACGTGTATTGCTTCCGAAAAAAAGAGAATATAAAAACAGGTTGCTATGCCACGACTTATGTCGTATGTAATCCAACAGATTCCGTGGAAGGAACTCAATGACCATATTCAAACCGTGGATCATTACCATCAATTATTACAAGAATTTTATCCATTCAATTTGGGACGACAAGTGGTGTGTGTCTTAGTGACTTGTTTTCTGGGATTTCGTTTACCAGCCGATTCTTTGTGGACTCTTTACGATCAGTACTTACCACCTCAATGGCCTTAAATGGTCACGAAAAACTCCTTTTGCTCAAAGCCTTGCGATTTCATCTGGATACTTCTCGACCTCAACAGGAAAAAAAGATTCGTCAACTTTTAGCTACCCAAGACGTGTATGACGATGTGTGTGTAGCTTGTGACTTACATCCCCATTCGACAGATGTCCGTGCCTGGAAAGAATGGGGTTTTGAGGCTTGGACCCAAGAAGTGGCCCAGTATGCACGAGAGTTATTCAAGGAAAAAAGTTACTTTTCAACCTGTGTTAGTGACGGTGCCAGAAGAACCCGTCACCCAGGACAGGACTGTTGTGGACAGACCTGAAAGACCCTTTCGGGAGGACACTTGTGTGACCTTACCCCCTACTATAGAACTGGTTAGAACATTACCCAAAACATGTTGTACAGACACTTGTGTTTATTCCACGTTCATCGTTATCATGTGCCTTTTATCCTTGTACTTAAGCCTTTGGCTTTTATGTATTTTTGTCTTTCGTATTCATGTTTGAAAAAAAAAAAACATTCAATAAACGTGTTCTGAAAAAGTATATAAACTCTTGTATTGTTTGTTTTTCGTGTCACAAGTGACATTTCTCACACCATGGCTACCTCTACTGTCTCTGCTCCCTCTTCCTCTACTGTCAAAGTCATCGACGAACACTTAGATCGTGCCAGTTGGGAGGCTTTGTATCTTCGCCATCCCTTTAACATGCTCATTGCTGGACCTAGCGGTTCTGGCAAAACCGAATTCGTCAAACGTTTGATCGAACATAAACATCATTTGATCGATCGGCCCCCTCAACGGATCGTGTGGTGTTACAAAGAGTGGCAATCGGCGTACAGCCTCTTGCGAGAAAGTCAAGGCGATTCCATCGTGTTTGTGGAAGGCATTCCTAAAGAAGACGACGGCATCGTCTCTGACTCCCGTCAAACCCATTTGGTCATTTTCGACGACATGTTAGGAGAAGACGAAGAAGAAATTAAATTGTGGTTCACGCGCAAAGGGCATCACCGTAATGCCAGTGTCGTTTACATCACCCAAAATTTGTTTCAACAAAGTAAAGCCCATCGCACCATCAGTCTCAATGCGCATTACGTGGTCTTGTTTAAAAGCCCTCGAGATAAATCGCAAGTGCAAGTCTTAGCCAAACAGTTAGGAACGCCTTGGCTGACTCAGGCGTACGACGATGCCACTCAAACGCCACACGCCTATTTACTCGTCGATTTGAAACCTACGACCCCCGAGGATTTGCGATTTCGTACCCACTTGTTTCACCACTGGTGCCAAGACGGAGGGCCTGTCCTGTACACGTCTCCGTCCTCGACTTCATTTCACTCCCCATAAAAAAATCTATAAAAACCTCAGACCCTTTTTCGTCTGTCTCACACAGTGTGAACATGACGTCCCTTCAGTCGCATCTTCCCGTCAAATTGATTCGTGCCTTGTATGGCATCAGTCGAGAAAAAGATCCACAAACACGAGCTCGTGTCTTAGAAGCTAGTCTCAAAGAAGTCTTACGATTGTTCACGGTGACAGCACGTCAATTACTCCAAGGAATCATTCAGATTCCTCATCAAACCAAACGCTTTTTCGATCGAAGCAAAGTTGCTTTGGTCCAACTGGCCGATCCCCGCATCGACACTCAAACCAAAAAACAAATCATTTTGAAACCTGGAGGGAGCGGTACTCTAGGAGGGGTCATCATTCGCTCACTCTTAAGATGGGATCCTAATGCCCCCAAAGTTATCCCCAAGACAAAAGTCCAACGAAGCCCCAAGAAGAAAAAGAAAAAGACCAGGTCCCCAAGAAGAACTTCTCCAGTGGCAGGACCCTTCTCTTACCAGACACCACCCCGGAAAAAGAAAAGAAGCCCCCAGAAAAAGAAACAGAGAAAAAGTCCTCAGAAAAAGAAAAGTCCACAGAAGAAAACTAGTCGCAAGAGAGGCACTTCGGCCAGGACGCAACCTTACACTCGCAAACCACGACCTGCCACAGCGGTGACTGCGTCTCCGGCAGCCTCACGTTTGTCCACTTCTCCGTTGATGTCACCAGGAACTGAAGAGTACTTGGAGACGTTGATCACACCAAGAACTTCTCCGTTGATGACCCCCAAAAGAACTTCCCCAGTGGCAGGACCCTCCCATTTAGCGGCAGTGGCTGCTGCTCACAAAGTACCTTCTCCCAAAATCAAAGTCCATGAAAGATCGGGCATGTTACAAAGTTTACTGGATTTGTCCAAGCAAGAACTGGCTCGATTTAGTCCGTTGCGTACCCCTGCACGACGTGTCATGCCTGTCCTCAAACTGATAAAACGTAAAGACAATCAGTGGCGACGCGGTCCAGTATAAAAAAGACCTGTGACCAAGTCGGGTATCATTGTTTTTTCGGTGCTCCTGAAGACTCAAAGATGTCACCCTCTAGAAAACCCCAAGGAAAGAAAAGGAAAAGACTGCCACCACGTTTAGCCAAACATGGGGACATGTTATCTGTCCTGTCCAAAGCTTCTCCACCCCTACGAAAAAAACTCATTCAAACGGCCTCCAAAGAGGTCATCGATACCATGTGCGAATGTTGTTTGAACGTTTTGAAAGGCACGATCCCTTTGTCCAAACACCAGAAACAATGCTTAAGCAAACATCGTCACGTTCTTCGCCAAATGGTTCGAAAGAAAATTCCCATTCGTCAAAAAAAGAAGATGTTAGTGCAACGTGGAGGTATTTTGCCTCTCTTGTTAGGCCCCATACTGAAAGGAGTCTTGGGAACCATGTTGGGAGGACTGGTGGGAGCAAGATAAAAGACCTTCGGAAGTCCCAAGATCTCAGAATCGACCCCTGACAACCCCATGGAAGGACGAAAACTAGCTTTAGTGCCTTACAAACGATGGATGGAATACCATCGGTGGCAAGAACAACGCACCCCTCATTTACCTCTCAATCCCCATTTGAGCGAGATGTCCCAGTTACAACACGAATTGCAGTCCTTGATGGATCGCCAAGATTTGTCCGAAACAGAAAAATCGCAAAAGTACGGTCAACTCTTGCAACGACTGCAACTCTTTCACCAGAAAGCTTTAGACGAAACAGCTCTACCCACTTTGAAAGATTTTAAGACCTTGATGAAAAGTCCAGCACCATCACCAGTACCAGTACCAGTACCAGTACCAGTGGTCAAGACAGAAAAAGGAAAAGAAGAAGAAGAAGAAGAAGAAGGGTTTCAAACTCCACCAGAAAAAGTACGCAAGTTAACAACACCACCTACCTCCAGAATTGGATAGATTAAAAAGATGATGGCCACCCCTTCTTCATCACAAGAGAAAAAGAAAGTGAAGACAGAAGTGAAGACAGAAGTGAAACAAGAACCGATATCCCCCGCTCAGACATCCTCCTCCTCTTCAACACCTATTGCCGGTCGCACACGCAAAGCCTTGCAATCCAAGAAAATACCCCAAGAGAAAAAGAGTAGCCTCTTCCAAGAGTGGGTGCCTTATTAACACACAAACACAAAAAAATGGAAAAAGTCTTAGCCAGCATTTACTACGATCCCTCGCATCCTGCAGGTTACGCAGGAGTTCAAAAATTGTATCGTGCTGCCAAAACTCGACTGAAAAGTCTCCGTTTACCTCAAGTGCAACGATGGTTACAAGAACAAGCTACCTACACTTTGCACAAACCCATTCGACGAAGGTTTGGCAGAAGTCGCACCCGAGTGGAAGGCATCGATCATCAATGGCAAGCCGATTTAGCCGATGTCTCTCATTTGGCCAGCTACAATCGTGGCTACAAATATTTGTTTTGTGTCATCGACGTCTTTTCCAAATTTGCCTGGGTCGTGCCCTTGACTTCCAAATCCAGCAGCGAGTTAGTGCGAGCCCTGCAACGGGTGTTGAAACAAAGCGGTCGTCACCCTCTTCGATGGCAAAAGGACAAAGGCACAGAATTTCTGAACCAAGCTTTCCAAAAAGAATTAAAGAAACGTGACATTCATTTTTTTACCACCGAGAATCCCGAAACCAAAGCCAGCATCGTGGAACGTTTTCAACGCACTTTGAAAGAACGCATGTGGAAATATTTTACGCATCACCACACTCTGAAGTACATCGACATCTTACCGCACCTGGTACAAGCGTACAACCAATCTTACCATCGAAGCATCGGACGTGCCCCGCAAGACGTGACTCCCGAGAACGAAGTGCTGGTGTTTGAGCGTCTGTTTGGTACGTCCCCGACGAGGGCTGTCCCCAAGAAAAGTGGAGAGTTGACCGTAGGAGATTGGGTGCGCATTGGCAAAACCAAACGCACTTTCGACAAAGGTTACTTACCGAACTGGACGACCGAATTGTTTCGCGTCACTGGACGAGTGCATGGCCGTCATCCTGCCGTCTATAAATTGGAAGACATGAACGGAGAAGTACTCAAAGGAACGTTTTATTTGCCCGAGTTACAACGTGTCACCAAAAAAGAAGACGACATGTACGACATCGAAAGCATTCTCGAACGCAGAACCCGTAAAGTGGGCAAACGACGTGCCAAAGAAGTCAAAGTACGTTGGAAAGGATATCCACCCAGTTTCGATTCTTGGATCGACGCTTCGCAAGTCATAGACTATAAAAAGAAGTGACCATCATGCCCTTTCACACAACAGACGCAGCTACGTCGACCACTCCTTCTTCACCTAGTTCTTCTGTGCAAGATTTACAAAAACAACCCTTGTGGGTGTGGTGTGGAGAACGTGTGCCTAAAACGCAAATCGTCTTTTTCTGCCAAATCTTCGTGGTGTATTGTGTCATTGGGGTAGCCATTGTCAATTTGAGTTTGCAACAAGGAGACAAACAATTGTGGTCCATTTTATTGAGCAGTTGCATCGGTTACCTGCTTCCCAATCCCTCCCTGAAATTCTCCTCGAACGGGAACCTTGTGTCCAGTGCCAGTGTCAGTCACCACTCCAACAACCACAACCAGAACCCCATTTTGGACGGAGACACGCCTCTGACGTCCACTAACCCCTCGGACAGCCACAGAACTCTAGAATTATGAGTCACCAAAACCAATTTTACTTAACCTTACCCAGTGACAGTTCCATGGAGTTGTTTCCCAACAACACGTTGTGCTGTTACACGGCCAAAATACCTCAGGCCATCCCCTTAGATCACGAAGCCCATTGGGAAGTGGCTTTAGTAGAAATGATTCATCCTACACAAATCCAAAGCATCACCGAAAAGCAGAACACTTTTGAGGTGGAAATCCTGAACGAACAATTACAAAACTACATGAATGACATCGGGTTTTAAGGGGACACAAAACCAGCCAGCAATTCAGCCTTCAAAATCTACACCTTCAAAATTCCGGCAGGGTTTTATTTTAGTGGCCAACATTTGGTGGACACTATTGCGGACATGTTCGAGTTCGCCTTTGGCAAAGCCCTGAACAGAGTCAAAAGAAGTGTCACCCTGGAGTACCATAAAGTGGCTCGTCGCTTACTGATGAAATTTCAGGATACTGAACTGTCGTCCTTCAGGTTCATTGGTAGTTTGTTTGAAATTTTGGGTGGACATCCAACAATGGTCGCAAACAATTTGAGCCCCAAGATCAACAATAATATGGATTTTTACAAAGCTTTTGGAAAACCGGTAGAACTGAACCAAGGACTGAATTTAATGTTTGTGTACTCCGATGTGGTGGAGTACAACGTAGTGGGACACACCTCTGTGCCATTACTGCGTGTCATTCCTTTCAAAGTGGATAGTACCACGATCAGTGACCAGGAAGGTGGAAACACTTACCACGTCCACCGGGAATTTGTATATCCTCACTATTTGCCTGTCAACAAGTCGTATTTGGACACGGTCAACATTGCTATAAAAGGAGATCTGGGACAAAATATTCCATTCACCAAAGGAAAAGTCACGGTGAAACTCCATTTTCGAAAACGGTTCTCTCACGACTCGTAAGTAAGTCATGTATCCAGTGTACCGAGGGGTGGCTCAACAGCGAGGACACGGTTTAGGAGACATGTTAAAATCAGCCTTTCGTTCGGTGGCCCCGGTGTTGAAACCGATGGTGACACGCGGATTGCACGCCTTGAAAGATGCGGCACTGACGCAAGGCAAAGAATTTCTCCAAAATGTCATCATCGACAAACAAAACCCTAAAGAAGCCTTCATGAGGGCTGGCAAAAATGTCTTGCTGCAAACGAGCAAAGACATTTTAGGCCGACAAGACACACCTATAAATGCCCTGCACACTACCGAGTCTGGCATTCAGCAAGGACAAGGTAGAAAGAGACGACGACGAAGAAAACACCCTTTCACCAGACTTCAAGCTAGAAAGGCCAAGAAAAGAAGAACCGTTCGAGACTTAGACGTTTTTGATTATTGAGAAAGAACAGAACAAAATGATGCACCGAGAGTCTTGCGCCTGTTCCAAGACGGAACTGGATCTGTTTGCCATGCCCCCTACCATGATGACCATGCAAGAATCTCAGTGGGTGGAATTTCATCCCGTCTCCTCATTGGCCGATTCTGCTCCCATCGAGTTTGAAATCAAGGGACAGCCCGAAGATTACATCGATCTGAACAGCAGTTACTTGTATTTGAAAGTCAAAGTTCTAGATAAGGATAATGGTGAAGTAGCAGACACTGAGCCAATAGCTCCCGTCAACAATTTCATGCATTCCTTGTTCAGCTCAGTGGACTTGTACTTGAACAACAAACTGGTTAGCAGCAGCATGGATACTTACCCTTACCGTGCCTACCTGGAAAATCTCTTGACGTACGGAATAGATGCCAAGAATACTCATCTCAATGCCTGTGTGCTATGGGAACCTGATGAAGCGAAGGCGTTTGAGGAAACAGATAAAGACAATGACGGCTTTGTGGAAAGACGAAGCAAAATCCTAGGTGGAAAGGGTTTAGAACTGATGGATCGTTTGCATTTGGACATGTGGTTGGAAGAGAAATATTTGCTGAACGGGGTCAATGTCCGCTTGAGACTGAATCGTAGTAGTGCCGCTTTCCATTTGTTGGCTGATGCTGCTGCTGGCAATCCTAAAAGCAAAATCGAGGAGGCCAAACTCTACGTACGACGCGTGGAAGTGTTACCCAAAGTAGGTAACGAAATCAGTCAAACGTTGAGCAGAACGACCGCCAAGTATCCCATACGACGTGTGGAAGTGAAAACGTTCACCATTCCCAAGGGACAGCATTCTATGATCGAAGATCATCTGTTTCAAGGACAGTTACCCAAGCGTTTAATCCTTGGTATGGTCTCGAATTCAGCCTTCAACGGAGCCTTCGCTGAAAATCCTTTCAACTTTAAACACTTCAACGTGAAGAAAATCGAAGTCAGTCGCGATGGCAAGACCTTGTGTACCCGACCTTTCGAACCTGACTTTGATTCCACAAAGATGAATTACTTGAGATCGTACTTGTCCCTGTACGAAGCCACCGGTCAGTTAGGAACCAACACCAGTCACGGCATTACGTACGAAGATTATGCAGGAGGCTATGCTTTGTGGGCTTTCGATTTCACTCCAGACCAAGGCAGCTACGAGGGACATTTCCACCCTATAAAATCTGGCCAGATTCGTGTGGAACTTCAGTTTGCAAAAGAACTACCAGCAAAAGTGAACGTCATCCTGTATGCCGAATTCGATAATACCATAGAAATCAACAGTTTGAGAGAAGTCATTCTAGATTACTAGAAACCATGGAAGACTGTTATCCCTCTTTACCTAGTGGAGAAAGTTTGGAGATGGAATGTGAGGAGACCATGGAAAAAGAAGAAGTGATCATGATGAAGTCGAGATGGCCAGAACAAGAAGCCCATTTAGTCTCCTGTTTTGCCAAACACTTGGTCGACAAAATGACAGAATTGATCAAGAAAAATTGCTATGGATGTCAAAACGATCATCCCAGTCAAATTCAACACGATAAATGCCTGATGTTAAGTCAAGAAGAAAAATTGGACGAGTTTCTGGACGAAGCTTGGAGCCTCATCTCGAACAAAGACGTGTTGCACCAGTGGTATAAAGACTTGCGTGAACATTCTTGTCCACCATTAACCACTCAAGAGATCCATCGTATCGAAGCTCTCCTGAATCAGAGTGAGGAAACAGAACGAATAACCGTTTATTCGTCAGACATTTTCAAGCAAAATGTCAGGATCGAATTGACGACTTATTATTACCTGTGAAGAAGAAAACAATTCAATGGATACCTGGGAACTTTATTACCTTTTGAACCACAGTTCGTATACGGCTTCTTGGAATCCTGTCGTCTGTGCTAAAGATGAACTCCTTCATCGCAAACCTAAAGACCATCAAGCCGTCTACTTTCCTCAAGAAGGATGTGTGGAATATTTCGATTCGTACTGATTGCCCCCTTTGGAAGACGATATCATCGACTTTATGAGAAGAAATGCTCAAACCACCCGATTCAATAATGTGAAATTACAAGGCACAGATTCCTTGGTGTGCGGACAGTACTGTGTGTATTTTCTGCATCATCGCAGCCTGGGCTATTCCTTAGAACATTTAGTGACTCATTTCGATCCTCGTTCTTCTGCTAGAAACGATGTGAAAGTAGATCGATGGTTTTGTGACCATTATGCTTATCTTTTGTCTCAAGCTAGGAAACGTAGTGTCCATCAATGGCCTAATGACTTCCAACAGTGGAAATCACAATTTCATTCACAACGTTGTCAGCCCTGTTTAAAGTAGGTTGTAAATTGAGAAAAAAATGTTTGTGATTTGAAAAAAAATGTTTGATGTTATATTGTTAAAAATGTTAGAGTTGTTGTTTAGTGTTAAGTGATTTTTGAACAAAAAATGTTGTGTTTTGAAAAAATGCTTTTGTCTTTTGTTTAGCTATAAGAATGTTGGATTGATGCTCTTTCATTTCTTACTATCCCTCTCATGAACGTTGCGGCTCGAAAAACCGTGTGGGGGATGTTTTCCTTCACGTCCGCGCTTTGACTTTAAGAACCGGTTTGTTCCCAGTCTAACCATCCATTGTCGACTCATCCTCCTACGAAGATGTGCTCCAAACTAGCTAAGCTCAACGAAGCCTACGTGAATTTGCATAGGGTCAGACACAGTCTGATACCGAAGCCAGAAGAAATAGAGAATATGAGAATGTTAAAAATCACTGAAGACCTGATAGAAGAGCTCTTCAGAGAAGAAATGAACAGGGAGAAAGAAGAATGGACAGAGAAGTACAGACTTCAGAGACAGCAGCAACAGCAGCAACAGCAACAACAGCAGCAGCAACAACCTGAAGCTGACAGAGGCTTTGTCGATTGTCGTATCGACACCAAAGAGTTCTTCTTCTCTTTCCGAAGAAGCAGACCTATCGCCAGAAAGTCTATCCTCAGAGGACATCGCATTCTTAGAAACTAAAAAAAGAATGCCATAGCAAACAAAAAAACAGCCCTTTTCAGGGCTACCCAATACTCTAGAAAAGAAATAACAATCGATTTGCCAATGTGTGTAGGTAGAGTAGTGTGAAAATAAACACTAACTCTTTTATAAAAAATTGTGAGGGTATGTGTTTGTGTATAAGATTGTGTGTTTGTGTGTTTGTAAGTGATAAAGTAGGTTGGTGTGGATAGTAGATTAAAATTATGTCTTTTTGGTGTTTGAGGCGTATATTTGGGGTTAGATTGGATTGCTTTCCTTATGTGGATAGTCTATTGAAGTGATTTATAAAAAATTTTACAATAGTGATGGGTAGCATAAAAAAGTGAGTGAGTGTTTCTTTTAGGTCCGCGCGTTGTTGTTTTTTTTGGTCATGATCTAGGTAAGATGAATTTTATGTTTTTAGGGGGATGTTTTCCTTCACGTCCGCGCTTTCAGTATAAATTAAAAACTAATCGTCAGTTGGGCCCATCGTCGACCTGTTAACAGCAAGACAATGAATACAAGGATTGTGAAGCTGCTAGAACTCCAGATGCACCTGGAATATGCCAGGCGCATAGTAAACGAACTATCAGCGGAGGCTATCGTAGAAGAAGCAAGAATGAAGAAAGAAGAGGAGGAGAGAAGAGAAAGGGAAGAAGAGGAAAAGAAAAGAGAAGAGAGGATGTCGTTCAATATTCCCGAGACAGAGGATTGGGGTGTTGAAGCGAATCATCCTCCCTCTGCGCTCCCCAGAAGAAAGGTGAAAGAAGACTGGGGAAGAAGATGCGTGTGTGGCGCAAGGCCAGGAAGGTGCAACCATTAGATAGGTGCATCTGGAGTTGAAAAAAACCAACAGCCCTTTTCAGGGCTACCCAATACTCTAGAAAAGAAATAACAATCGATTTGCCAATGTGTGTAGGTAGAGTAGTGTGAAAATAAACACTAACTCTTTTTTAATAGTGAAAATGTATGTGTTTGTGTGTGTTTGTGTTTGTAAATGTTGAAGTAAGTTTGTGTTTGTAAATGGTGAAGTAAGTTTGTGTGAATAGTAGATTATGGGTTTATTTATTGATTCTTAGCGTATGTAGAGAGTATCGTTGTGGTTATATTATATGAAATGAGAAAGTAGGGGGATGTTTTCCTTCACGTACGCGCGATGTTGGGTCATGATCTAGGTAAGATCAATTTTATGTTATTAGGGGGGATGTTTTCCTTCACGTCCGCGCTTTCACTATAAGAACCCACAGTGTTCGTTGTTCAAACCATTCTGCAAAGAATAAAAAGAAGATGGCGTCAAACCAATGGACAAAATACAAACCTTGCAAGACGTTTTAGACAACTTAGGAATAATGGAACAGATGCTAATAAGACTCGTTGAAGACCATTTTTCCTATAGTCCGCAGAGAGTAAAAATGGAGATTAACAACTTAAGAAAAGCAAAGGACAAGATTAGTGGTGTCATGAAAGAGATAAAGGAGGAGAAGGAGGATGAAGAGAAAAGAATAAGAATACGCAAATGGAACGAAAAAATTGAAAAAGAAGAAGAAAATGAAAAGAGGAAGAAAGAAGAGGAGGAAGAGAAGAAGAAAGAAGAGGAGGAGAAGAAAAAAAAGAAAGGGAAGAAGAGTGTAGGAGATAAAATAAGAACTTGGTGGAGAAAAAGAAGAAATTAGAAGAAGAAGAAAACCCAAAGGCCCTTTTCAGGGCCAGCCATATTTCTCGAAAAGAGATAGCCTTTCCATTGCCTACCCCTTTTTTATTTTTTTTTAAAAAATATAAAAAAAATAGAGACCCTACCTGTTTCAATTTTACATAGACCCTATACAGTCCCAAGGGTTTTTGGCCATGTTAAATATACATAGACCCTATACAGTCCCATAGGTTTTTGGCCATGTTAATTCCCATAGACCCTATATTGTCCCACGATTTTTCTCCATGTTAAATTTACATAGACCCTATATTGTCCCAAGGGTATTTTTAATAAGTCCCATAGACCCTATAAGATCCCCATTCACTACTTATGTATGTATATATGTATGTATGTATGTATGTATGTATGTATGTATGTATGTATGTATGTATGTATGTATGTATGTATGCATGTATGTATGTATGCATGCATGCGTGTGTGTGTGTGTGTGTCTGTATGTATGTATGTATGTATGTATGTATGTATGTATGTATGTATGTATGCTGTAGTTGGGTTTAACGCCATTTTTCAGCACACGATAGACTATACATGGCGGTCAATATTAATGGTGGCGGAAGAACCCGGAAAACCCCCGGAAAAAAACCCGGAAAGAACCACCGACCCACGAGAACCTACTGGCAAGCTTTCTCACATACCAACATTAGCCAAATCTAAGACTCGAACCCACACAGACAGAGGTGAGATGGCAATGATCCGTAACGGAGAGCGTTTTAGACCACTGGGCCACTCGGGGCCCCCTATTTGTATGTAAGTATGTTTCCATAGTTTGTCCAAATACGAATACTGACGATTATTTTGACCTCGATAAACATCATACTGCTAAGATAAAAAAGGATTATCTTGACTGTGAGTTTACATCACAATATGATAATGTTAATTGGTGATTTCAAATACATCATTTATCATCCTCATAATATAAAAACATTTTCTTCCCAAGCATTCGCTGTCTTTGCACACTGTCAGAACAGATAAAGAAGTATTATACCGTATGTACATCGCAATGGTACCATCTGTTCCTATGAGGACTGTAGATCTGAACAGTATGCAATGTCCATTTTTAGGCTAGCAGCAGAGAGGGCGAACAGCCTCTAATTGATTCACTCTCGAATAGTAAAAATAAGCCTTCCTGAAAATCGAGAAAATGGTTTAGGCGGCACCGTGACACATCTGAGGCATTCGCCCTCTCTGCTGCTACGGTTACATAAAATTATACCAAATAATGCCTCCAGAGAGAGAGAGAGAGAGAGAGAGAGAGAAGCCTCTAATTGACTCATCCTCGAATTGCAAAAATAAGCCTTCCTGAAAATCGCAAAAAAGTCGCAAAGAAGGGATCGCGGTGACTGGGTGCCGAGTAAGAGACTTCACCCTCGTTGCTGCTATCAATTAATTTTTTTTTATCAAAACCAATTCGATATCGCGCCCGCGGATCATGCAGGGTTATTGATATAAACCCATACGGGATTGACTTCACGCTGTTAAATAATTCATTAAACCGATTAAAATCCATATTACCGCTGCACCAAGCATGATAAATATGTTTTATCGTATACTTGTCAACTCCGTTAACACCGCAAATGCATTACAGTTATCGCAGATCACTTTAGGTATTTGTGAGTACCGCTGAGTATATAAAATCACATCGGCGTTTTTATGCCTTCCTCTGAAAAATATTCTAGCAGGATTTTCCCGTTTGTCTAGCATTATGTCGTCGTACAGAACTAAATTGTTAATATCCCTGTCAAGGTCATATACGGTGGGGGCATCATTGATGTCAGTGATTAATTCAATGACGTTATCGTTGCTTATCGTCTTCGTGCGCTCGTTAAAATCCTTAAGTATATCGCAACATCGTTGATCATCAGCTGACGGAGCTATCAAATACAGGTTATCCCATTTCATTACTTCATCATCAAATTAAGTAGTAATTGTGTTTTACCAGAATAAGACGGTCCTATAATAATCATTCGAATAGAATTTGGCAACATTGGATGATGCTTGATCGGTTCGCGATTTTGTTTGCCGAGAAATCAGTGACCTCCATGTTACAGAAATATAATAAATAATATGGATTTATACTGTGTGAAATGCAGGGCACGTACTCCATAAGTGGACTAACAACTACAACAACAAAAAACAACCAACAAGCAGTTACATGTAATTGTGAACGATGTGGTACAAAAAAAATTAAATTTATTCCTGATCGAAACAGTATTTAAAAAGGGAGGTGATATTGATGCCAAGTTAACAAGGAACTCCATGGGGGAAATACCTATGAGAGAAACATCTTCCAGGATATACTTACCGTGGTCCTGATACTCGACTTGATATCAGGCTTGATAACCAAGATCAGCCAAGGCCAGGTGAATATCCAGTAAATGCTATTGATAAAGCGTGTCACGCTCATGATGTAGCTTATAAAAGTAAAAACCTACAAGATAGACATATTGCAGATGTAAAATTAATTCACGCGCTAAATTCCATAAAACATAAATATTTTAAAGAATCATTAGATAATTAGTTGGTGAGATCTGCGATGAAGGGTAAACTTGTATTAGGAGCTGGTAATTAATCAACCGATTATTATCATAATGGAGTCGATTTATTATAGCCCAAGAGGATACTGGAAAGGTAGAGCAGCAATTAGTAAACTCGCTGAAGCAGTAGGTGTCGAAAGTGTTGCTGCTGAAAAATGGTTAGCACGACAGGCAATATGGAAAATTTAACTACCACCGCCTAACAAAATTCAGTATGCACATTTTGATGTTAGCGTTCCTAGTGAAGTTCATCAGGCTGATATTTTATTTTTACCACATGATACTATTAAAATTGGTAGACGTCGATTGACGTACAAATACGCGTTAACTGTCGTTGATGTTGTAAGTAGATATAAAGAAGCAGACCCGTTATCAACAAAGACAGCAACTGAAGTAGCTTCTGCGTTTGAACGAATTTATCAACGTGGACCTTGCAATGGCCACAGCTGCTACAAGTTGATCCTGACAGAGACTTTCAAGGTGCAGTATCATCGCTGATGAAGCAACAACGCGTTAAAATATAACGAGGACATACTGAAATTCACCGTGATCAAGCAATTGTTGAATGATCTAATCGAACACTCGCTGAGCGGTTATCTGGATATCAATACGCGAAGGAAATAATTGAAGACAAAAGATCTCGCGAATGGTTTGCAATCTGCTGCATTAAATAATGAAATTACTCGAACAACCAACATGAAACCTATTAGAGCGATCCCCCCCACCCGAAAAAAATATATACCGGTACAACGAGGAGATTTTTCAGCTCAGCCAGTATTAGGTAATGTGACTAAGATATTCATATGAACCCGGTTAACTTGAAGGTGGTAAAAAAGAGCGACTGATCCTATTTGGAGTATTACCACACACACAATCCCCAATGTGGTTACATCTACGGGTAGACCCGCAATCTACAGATTAGATTCAACTTTTCCTCAACGTGGATTTACACGTGAACAATTACAAGTAATTCCTACGGATACACAATTACCACCGCGTTCACTTAACTAGCGCCGTTACGCTGATTACATTCAAGACAGATCAGCATCACATTTTCGCGTGGATGACCAAGACTGCTATCTTTTCTATCCACTGTAAATTGTCTTGGATTATTATTTGAATATCGCCACAACATTACTGTGTTACAGTTTGCACAATGTTTATTCTGCTGCTATTTTAGTGCCATGATAAATTCAACATCGAGATCAAAGTCGCATTTTTTTGTTGTCACTTTGTTTATGACCAGCTAATTTCTTTCTTACTATATCATTATCACTTTGACGTTTATCAATGGTTTCTGTAGCGTCTATGACAATTCTCCTCAGCTGAGATATTTGTCTGACTCGAGACACTGCGAGATAAACTAAGTTTGACCATTCGACACGATCATGACAATCCAAACTCGAGTATCAGAGATGGTTAGCCCCTTAGATGAGTGAATTGTCATCGCGTACCCCAGTGTTCACTGACATCAACTGCGACAACATAATTTAATACGAGATTCTGTTTCTCAGTCTGTCCTGGTATATCAACGTCGATATTCTGTCGTCGTGTATAAACTGGTCGATAATCCAATGGTACACGTATATCGGAATGTTTTTCTTTATGCATCTGGAATAACCGCTGTTGAAATGTGTCACGAACTATCTTTCTACTTGCCACTATCAGATCATTTGGTCTTCACACTTGCAGAAAATTGTTCATAGATGTTACTGAAATTATTTTACTCATTATTTCACATTGAATTTTATTCGGCTGTATTCTAATTAATTTTTTAAGCTCCTTTAATTCTACATCAAGAGATCTTTGATCATCAGTAATCTCCTGGTAATAATCTACAAAATTATTTAGCCACCCGTGCATAGATAGCCCAACTAACGGTGGTGGTTGACCGTGATCACCGCATATGATCACAGCTGTATTTTTCAATCACACCAATCGGGAAACATGTTTAATATATCTATATTGTACATATCTCATCTCAAATGATGATCTTTGAAATATATTTCTCTTCATTCGATCAGGAATCCATAAATCACTCTTGTGTCGAAAAAAGCTATAATACATACATGATCGCACTCCTCGATTTTTCATTTCTCTTGCGAGTCTGTGTGTAGGTGTTAAAACAACCATATCATCGGAACTCTGCCGAAATAATTCAACAACTCGCGTTATTTTACCAGAACCGCCTGGTCCGTTTAGATAAACAATCTTCTGTCTGGATACTGGACCATACATAGATGCCGCAGACGATAATTCTGATATCTGATTATTTTTGTAATAAATATCTTTGATTTCAACATCTGCGGATTCAGCAAAATTATATAACATTTCTTGTTTTATTCTCCATTTACCCCATGATGCATCATGAGAAGTAAACTGTGTCAGTAATTCTGTATATTGTTTTCATATAGAATGAATCCGTTGCAACTCTGATTTCAGCGGTAGAGAATCTATTTATCATCGATAATACATTTTTTGAAACAAAAGCTAACATTGATGATCTTAAATGAGTAAACTGAGTTGACTCACCATCAATATAACCAACAAGTGTACCTAATCGTGTTCCGTTAGGCAAGTAAGCGTTTTCTCAACTTACAAAAATATCTCTCTTCTTTGCATCGGCGATAATAAAATCATATCCAGCATCGTCTAGAATTAATCGTACATAATGTCGTTTATGATCATATGCACCACCTTGAGTAAATTTACCGATTATTCTTCTACCAATCTTCGGTCTGAGGACGGTATAATATAATTGAATCAATTACAATCAACGATATCATTATCTTACAATCGAGCATATATCGTAACAGCACGATTGGTGCCCAGCGTTTTTCTAAAAAGTGCCTACCAAACCAAACCAAACAGATCGGATGAAACCCTGTCAAACTCGAATGATATAATACGAGCAAATCCGGTTAGATCAAAATCAGGTAGTGGCCCATTTATCGATGCTCTGGTCATCTAATGTGTGGGGTGTCCAAATCTTTTAAAATACCTGGAACACTCTCCGTAACCGAAACAACTTCCCGGATAACACGCGACCATATCAACTGAGATAACATCGTTGTGGTCATACTTGGTATTCCACAGTCCACCGTGTCCGTATTCACAGCAACTTAGTTGTACGTCTTCGAAAAATTCAAATCGTGTTGCTTCCACGAATTGTTCTCTCTTTGCAAAGTGAGCAGCAACTGACGTAACTGTAAAACAATTATTTAATAAATGCTCAGTATTCTCTGTTTAAAATTTCTGCGCAATATTTTTCATTTCTACGTGGAGAGATTCGTTACGATATATTTCGCCGTTATGACGTACAAATTGATCATATTTTTCATTTGGTCCAGGCGTGAGCATTATGATCAATAATTTCAATTGGAGTTCCCTTCGACTTATTCTTTTATTTGTATAAAATCTCTCCGGTTATCGTTGCTACTTTCTTTGGGAATTTTAATTTACTTCTAACTCGTCGACATCATTTATTGTAGCTCCGGTATCCTTGACCGACTCAGCCCATTGGTTTATTTTTTCTCATCGTGGATCCGTTAATCCGTTTTCACGCATCGCGTTTGTAAAATGTTCGATTGCTCGTTCGGCTACACACTTCAGCCTTGAAAATCTCATTGGCGCAAGATCATTAATGTTAGGGTTATCATTTAGATGATAAATTCCAAAAATAACCGCGGTCATAGGATAATTTAAAGATATATTATATACTGTATAATGAATTACGAAAATAGCAATGATATTATTTCTGCTATTAAAAAAATAAAAAAAGATGGCATAAATATAGCTGATGAACTAAATCCTGAAAAAAAAAATATTTCTCATTTTGAATCATTACAAGAACGTAAGAAGGAGGGGGATCCACGCTACCATCGGAATACAAGTTCGTAAAACGAATTCAAAGGGATGTTTCAATCGGTGGCCACAGTAAAGGAAAATCAAGTGAGGGAATTCGACTCTCTCACTCGCATTAGAAAAAATTAGATCAGGACTGTCTCGTGGATATGAGGCAAAAATGGCAATCAATACTCGCAAAAAGACACTTAAGAACAAATTATGTGAGAAACTGTTAGTGGTAATGAAAATGAAAGTTAGAATCATTCGTGGAAATGAAAGTGAAAGTGTATCATATTTCAGTCGATTTGTCAGTATAAAATAAATATCCCCCCTTGACAGAGTCAATGATAAAATCAGGGGATAAAAATCAAGGACGGGGATTATTTTTTAAAAACTGTTTTAATGTGTATCACGCGCCAGTGGCATTTTTAAAGTATACACTTGTTCCCTTGCCCTTCATAAGAGGAGATAACTCTCTACAGTTAAAAGTCATCGAAAATCTTTATGATTTTTACGATTTCACATATAAATTCAGACTTAAAACCTCTCCACGAAGGTCAAGCAAGTTGCCGGACTGGTCAGTTAGTCTGAAATTTATTCTTGATAATAGCGGATTATGACATAGTAGATAGACCGGATTGATCGGTTCTAGTACAATCAGATATCCGAATGGGACTTGCGGGATAATAGTGAAAAGAATATATTCTTGCTGTGTTTGATTTGATATTTCTGTGTTTGTCTGATAACTGTCATCAATTACGTCACATGCAAGATTGACCGCGATCGTTGAGGTTATATTTACAATTCCCGGAGAAATACGACGACCCTGTTCATACTGTCCATTGTTGTATCTCAGAATATTACCCTGTTGCGGCGTTATTTTTCTCCACTCAGTGAGTATTTTAGGGAAATATTCATCGATGATATCATTGACTGATTTTTTTAAACTCGTCTGCGTTATACTCGGTAAATTTATAATTTGGTAGATCAGCTTCTGTTATCGAATATCATCTAAACATTGTTGTTTAAAGAGATTTAAGTCCTCAGTACAATTAATTGTTCCTGAATTAATCTTTGGTTAATATATTCCATATCAGATACGAGCCGATTTTAATATTTCAATTTGTTTAATGATTTCCTTGCGTGAACTTGCTATATCAAAAAGATATTCAAACTTTGCTGTACTTTTTATCGTTGTTGTTTATGTTCTTTTTTAATAATTCTAATGTATCTAATAATTTCATCTAGTCGAATATCTGTAGCTTCAGTTCTATCAAGTTTATATAAACTCCAAAGTGCATGGTTCTTACTCTTAAAGAGAAAACTATTAACCCCCCGCTGCATTTTGTTATAGCAAGTAAACGGTCTTTGTATGATGGGTTAATTTCCCAATATGATTGTTTGTCCGTGGATAAATCAACTCGGGTTGGTTCAGGTGTTGGCGGTGGTGCCTCCGGGCAACTTCAGGCTATGCTAGCACTGATCTGATCGATGACTGATAAATATCAACAGCGTAATCGGGAGAGTTTATCTCTATCACGGCTGATAGCTTTGGTTCATGGACTGTTATGGCTATCTTGTATTCTTTCCACATAATATTTTTATTCTACTTTGAAAATCATCATTGATCTATTCGATTTGATAACTCCCCGTGGATATTCCAACATCTACCCAGTCAGGTGTTCTATCTGGTTTATTTTTATTTTGCAAACACGAAAGCATTGTTCGATTGTAATCCACTAAACGATCTTGACCTGATATTTGGCCAGCTGTAGTATACTCGCAACTGCGCAAGGGCGATTTATTTTACTGGAATCGATGTTGGAAAATTAATACTAAATTCAGGGTTGGTTGAGCTTACTGCTATCGTCGTGGTTCTCAACGGGGTTGTGTTTGCGGCTATCTGCTGTGGTAGTTCTGTCATTATTTAAACTCCCATTTTTCAAATCACGGTTATCTAAATCAATTACTTCATTGTATGTCTTAACCATTATATCAAATTCAGAATCTCATATCGTCGTATCATCAAGGCTTGATGATATCAGCGACAGCAATTTAGAGTACGCGTTTGTTGCCGTGTGTAATAGCACATCATAATCGTGCACTTTTGTACTGGTGGACGTAGATATCTTTTTCGCGATAATATTAAAAACCTCAGCAAGTGTTGCTGATGATGAAACACATATCGTTGCTACTGCTACCGTTAATGGTGTTAGCACTGATAACACTACGCCGGTGGACGCAACGAGTGTAGATACCGAGTATACATTGACAGCGATGGCAACTACATGTCTATGATATTTTTTACTTTCGTTGCAGAATTGTCAATGATGTTTTTCAACGTTGTTTGCCAATCACGTACTTAATCATATCTAAATTTTTGAACGTCCATTATATTTTACCCAGTAACCAATTGAGGCGTTTCAACAAGAAATTCCAGACACCACCAGTAAGATGTTGCCATTAATTTCTTATCAGCTGCTATCAGTATAAATGTTTATTCGTCTTTGCTATTTAACACAACAGACAAAACCCAGGAAAACTTATCGGTTGAATGACGCCAGGGATATGTGGTTTATATACTAAATTTTGCAGCGCTGACCACAGACAACCTGTACACACCAATGACTTCCGCGGTATGTTTGATAGTACTATTTTGCTGTGACAATGTCGAGAATCCCGATTATATCGTGTATATTATATTGGTGATCTGTTTGTGAGGAATTTTAATTAGATTAATTTTGTTAACGATATCAGGAATTCCACATATGAAATATTCTAGTGTCTTTCAATCGTTTCAATGCTCGTCTTGATATCAGAGAGTTTCACGTCAGCGGTCAACGGAGTACCAAAGAAATCATCTGCGATTTCAATAAGTTTTCTAAAGTTTCTAAGGCGATTTGTGAAAGTACATACGTGAACATCATACTCGGCCCGCAACGTGGATACTTCACCATCTACTGTGCTATAGTTAAGTTCTACATATTTTTTTTTGTTGCGGAATCTTCGTCGGATGTTAGATCTCTTAGCACTAGTATTTTATTTCCGTTCATGCTGAGTTCACCTGTCATTTGTGTCACCGGTATTCTTCAAACGATAAGCAACGCTTCTTGCAATTTCATCTCTGGTGGTTGTAAGCTATATATTTGAGTTTCTGATTCTACCCCTTTAGTAAATACTGGAATGTTATCCGTTGTAGCACCAATAACTCTACGAACTACATCATTACATTTGATTTTGCTCGTTTCTAAAACACAAAAGCTTTATCTCGGTCAACCCCAGACAGGTTCATGATATCATCGATTTCGTCTTTAGTCGTGTAATTTGACAAATCTATTTCGTCGAACGTTATTTTTAACTCTTAGTAGTATTACCGTGGGATCTTCCGTAAATATCTACCATTATTTTTTTCGTTCTAATCTAAATCAATGATTTCTCAAACTGCTGACTTGTATAATTAGATACGACTTTGTGAGGTGGCAAAGATGACGTCGCTGATACAGCTTTAAGTACAGCAATTGCTTCACGGCCGCATATTGGTGGATCGGTTAGTGTTTGTGTTGGTATCGTTGAGTACCAGATTGGCACTCTGTCCGACTTTGTACGCAGAGACATAGTGCATAAATTCCTGTGGTGGAGTTAACCCGTACGAGTTAAAATAAATAATTCCACGGGGATCAGTCGCGTATGCTACCCAGTGACATCCTACACCGGTTGAATTATCGAGATTAATAATACCCGTCTCAGTTTTGTTTGGTCGCTGATGTAACTGATCGCGCATAACAACACCTCAAAAAAAAATATATTTTTAGTTTCTTGGCAGTATCAAGTAAATCAAAATTTGATAACGTGAAATTAACATAGTGTTCCTGGAAGTCTTAGACCGTTTCCTCGATGAGTTCCGGGAAGCCTTAAGCCCTTTCCCGTTGCTTTCTTTAATGCCATTCCAGCGGAGGTTCCAACAGCACCTAACGCAGCTGCTTTTGCGACGGCTTGTGAGGCTGTGGCTATCAGCGCTGGTATTGCCGCAAGGAGTGGAATTATCCCACTGGTTTTAACGGCGTCGCTGATGGCACCAGTGGAAAGTTTAAGTTGTATTCCGGTCTTGGTTTGTCTGGCTTTATCGAAATGTTTAAGCTGACGCGATGTCAACGACAGTTTGTTTTTATCGTCTGTGATTTGATTGTGTTTTAGCGTTATTGTGATTCATGTTCTTTTCACTGACGCGGATTGTATTTTTTTAATCTGACCAGGAGTCAGACTAACACTAACATGATGGTAAGACATTTTATAAAATACTCGTGTTTTCAAATCGTTATATACTTGAAAAACATTACATGTTTTCTACTGATGCGTCAGTGACTTTCATTCGTCCACCATCGCCCTCAAGCAACATTGCCTTTTCGCTGAGTATAACCGCGATTGTAATTAGCACCAACATCTGGATTTACTCTAGCTATGAAGTGTATATCAACGAAAGATTATCTGAATAAATCAAGATGCTCCAGTGAAAAGTAATAAATTGGATACAGTGCTGTAAAATCCAACTGTCAGATTTGTAATCAAGTGTATATGTTTTCATCACGTCCCATATACGACAGCAAAACTATTATTTTAAAAATTCATGATTATATCCTCGGATGGTTCTTGATGTCCGTTTATTCGTAAAGAAACCTCACTGACTCCAAGGGTGTCAAATATCGTGCGACTGTATTCTTTACTATCCACCCGATTAACAGTTTGCACCGCAACAAATATGTGTCTTGGTGCAGAAACACCTTGCTGAGTTGCTATTTGCCATGTAAATACCCCGGTAACAGCACTTTGAGTGCTATCCGTGGACATTGTGTGCCATGACAGCAATGACTTCACGCTTGTGTCCATGACAGAAAGTAATCTTTGTTCTTCAGCGATCGATTAATTCATTGTTGGCATCCACAATGAACGTTTATGTAGATTTACCTTACCAGCAGCAGCTGCGACTGGTCGCCAAATATCATCATCGTCGCTAGGTTTTCGCACAAGCGCAACTGCATCTGTGTGTTTCGCTCCAAAAGTAACTTTTCTAACATTTCTACAAAATCCAAAAATATGTGACAACGGAATCGCACAAGAAAATCTTCTATTGTTACCTTTTAGGACGTTTTTAAGTGTAGCAAATTCAAGGTTGTAATTGTTGTTGGGAATATACTTCACCGAAAAGTTATCGGCGGGTCTAAGTACCCCCGATTCAGGTGGATGTGGGTCAACAGAAGTATTTCATATCACAAGCATAGTAAGAAATTGCCTTGGATCAGGATGATCAGAGTTATCTTTATTAAACATCATCGACGGACCAGCTGATCTTGAATAATCGTCGGAGTATCTTGCTAACCCTACTATTGTTGTGGCAACGTCAACATCCTTTTGAACTGTCTCGATGTTTTGTCCATCAATCATGTAGGTGGCGCTGTCAAATAACGCGATGATACCATTATTAACAAAACCAACTGTAGCACCCTCGTCGTATGGTGTATTATCAGGAACATTTGTTACAAGCTCACCTTCTACTTCAATGGATGCCTCCGAGGGTAGAAAATATATACCTGTATCATGAACCTGCAATTCAATTCTTCCTCGTGCATTAGCTACACGTGCATCGTAAGAAAAAAAATTGATAATCACGCACAGATTCATCTTTGTGAATTGGTTCTTCCATATCGAATGGTGTGTCGGATATGCGTTTGAACATCTTATTGTATTGTCGTTTTTCCAAATGGTTTTCGCGCAAGCGTACGAAGACCACTTCCTGAAATAAAATATGTGTTTGTTTCGCCGGGTTCTTGTCTTACCATTTCTACTAGTTTTTGATTTGCGTCCTGGTTTAGTATTTTAACGGCATTTGCGGGCATACCCTCGGTGCTTGGTAATTTTTCTGGTTGTTGCTGAGCCACCTTTCGTCGTCGTACTAATCGTGCTATTCTGTCTTTGATTGCCGTGAACGCTTTACTAGCAACGCCGCTGATTAGAACAGGAGCTTTTTCACGAATAACGTCGATGGCTTTCATTGATAATTGTTTTTACGATTGGTGCTGCTTTGGGAGCTATTCATGTAAATAAACACCGAACAACATCGGCGAGTCCATCCCCGTAATATGCGCTGTAAATAGCTAATCTTGAGTTGACTATTCTGACTATCTTGGGGGTGCGGTGACCGTTGTTGTCTATACTCATCTTATTGTTTAGTTATTCGTTTAATCGATGTGGTATCCATCCACGATTTCATCAATAAATTCCCGATAAACATTAATATTCATGTTGCCGCCGCGAAATAACCGTAGACAAATATCAGCTGCTTCATTGACTATTTCCAGAGAATTATTACCAGATCGTTTTTCTCCTATGAGAACTTCTAGTCGTTGCGCGTCATCGAGAATATTGTTAGGACAAGCAACAAGACCACGTCGTGTAAAACCAGTGTTAGGTGCATCGTGAAATTCTTCTTCGGGATAATAAATTTCATCTTCCGTTTGTTGCTGCGGTGGAGGAAGTTGAAGAGGTTCTGGCTGTGGAGTTTTTTGTTTTACCTTGTCTATTCGTCGTTGTTGTTCTCTCAGTGAAGATTCTATTACCATCCTCGGAGTAAGATTAAAACTTTGAGGGGGGTCCCATTTCTGTTATTTGTTGTTGTTTTTGTTTTTTTTCTACTCGTCGTTGAACTCGCTCTAGTCGTCGTTGTTCTCGTTGTTGTTTTTGTTGTTCTCGTTGTTGGTGTCGTTGTTCATCATGCTTGTCCACTCCGGATAAAATAGTTTTATAATGAATATCCTGTTTGTTTATCTAACATTTCGGTTTATCTTATACATCCAAGCAGTCCACGAATCGCGACTTACACCTCTAACATGTTCGCGTTTTCAAAAAAAAAAAAACAACTCTCGAAGGATATTTTGAGGCAGCAAACCCTCCAAACTCAATTATATCATCACGTTTCTCTGATGGTACTTTTGTATTGTTGTTATACCGACTTCAGTAAATTTCTCTATAAAACTAGTTCCTTTTACCTTTTTTGGTTCTTCAGGTGGAGGCGGAGGTTGAGGTTGATGTTGAGGTGGAAGTTGAGCTGCAGCTATATCAGCTGGAAGATTTCGTAAAATCTTTTGTGTTTGTTTAGTTCTTTCTGTAGTATTTTCAGTAGCCGCTACGAAGTTTTCATTATATGCTGTGATAGGCTTAAATAATTGCTCTGTACCTGTAGTGAATTCAACTTGTGCTTCTTGTCGCGCTTGTATTTTATCTTTTACAGAAGCAAATAGTGGAATATATTTCTTAATTGCTTCTAGTCGTCATTATATGATATAATTTTATTTTAATTGATAGCAGCAACGAGGGCGAAGTCTCATACTCGGCACCCAGTCACCGCGATCCCTTTTTGGCGATTTATTTGGCGATTTTCAGAAAGGCTTATTTTTGCAATTCCAGGGTGAGTCGATTAGAGGTTGTTTGCCCTCTCTCTGGTGCATTATTTGTTATAATTTTATTTAACTATATCAGCAGAGAGGGCGAATGCCTTCGATGTGTCACGATGCCGCCGCAACCCCCTTTTTTTCTCGATTTTTAGGAAGGCTTATTAAAGGCTGTTCGCTCTTTCTGCTGCTAGCTACACGACGGATACTTGTATCTAAAATGTCATTGAGAATCGGTAATAATATATTTATTTGCCACAGTTAAATTTTAATAATTATTTTCAAAGGTTATTTACCATGCCAATAAGAAACATATGTTGCTAAACCAGTGATTCTCAAACTGTGTGCCGCGAGAGATTTGCAGGTGTGCCGTGGGAGTTTTGAAAAATATTTAAAATTGCTAGCGTTTTGAAACCTTGAACATATCGAAAAATTAAATGGTAAATCAATGTCGCAAAAGTTAAGAAAGTAACATAAATAAAAACGCAAAATCTGTCCGTCTGTCTTTCATTGGTTCCATTCGGTACGCGAGACTTGTGCGAGATCTCGGGAGAACTCGATCGATCTAATTATAATAATAGTCTAATAATAAATACATGCAGCCCATTATACAGGTGTGCCGTGAAATTTTTTTGATCTTTCTGGTGCGCCGCAAGACAAAAAGGTTTGAGAAACACTGTGCTAAATTGAGCCATCATAAAACGATGTTAGTTTCACTATAAATAGGCGGACGTGCTCTCACACATTCTACCTTGGAAATCGATATTCACAACATGTTCCTAAACCTAGAGCTGCTAGTGATTCATATTAGATACTTAATATCCGACTTCAACTGCTATTTACGAGATTTTTAAGGCTTTATAGGATCAGATTTCTTGAGGAGTGTTTCAGAATTGTACTCTACATAACTAAACATGATAAGGCAAGAGAATTCGTTCGACACATTCATTTTTGGTGGGCATTACTTCACATACACAAATTTTAGGACTAAACGCGTCTGTTCACTACGTTTAAGCTACGCGTGTACTGGTTGATAAGATCCAGGTGAAGAATTGTGCACCAGGTGGTTTACCTTTATTATACCATTTCGTCATATTCTTTGTACTGAAGAACCGTTGTTGTATTAGATGAACCATAACATTATATTGGGGACAATTTATTAATTCATACATTATTTCATTCGTTCATTGGTTTGTTTAATATTTTATTTTTTATTTTTATTTATTTATTCATACATTTGATTGCCAATAAACTTTGTATTTTATCAATTGCTTAACATTGCACAATTTCTTTATTTCAACTGTCATGACATCAAAAATTATTTTGAACTATATATGAGAGAGAGAGAGAGAGAGAGAGGGAGAGAGAATAAATAAACACACAGCCTATGTTTTATTTGTTCAGGATAAAATAGTTTGCATTCATATAGTCACTGAATTTTGCTAGTGCAAAGTGTGTGGCTCGTACATAGTGGCTAAGATAATAATTTTCTTCAAATATATATCATACGATTTTCTAAGACGAAATCAATCACCATGTTGATATTGTTACACTTTATCTAATTGTATAATATATATATATATATATATATATATATATATATATATATATATATATATATATATATATATATATATATATATATATATATCGAATATAAAGGTCAATCTTATTTTCAGCAGAAGGAAAAAGTTTAAATATACGTTTGAAAATGTTCGATGTGGTTGATAAATAATAAAAAAAAAACAAGTGGTCAGAAAAAAAGACAAATATTTCACAATATTTTCTTAAAATACACCATTTGATTTGGTTGAAAATATTAAAATTATTGCGTACATGAAGCAGTAATTATAATACTGTGTAGCATTATACTGAATTTAAATACACTAGCGCAACGCTGACCAAGCCATGCAATTTTCAATACTATGAAATGTTCAACTCTTTTCAATGGAACGTTAGACTGATTAAAATTTATGCCGATACCCAAGTCATTTGAACGCGGGTAATTTCACAAATTTGATTAATTCCATTCATTAAGGATGGGGCTGTCCTATCCATTATAACCAGTCATAGTTATTTTAAGTACTCAAGCGATGCAGATTTAAACTGAATGGCGAGTATTTGGGACAATTAATTCTTGTATAGAAAGAAGGTAATTTTAATTTTCCAAAGATTTCACTGATGCTATATGTTATCGATATATGTACGTACTATATAAGATGTGCTAAAGGCATTTAGAAAACAAATCCTTTACAAATCTATAAATACTAGTATTTCAATACATCCTACGTTTCTTTCATACGTATACATTTTGCTATTATATTTAGGCCAGCTGTCACAATCCCACTTTTGGGAAACATTAAATATGGATACTGTTTTATATTGGATATCATATTGCAGAGTTATAGGTACTTTTGTACATTATGTTTCTTTTTCTACACGCGTACCTAACAACGTTTCGTCCTTCAGCTCTCTATAGTAGCAACGTACATATATGAAAATATGTTTTCCAGTGGCTTTCTTTAAATAGCATATCAAACTCAAACAAATTTACAATAAGTTTGTTTAAATTATAAAATGTATCGTACAAAAGGCAAAGTCAACAATTCCGGTGACATTTACATAGTACCACTTTTGCGACAGTTGGTAATCGAAATACCTTCGATAATCCATAAACAGGTTAACTAGACTCCTGTGATGACGGGTCTCTATACTCAATGCATAGTCGTATAAAATCAGTGCACACCCCACCCCACTCCCACCCCCCACAACAAAAAGAATCAGAAAGAAAGCAAATAATAATAATAATAATAATAATAATAATAATATCAATGTTCGTTGCGTTCCAAGTAAGCGTCCAGAGATCAAACACGTACACAACAAAGTATTACGGTGGATGTGAGACAAAATATATATACTATTGAACACTATATCAAATAATATGTACATTTGTGGTTTTTCAAATTTTAACCAACCTGAAATCTTTCTATCTTTGCAAAGTGTCTGTTCGAAACTATTTCGAGAGGTTCGCATGACCCTGGTGGTGGTGTTGTGAGGTTGATTGGCGGATTGTACCTTCTTACAAGGTGTACGCTTTATTCGGTTCTCCTTATATAGGAGATGATCGCCCTCGGTGTTTGTGCCCGGATCAAATAAATATTAATATAAAGTGTAAAACTGATAGGTTGAATAAATAGAGATCTGAGCAGATATATAGACCATATTGACAGCAGCCCCCATACATGAAAACCAACAATTTAATCAATTACATAAACAAATGGGATAATACATTACATTAGGACGATACACTTCTTTTAGGAGTAAATAAAACATCGCCAAAGTCTGTATATTCCGGCTTAACATATACGTTAAGAATAATGTGGTTGATCTTTGCTTTTTGGTCTAAATTATCGATAGCATTCCTTAAGTGCAATTTGTAATAGTGGAGCAATATAAAATCCAAACATATTATCCGTTTTCTCACGAGTAACGTCAGCTGCACAATGGTATAACAACTCTTTACTATATGTGTATCCTATTTAAATAAAATTGAATGATTCATTTGTTTTTTTAAAGAGAAATATAATTTACAGAGCCCATTTTTAATTCGATTACATTTGGTACAATAAGGAAAATTGAGAACAATACACATGTTTTGCTTTATTTTCAAACTTCCTTTTATGTATTCATCCAATATAGTTTCAATCGCATCAATTTTAGCACTAACTACACATTCTTTTAATGCACATGCTTGTGTTTAATTCAGGTTTTAATTATGCATGTCTGTTTTAAATATTTGTTCCATATGATTAACATATATATTTAAATTGGATTTGTACTTTTATCTCAATTGAAAATAAAACCTTTGCTTCACGTGTATTGTCTCCATATTGGGTAACGTATGATGCCATAATATTAGCTTTGTTCATATGTTTCTGTCATTTTCTGTCTAGGTGCAATAATTCTTAGTGTGCATCTGTGGTAAGGTGTTGCAGTTAGCAACTGTTATCGGTCTTTAATTTCTAAACTCTTGTAGCAAAACCATCCATTAGTCTTTTCACGTCTTGGTTGATGCTTTTCGCTTTGTTGCATAAGAATGTTTTTTCTTACTTTGTACTGTAAAGTAACGTAGTTCCCAAATATGTCATTATCTTCGAAAAGTCATCCTCAGAAACAGAAATCACTGAATTTATCCAATTTTCAATTAGATCTAAATAAGATTTGTCTCTTACATTAACAATGTTTGTATAACAATAGACAATAAAATAAATCTTCGTTTAGGTACATTTAGTGTATCAACATTCTTCTTCATGCTTCGTCAGTTTCATTTTTAAGTCACGCACTGGTTTGATCTTTATTTTCTTAACGAAACAAAGTTTGTCATATTTATTTTGTCTACTCTTCTTAATAACTTTCAAATTACAATTGTTATGTATATCGTATTTCAGGACCAATACTTATTTGAAAATTTGTCTATTACCTGCATCATTCGATTTTACTGTGTTATCATAAATGCATTTGCTATTCATGCTGATATCACTGTTTAATATTTGCTTTATGCATGCATTTTTCTCTATTGTCTGCTAAGTCTTGCAGCGATTTAAGACCTATTGAACGGACACATCATTCCGAATCACAGAATCCATAAATGAAAGGATTCGCCACGTTGTTCAGGAAGAAGGAATACAAAAATACAATGTACGTCACATACTCTGTTCTGTATTCGACATGCTTGACACAAAATACGTTTTCATAAAAGTCATAACATGGAGAAAAATATGAGGAAAGTAACTTATGAAAAATACAATAGATATGACGAACAACACTTGCGATGTCCTGAACAAGCGCCGGTATTTTCTCTGTGCGCATTTTTCTAGAGAATCTAACTTTCGGGAATACCTCAAGAGTGTGTTGGTATCTGGCTGTTGTCTTCATCTTGTTGATGGTCGAAGACATACACTTGGTAAGGGTATCACATATAAGAATGAATAATATTGTTTAAACTATTTTTTTTTCTCTGTACATGATAGCTAAGATTGTTTCTCAGATGTTATAAGGTTGTCGCCAGGACTTGAATCATTAATGTCATTTTGGATCGATTTATTGTCATTCACAACAATTGTTATTCGCTTGAAACGTTGGAGAACAGCGGAATATCCTTCATCTTTTCCTGACTTATGTGAATTTCGTTCCCTTGCGTATTTTTTAAGATTATAAATCTGCTTTCCGATCAAAGAATAGGGGATAGTTAGAACAAAACACAAACCAAACCGAACCGTACTGAGAGAAGCATAATATTGAAATATGATTGGTATGATGTGTCCATGTCATGTCATGTCAGACGCCAGTCAAATTTCATTAACCAGTTTAAACGGTGAGATAACCATATAATACTAGTCGACCGCTCCAGTGGCCTAGTGGTGAGAGCGTCCGCCCCGGATGCGGAGGGTCGTGTGTTCAACCACGGCTGGGTCGTTCAAAATATTTAGAAAAAGAGGTACTAACGGATGCCTCGCTAGGCGCTCAGCATTAAGAGGTTAGTGCTAGGACTAGTGTTGTGACTTGGTGTGACACGATGATACATGTCTATATCCTGATGCCCCAGTATTAGACATCACTATAAACTGCCACACAGCAGATATCGTAGTGATATGACTGGAAAATTGTAAAAGATACGGTACAAATCTAAATCACACAGGTTGTACTAGTCGCATGTTCATGCATGCACTCATTACAATGACAGATAATGCCAGTGGCATCACTAATTCAGTTTATATTGAATACATATTAAAATAATGCAAGTAAAAGAGAGGTTTAATGATCAAATCCGTTCACTAAATATTTATATTGAAATAACGAAAGCGACTGAAACAGAGTACACTGCAAATACTTGTTTCTTTGATAGTGATTCTGTCTTTGGTAAGGCGATAAAAATATAGCAAACCACAAGCGGGTAGATCTAGTCAAATCTGACGATCAAGGCGATCAAATTAGACGATTACAAACTAACCACGCGTTTGAGAGCCGATTACTTGTGACGATATAGATCTAGTTGCTGTCCACGGGAAACAGGCTACACTAAAGCTGGATTAGTCCGTTTTTCTATATACAGTATATTGCCTGAAGCTAATAATTAATGACTTTTATCACAAAGATATACAAGCTCATTATGGAGATAAGACATAACTAATATACTCTCCTAAAGTTCAAGTGCGGAATATGGAAGTCAGGCCCACTGAAAGCCCAGACAAAGGGAAGAAAGTACATTTTTTCCAAACTCTGATGGGATAACCAAACTTGAAATATTTGACGAACAAAACAAAGAGCAACCCTGCTAAATTCTATTTATTACCTTTATTATTTTTAAAAACACAAACACTTATAACACAGTGGTGTGTGGACAGGGAAGTACAAAGCATACAACACTATTTGGAAAAAAACAGGGCGCCACTTCTAAGTCCTAAAAAACATCCATCCATCCATATATATATATATATATATATATATATATATATATATATATATATATATGTTTATTTGCCTGTCTGTCTGTATGTATGTATGTCTGTCTATCCATCCATCCATCCATCCATCTATATATTTATCTATCTATCTGTCTGTCTGTCCATCTATCGATCTATCTATCTATCAGTCTGTCTGTCTGTCCGTCCATCTATCGATCTATCCATCTGCCTGTCTGTCTGTCTGTATGTCTCTATATCCATCCATCCATCTATCTATCTATCTATCTATCTATCTATCTATCTATCTATTTTCTACAAGTGTAAAGGTACAGGAGACTCCTAGAGTGAATTTGGACGAAATTCTCTCGTAAAACATTTGTCCAAGGGACAGGATGTTTGGAACGTGAACGGACACATTTTTGTTTTTGCGGTAAAAGCGAGAAACGCTTGAAAGCACAAATGTATTTGCGTCAAATTGCATGGTACCAATATAATGTTTTGTTTGAATTATTTGATAATATGTGCATTCAGTTTGTTGTTTAAATTCGTTGATCAGTTATGTTGATATGAGTATAAATTTGTTGAGTTTATACAGTTTGGTTTAATTGAGTAGGCCATACTAGAGGTAGAATAAATACGCGTGGGGTTATTGTCGACGAGGACAGTAAAAGTTAAATATAGGTAAAGGGCTTAATTCTTGTGCCACCTTTACAAGCAGACCAGGATGGCGGCAGACAGACAATTAATTAGATAATTTAAAACAATAGGTAGGGACGAATTAGTTACCGAAGGGGCCCAGTTATCTGCATTTGCTGAGCGAAGTGTTAGGGAACACAAGGTGCAACTAGCCCGGGAATGAGAGAAAGACAGACAAGCAAGTTGAGCGAGCAGCCGGGCGTGAACGAGAGCTCGAACTAGCCAGATTGAAGGTCAAGGAAAAAGAACAAGAGAAAGACAAACGAGCAGTTGAGCGCGAACGAGAGCTCGAGCTAGCCAGATTTCAGGCCGAAGAGAAATCTGGAGAACGCGAACATATGTTAGCCATGGTAAGAGGATCGAAGCAGAGTCTCGAAGGGGCGAAGAACTGAATGAACGTTCAAGACCCACCGGTAGGGGATCGGAAGACAGACAACGCATACAGATCAACATGTCCATGTTCAATGACAAGGAGGAAATCATTGACAACTTTTTGACGCAGTTCGACAAGTTGACTCTGATTCATCAACTACCCATAGATCAGTGGTGTATCAATGTTTCGGCATTCTTACAGGGATCGGCAAAGACCTTTACCATAATATGACGCTGAACAAGGTAGACGACTGCGACGCTCTGAAGAAAGCGTTACTACGGCACTATGAGCTGTCGGCGGACACCTTTCAGAAACTCTTCAGAGAATCATCGAAAGGAGCTACCGAAACTCACGCACAATTCCATAGCCGCGTTCGTGTGACTTTTGATAAATGGGTGAAAATATCTGGTAACGCGCTAACACACAAAGGCATACACGAGGTGATTTTGAAAGAGCACGTTTTAAATACATAAAGAAAAGACTTAACAGTGTTCTTAGCGGAGCGTGAATTCTAAACCTTGGATGATATGAGCGTGATGGCCGAGCGCCATGAAAACGCGCACTCGTGTCCAACCACCTGGGGTGGCAGTGACCGACCAGTTCTCGGCGAGCATAGAAAGACCACTTAGTTGGCACACCAAAGACGGAATGGTCAGTATGGTGGGAGCCCAAGAGTCGTAAATCTCAGCCAAGAACATTTCCATGGGTGGGGGAACTCTCAGGGGGCAGAGAAGGATACCATTGGGAGGAAAGGTGAGCGGGTGTTACGGCTGCAATCAACCAGGCCATGTCGTGAAGGATTGTTGGAAGTATCGTCCGACAACGATTAATTCGGTAACTTAGCGAAGGTCAGGATCAAAGCCGCTACGACCCACGACTTCGCCCATAGGCAATTTGTTACCTGGCGAGTTGAGGAAACTTTAAGAGGAGGATTTGTCTCTCAACAAGGTATGCAAAAGATGGGTCCATACGGAAATTGCCAAAGGGCGAGGCGAAGTTCGCGACGAAACGTGGTATATTGTACTGCTACGACAAGAAAGGGACCGATACGTTTAAGCAAGTTGTTGTGCCCAGATCGAAGCGATCCGAAGTCCTTAGGATGACACGCGAAGGTCTACTTGGAAGCCATGTGGGTTTGGTGAAGACCAGAGACAGGTTGGTGAGGGAATTATACTGGTCAGGTGTTTATAGAGATGTTTGGAGGTTTTGTTTGTCGTGCGACAAGTGTCAGTGGGTGGTACCTCTCAGGTGCCACAAGGAACCACCCGACTGATTGAAGAATCTTTCTCGAGAGTGGCTATGGAACTGGTAGGTTCGATAAAGCCGGCGGCAGAAAGCGGTAATCGTTATATATTAACGATAGCTGACTACGCCACCCGGTACCCGGAGGCCTTGGCACTGAAGAACATTTACTCATGCACAGTGGCTGATGCCGTGTTAACAGTTGGGTCGAGAGTTTGTATCCCTGAGGAGATACAGACTGACTAGGGTACGCATGTCGTGAGCCAGGTGATGGAAGAGGTAAACATATTACTGTCTGTTAGACACCTGACGATACCCCGTATCACCCGTAGTGCAATGGCTTGGTGGAGCGTTTCGACGGAATATTGAAACAGGCCATGAAGAAGCTCTTTGAAGGTCGACCCAGGGATCTGGATCGATGCCTTCCAGGGATTGTGATCGATACCTTTCCGCGATACTTTTTGCGTTTCGAGAAGTACCACAGGCTAGTTTGGTTTTTGTCGCCTTTTGAATTAGTATATCGAACGACAGTCATGGGAGCCATGGTTGTATTAAAGCAATTATGACGGATGAACAAGCATCCGAGAAAGTTTGGACAACATACCAATATGTTTTTGATCTCCGCAATAAGCTGGAAGAGGTTTCTAAATTGGATCAGAAGAATATCCGTGATGCAGAAGGGTGTCAAGCCAAATGCTACGATCATAGCATTATGCTGAAAACGTTTTAGAGCGACTTCGACAAACGGGACTGACCGCACGACCATCTAAGTGCCATATAGGGTTTAGGTAACTAATATACCTAGGTCATACCCTCAGCGAAGACACGTTAACACCAGGTAGATCAGAGGTCGACCAACTTAGGGACGCAGTACGACCGACAACTAAGACGGAAGTTCGATCTTTCTTGGGACTTGCACTGATTATCAACGATGTTGCTAACTGCAGCACTATTGCGAGCCCATTGACTGACTCGAGTCGGAGAAAGGATTCGACGATAGTTATATGGACAGACGCATATGAATGAACATTTCAAAGGTTGAAGTCCAACTGACGTCAGACGCAGTAGTGAAATTGCCTGATGTAACACGAGATTTTGTCCTACGTACTGACGGTATTGATAGAGATTATGGAGCAGTGTTATTACAAGAGCACGTTGGAAACCTATTCCTGGTTGCGTACAGTAGCCGGAAATTTTCAACTGCAGAAGGTAATTATTAAGTCTCTGGGAAAGATTGTTTGGCAATTATCTTTGGGATATCTAAATTCCAACGTAACATGTGTTGAAGAAAATTTATTCTAGAAACTGACCACCAACCACTCGCCTATTTAGCTCACTCTAAGCTAACTAATGGACGATTAATGAGATGGTCATTATTTTTGCAACAGTATCAATTCCAGGTACGGTATATTAACGTCAATGAGCATGTAGGGGCTGACTACTTAAGTAGACTAGGGACGTCTGCGGTGAAGGGTTCACCTGAGGACGTGTAAATCAATAAGACTAGATTTCCAAAAATCCGGAGAGTAAAATCGCTGTATTAACTCTTTAAGGAGGGGCTTATGTGAAGGGGCAAATTTATGTCGATTTACGAAAAGCACATTAGCTTGGGCCAAGGAACAATTATTTAGATGTATGGGGACAGGCGCTTGTTAAATCGCTACACAGCAGTGATTCCAAGTGTCTGGTCGGTAGTGGTATTGATTTTGTTCAATTAAGCATTCGTTTTCTTAACCGCGAGAGAGCCTAATAGGGACACGGCTAACCTTGAATTCATAATGGCAGTGTGAAACTTTGAATATTTCCAGGAACAGTTACCCGAAGACCTATGTCAGGTTGACCCCACTTTTGGCGCCTAGATACAAGGCGGTAAATATATTTCATCTTGATTGGTTACGCTAAATATGGGCGTGTTTCCCACACGAAATTTCCTAGATGTAAATATTCCCCCCATCGAAAAATCTAATTAGTCTAAGCTTTGCTGCACGGTACAGGAGACCCCAAGAGTCAATTTGGAAGACATTATCACGTAAAACATTAGTCCAAGGGACCGGATGTCTGGAACACAATTTTGGCGGTAGAAGCGCGAAACGCTTAGCACAAGAGGTATATGCGTCAATTGCATGAAATTCCTTGATACCAATAATGATATGCGTGATATATATATATATATATATATATATATATATATATATATATATATATATATATATATATATATATATATATATATATATATATATATGTGTGTGTGTGTGTGTGTGTGTGTGTGTGTGTGTGTGTGAAATCGTACAATAAACTTCTTTATATAATGTTGCTGAAATGTTTGAATGTATCGTCTTGTTTGTATAGGAAGTAAGTTCTAAGAATTTCATGTACTACTTTAAATAATATAAGCTACGAGAATCCGTGTGAATTCACCGATCTCAGGTAATTTCATGTATGCTAAAGACTTGAATGTGTGTATTGGCTGAACATAACGTAAAGCCAGGTAGTGAATTTCGTTCATGCATTTATTTGATTGAGACGAGAAAGGAACTTCTAAGTCTCGTGCGTTTATGCGAAGTGATGAATTAGCCATTAGGAAGTGCATTAATCCTATGATACTAGGATTGTTTTGTCTGCCATGCTTAACCTGATTAAATAGCCCGTGTTATCTGTTTTAATACCGATAGTAGTATCTGATAATGAGAGGGGAGTAACAATCTATCCACAGTAGAATAAGCGACAGGAAATTTAGGTTGGATCTCTGTTTATTTTAAAAGGGGAAAATAGCTCTTCAGACGTATTCGCAGAAGTATCCTTAGATGTACTAACGTACTGACGGATTCAAGCTTATATGTATCTGCTTGCTTACATATCCACCTACCCACACACAGTTATATTTGTGTTTTGAAATTCGGTGAAAGATTTATTCCAAACGGAAGTGTATATTCCTAATGTATTGTGTTATCACCATTGTTTATGTAATTGATTAAATTTTGATTGTTCTATGTATGGAAGCTCGAGTCATTCTCTTCCATATATTTCTTCACATCTTTATTTATTATACCTATAGGTTTACTCGATCCGGGAAAAAACACAGAGGGCGATCAGCTCCTAGATAACGGTAACCGCTTAAAGCGGACACCTTGAGCGAAGGTACAATCCGTCAATCAACCCTCACCCTTTACAAACAGAGGGGGAGTTTTACAGTCTGGAGCGGTATATAATCATACTACGGTTGACATTTTGGAGCCCTATTGAATTCTAACATTACAGCCCAGTTGGACACATGCGTACTGAAATTAACTAACATCGTGTGGTTTTCAGCATCGATACAGTTTGTCAAAACCAAGGTTATAAATTATACATCTTCGGTAAATTTGTATGTGTGGCTTGACTCGTTGTTATCGATCTGTCGATCGTGTGTGTGTGAGAGAAAGAGAGAGAGAGAGAGAGAACCGCTTCGTTTTGTATTAAACTAAAAATGGGATAATCACAAGAGACCATTGTTTTGATACATTTATTTTAATTTTATTATTTTTTCTTAGGGGTAAGGGTGGTAATTGATACTGTATTTCTCGCAAGTCAAATTGGCTTATCATAAATAATAATGTAGTTTTCAACAGCAAAGACCCCATTGAACTCTCCCTTACCTCAACATAGAACGTAAGCTGCTTAACAATCCAGTTTAAACTCTAAATGAACTTCAAACAAAACTTATCTTTCAAAGAACAACAACTGGGGCGGTGATGAAATTGTCGATATACAGACTCGGAACTGTGTACAGGAGATCACTTTCGCTGTGATACAAATGTAAACATATGGTCCACTCTTATCCCTAAAATTTATTCCAAACAGATAAAGAAATAATAAAATAGTCCACGATTCAACTTTGATAAAGAATTGAACCAAAAATAACAAACAACAAGAACGATTACTACAATACCTTTTCGACTAGAAATTAGACTAAAGAGGTCATGCGCGTTACTACGATCGGTGCAAACCAGTCTATTTATCGGACACGTGACGTCAGCTACTTCTCATATTGGGCTTTACATGTGATGCAATTATTCAATTAATATATGCCTTGATTGTGAAACAATGTTCAAGTAACGATGGAAATCGCAAACTGTCTGCTACACTGTGTGCAGTAGAAGGTTCAAAATATTCCAAGACTAGTTTCTGTTGCGAACTTGATTCTATTTTTCATCACATGATACTTGGCGGCTAGCATAACTGGTGGAGGACAAAACTCGAGACAATCACATTGGCTGAGCCCGAGATTCGTTCCACGAGGACAGTTATGAGATGCAGTGATTGTATAATACTGCACGTTCCGATAGGATATAGCTATCCTGCACACAATCCTGAACTCCTCACTTTTGTATGTGTGATTGCATGTGTGTGATTGTATGAGTGTGCATGTGACATTGCACCAGAATACCATGTATTGGACTTTTTCGTAATATATGTTCTACAATTGCTTCAGCAACCGACGACAACTGTGCAACAGTTTTTAGTTTAATGATTTCTTTATTCTCCTAGCTAATCGTGGTATATACACTGCTATACTTTTGTAATGTTACATTATTTTAACTTAGGAAACGTCATTTTTTTGTATTTGTTCGACATACATAAATGCAGGTACTTTTCAACCATATTACAAACTTCAAGACAGATTAGTAAAGGTGCGTGTAATAACTAACCCGTCTGAACTTTTTCAATGATTTCGACGGCACATAAGAAAAGGAGATTAAAGAATGAAGTAACTGCATATAGTTTGCCCTGTATATAACGGCTACAACACATTCACAAACATGTCGGTTATATAGAAACTGCGAAAGGTCTTTATACAAGGATTGAGATTTAGGCTTATATGATCCGTACCATAGTATCTACCACGATGTTTTGTTTCTGGTATCTATTTTGTCTCATTACAATAAGTTCTAAATAACAAACAATAATCTAAGCACCTTAGGTACTACAGGTGTAGATTCTATTTGATTTCTTTTCCTTTCTACGTCCAATTATTTTCTGCGTTATTATCATCGTCATTACTAATTGACCCATGAGCATTTTCCTAACGAAAACGATTGAAATTTCCTTTTTGACAGACTCACATGTCTGATGTATGCTGCTAATCTGCAGCAAGAAATGTCTTAATACTACAAATACGAACGTGAACGAATTGGATTAATATAGGAAAATGATACTGTAACATCTGATGACTGGCACTTTATTATTCAGATTTTAAATGAATGATTCAGTGTCATTATATAATATGATATTGACTTGCAAGGTAGTCATGGTTTTCAGAATAAACCATTATTGTTGTTCATATTTTCATGTACTTAAACAATATTTGCAGACTCGTAATCAGCAGGAACACCATACTCGGCATTTGATACGAGTGTGTGCATGTGTGTGTGCGCGCGCTCCGTACGGATGACCATTGTCAACAACTGGAGTGGTTAAAGCATACTTTAAAGGTCTGTAGCTCTGCAGGGTCATTGATGAAACAAAAAGACACGGTGAATTAATAGTAGCCAAGATTGTACAGTCAAATGTATCACATAATATTTGAGCACGCTGATATTCATTTGGCAAAAGTATGGTGCCACCATATGTACTGTCAAAAAATAAAATAAAACAGATGTATTTGTCATTGTATTTTTATAAGTAGTTCGCGTTGCACATTGGTACTAACGTTAAGGTAAAAACAGCCTTTGTCTTTTCATAGAGGCCGTGTGTATGTATTTCGTGGAACACAAAGAGACGATAGTGACCATTAATTAGCAGAAACATGTATTTTGTGGAGGGTAACAATCATATGTGATTATTACATTTTATGATTTGGATTCTGAGTTTGAGTTTTGTTTTCTGTTTAATGTCCAACAAATGTGTTAATATATTCATGTTTGTCATAATATTCGTGAAGTTAAATTATTAAATGTAATCACATTTTTGTTCTGAACTTATTATCCAGATAGAATGTCTTCAAAGCAACGATACTAGATGCTCTGGCAAAAATGTGTTTGAAAATTTTAACAAAAATATTTTTTCCCAAAGTATGCATGCAATGTGAATGACTTGGTCTTTTGATCCTTTATTATCCCCGTCTTTTAACAAACTTGTCCTTATAAGTTACTGCGTTTTTCGAATGGGAAAATATGAACGAGTTTTTCGAATGGAATCTGTTATTATAGGTTACTGCATTTGTATGGGAAAATATAAACGAGTTTTTTGGATGGAATACTGCACGACCTTGGGGAGTGCTGTATATCCATCAGACAAAACGAGTTCATATTTTCCCATACAAATGCAGTAACCTTTTTATCATATGCTCATTTTCTTTTTCTACCTAAGGCTTACTTCTATAAACAAAATACACTACAAGAAACAACGTAAATGAATGTATGCTGTATTCCAAACTAAATACACAAGTGTAGATTCATCATTACACAACAACAACATTATTATTGCGCACGTAACTCCGCCCAGATAAATTTGAACTTGTCTCATAAGTTGCGAAAGAAAATGGCGTTTTTGTCTACTTAAAATTGAAACTTGAAGTCATAATGTGAAATATTACGCATTGCAACAAGTTTTCCATTCGATCTTAAATGAAAGGATTTTGGTATTTTTGTCGAATCTAAGAAATGTGGTGAGTATGGACTGGATTCATCTGTGCAAATTTGTACATGAAATACATTGGATTTAAGCGGGAGAAGCGTGTTGACATCTGCACGTGTGTTTGTTCTGCCATTGACTATATTAAATCATAATATGGGAAAAATGTGAAGTCTTTCAATTGCAATTATTAAAAAGACGATATTGAATTTAATGTTTATCTCATTTTTAGTGCGGTAAGGAGGATGTAATTGCACTTGGAATATAGGCGAAATTACAGTACAATTTCGAAATGTGTAATCAAGCTTGAGAACTCATGATATTGCACATGTAATTCGGAGTTACAGAACTAAGAAACTTCATTTTGAAGACATTCAGGATGTAAAACTATAAATATATTTTTTCCATTCTTATTACCTGTTAAAGGTGGCTGTCTACAGTTTCGTATTTTGCATAGGGTTATAATTTTAAAGAAAATTAATTTTCTCATCTTTCCCCACAGGCTGTACTGGCTACTTAGCAAAGACATTGTACATCCTAGGTATAGTTCAAAGAACATTTACTTCCCTTTTTTTTTTGGTGTATGATTGATGGGTGTATTATGGGTTATAGAGTATACAGCATTGCCTTTCTCCAGATATGCACCTTTCAAATATGTGATAGCTCCACTTGGTCATTTTCACTTCCTCAGCTTCAGAGGTAGATTGTATAAAGAAGAGCCGACACCTTTTTTACATTTTATATATTTGATCATTCTTTCAGAATCCGGTATATTCTAGCGGGCAAAATTCATTTTGACTATTTGGATAGCTGCTATGGATAATGTACTTTAGACTAATTCAGGCGGATTTTATGGGCACAAGGGACCAGGAACTTTACTTAGCAATGTGCTTAGATTATGAGCAATTTCTAAAAGTACAATATCGAAAGAAATGTCAGCCACATTACATTAAAGTAGCAAATAGGTATGCCAACATTCTCTCCACTGTGCATGTTTGAAATGCAAACAACTTCACCTTGCATACGTCACTCTCTCAAAAGTACATAATAACTGGTGAGCGCCCACAAAGAAGACAAGTTTATGCCTTGCCACTTGCATGTCTAGCGTCTACTGTCTAGCTTGCCTAAATCTGAATCATTGTTTCGAAAACGTTAACGCAGAATATGCCAAAGCAGCTGGTATGTGGCAGTTCACATCTACTTTAGTTCATTCAGAAACAAATTTCATCAACCAAAACGTAACGCGCCTACTACGCGAGTGTATATGATTTGTTTACAAATCAGAAGTGCTGGCGTCTGCGTCCATTGTTTATTTACAATCGAATTTGTTCCTTTATACACGTGAATGCAATATGAAGGTGTGCAATATCGTAAAATACTGAACGATTCTGAGAATGTAAAGTTAACGGAGAAAAAATGAGCATACAATAATCTCTGATGCTCAGCCTGGGTCATAGGAGCAAGTTGTTTACATTTAATATGGATATTCTTGCCATGAGTCTGTACTGAGTGTAATCAAATGATTAAAAACTTAATTGGTATTGCAATAACTGTACCTATTTTGGCCCCTCTTTATTATACCAGGTGATGCAATATAACACCGTACCCTTCTACTGTATAGACATTACAATATTATTATTATTATTATTATTATTATTATTAATTTATTTATTTCTCTTTTTGCAATGCGAAATAAAATCCGAATTGAGTAAAGAGTACACATCATGATAGGAGTCTAGTACCCTGGTTATGGATTAGTGAATATATTTAGATTACTACCTGTCGCAAAAGTGGTACATTGAGCATGTCACCCAGGGTTGTTAAAGATGGACTTTTGCACGATACATTACAGAATTTAAACATTCGTATCGTGAAGTTATTTGGTATCCTATTTTCAAATGAAGCTGTTAGGAAACACAGGAAACATATATACATACATGAACTTTGATACTATAAAGAGTTGGTGGAAACATACATGCATACATAAACATTACTACTATAAATAGTTGGTGGAAGAAGCTTCGTTAGGCACTCGTGTAGAAAAAGAATAGCACTGTACAAAAGTGCGTATAGCTCTGCAAAACGATACACAAATTTAAATAACTATCTATATTCAAAAGTGGGATCGCGAGGTGGTGCTAGGGTAAAGTAGCCAGCCTAAATACGATAACAAAATGTTACATAAATATGATAGAAACGTAGAATGTTTTTAAATATATAGTTATTTCATCTCTCTCTCTCTCTCTCTTAATACATGCATATATATATATATATATATATATATATATATATATATATATATATATATATATATATATATATATATATATCCCTATATGACTATCATACATCTATGATGTCTTTAAGACCTTCTCTGGCATTAGGTTCAAATTGAAAATGATTAGAGCAAATCGTAATTTTAACATATTTGAAGACGAATATCGTTTCATTTTAGAATGTCTATAGTCTGTGATTTGAGAATACAAAACATTACACATAATCGTCAGAAAATGGGATGTCCTGATAAACGTGTGAACAAGTTAAATACAAAAATATTGCGCAGTTGACCAATATATTAAGTACTTATATTAGGTTTATCAAACTGTTTCAATGGAAATAGATCATTGCAATCAACTTTGGCATTCACACACGCACACTCGAATGTTTGGATTTGCTTTCTTACTTTCTTTCTTATTTTTGTATTGTTTAGGGTACTAGTTTTGTGCATAAGCTGTTAAACTTACCACAATAACATTCTACATATTTATTGCAATCATTCTGCTTGGAAAAATGACTGGCATGAGAAAAGTCTTAAAAATAGTTGCACAAATAATATATTAACCAGAGTATAAACTTAAAAACAGAATCAACGTGACTGACAGTTTCTTTCAGTTTATTTCATGGTATTAGGGTAAAACTATTTGTAGGATTTTAGGTTACGAGAGAGAGAGAGAGAGAGAGAGAGAGAGAGAGAGAATATGGTGTTTACATATTTTTAAATATTTCAACTCTCTCTCTCTCTCTCTCTCGATCGATCGATCGATCGATCGATCGATTGATCGATTAAATTTTAAAAACATGTTTATACAAATAGAGAAGTTTGTATCTTCTAAATCGATTATTAGTTGCATTATAAGAACTACATTTTCTCTTCTATGTTTTCATAACTGTTACATTCGGGTTCAAAAGACACACAAACACCAAGTAATGGTACTACTTCTTCATGTAAAATAAAGGTAAAATCACCAACGAACCAAAACCAGTGTTGCTTACATTACAATGCCATGGTACATAATTGACGACTCTCCCGCTCTGCTCATGTTTTAGTTATGGGTAGAGATAAGGGAGTTTAATTAATTTAATATTTGCGCCTTGTCCAAGGGCATGAACTCAGTTAGCCATGGGAAGATAAACAACAAAATCGAACTTGTTGACAGTCTCTAGTATCATATATCTAGAATGCTGGGATTAATGTTCTGGCCAACTGCACTTCTAATAGCTATAATCTGATACAGGCACTGGGAGGGAAATTATACTTATACTAATAACAGTGTGTGTTTTCAAGGCATACATGGAATATAAAAATACTCACAATTGATGGGAGAGTATACGGCACACCGCTATTGTTACAAACGTGGCGTACTAAAGCAGCATTGACGGACTACGAGTAACGTACTATGGTCCCCAATTTCTACATCAAGAACTAGCTATGAAAAAATATCAGATGAACACTTTAACAAAAGGTTGTTGATTCCTCTTTATTTGCAATGGCCTTAACACACAAGTCTCTGTCACTCTGTTCGAATCATACTTTAAATCACAGGTTCATGAGATTATAATTACACCCCTGTATGGGTTTTCTATCATTACTGATTATGATTTAATACCGAGCTGAAACACGTAGACTTGTCCTTAAGGCTAAGTACTATGAAGCAGACCCCAAACCCAATACACAATGTATTCTGGTCTCTAATTACTTAAACATTTTATTTGAGAGCATTCCAATTTATACTTACGCCAAAAATTTGTCAACAGTACAATTTACGAAACTAACTCAAGCCGTTCCGAAACTATGAGAAAACACAAAAAATCGCAAAATCCATCGAGTGTTTAAAGGGAAACGTAAATAATATTCTGAAACTTCGATGCATTTCAATAGTTGTAAATTGCCACAAAATTAGGTCTTTGTGGTCCTTTCATTGATTTTCCCCAAACTATATTTGGCCACTTCGCGACTGAACCCTTGCAACACCAGTACTATTTTTAAGGTATTTATATTTTCAATATTTTCTTTATGAAATGCATTCAGCAGGTCCTGACATACAACCGGTGTAGGGCTATTTTATAGTCATCATCAGCAGAAAATATTTATGAGTATAACGAGATGTCAGAAGACGAAAGAAACAATCACCCACCCACCCAACCTCAGTACATTTTCGTCAAGTAAAATATTACATAATAGTGTGCATCAATCAAAACGGACTAGGTATAGGATATCTACGTTGTTCTTTGTAGATAGAAATACGTACTTCACGAGTGAACTGGAAGCGTGGCATAATCACGAATGATAAAGCCTCGAGTGACCATACGAAATGATTTATCCTCCCCAATGAGATATTTGTTCTTTTCTACAAATAAAACGCTGATTGTAATTTTATAGTATAATTTGGAAGGCAAACTTTAGCTTCATTTGTCTATGCGGCTAATTAAAACGGACGAATAGAAAATGTATTATGCGTAAAAAGAATATAACAAATATAATAATTACGAACGGTTTCGTTTTCCATACTTATCTCCCATTTATAATGAATTTGAATATGTCTTTCGTATATTTAAATACTGTTTTATAAGAAACATTAGCACTAATCTTGCTCAGATGCATACGTTAAATAATGTTAGAGTAGAAGAAGCATGATTGCAGAGCTATCGGATCAGACTTTCTGGGCGTAACTTCTTTAATCTCACGATTTTAACGATTGTGACTTTACCCATTCATGTTCTTTATATCTGCATTCAAATAAGAATTTCGTGGCCATGGTATACTTGTAGTCTAGTTCGGCAAATAACTATGCACGGCAATTTCGATATGCTTTTCACTTCGGTTTGCAACTAGAACTCACCGATCCCTGTTGTGTCCCCCGTTTGAAAACCAAAGAAAAAAAAGATGCCGAAAATACGTTATAGCGATTGCGAGTTTGATGATAGTTGAAATCGATAATTAAATTTGGTCAATAACTATTTTTGCACGATCCAAATGTGCAAGAAATTTAATACAAGCTTGTGCTTGAAAGCGACTTGTGTAGAGTTTATTTTATTTTTCGGAATGATTTGGATGGCAACGCCTCATATTTTGCTCAAATATACAGTGCGGGAGTAACGTAAAATCTGTTCTTGATACAGGAAGAAGAAAGAGAAGAAATTCATGAATTTGGCATAAACTTATGGGAACATGCAGTGCGTAAGAACATATATCAGGGATGTCTGTTAATATTTACTGCCTATCCTAGATCGATGCAACCTATTGCATCCTATATATAGATGCTTAATTACTCTCCAAAGACCCCTAGTCTTCTCAGATTGCAACTCCTGTTCATGTACATATTTAAATATCAGCTATATATATATATATATATATATATATATATATATATATATATATATATATATATATATGTGTGTGTGTGTGTGTGTGTGTGTGTGTGTGTGTGTGTGTGTGTGTGTGTGTATCCATGTATGTATGCATGGATATATGTATGTATATATGTTCACAAACAATATTCCTCATACATTGTATTGATATAATAATAGCAGGGTCCGATAAATCTATTCATAAATAGTGACTTTTGTCAGTAAGTTGACTCAAATAAAGCTTGCCTATTTTGCTTTCAATGTAATGGTTTTTAGACATTATTAAAATCGCTCTTCTAAACTGTTGTAACAGGATGATGCCGTGTGGGATTGGAACTACCTAAAACACTCAACACTATGACGTGAATGAAATGTGTATTTACATTGCAAATGAATGATGGATTAGCCTGACATTTTACCTATCCGCACGGAGTCCATCAAAGGATTTACTAGAATGATGAAGCATACAATTCAACAGTTGGTAAGGAAAATGTCACAGCTGCTAAATGAAATTTCAACAAATTAATCAAATGATTTCGTCAGTCACATCATATGATCAATGCAAGGTAATTATATTGAACACATATTATTGTTGTATTATATATAAATATATATGATCAATGTATATAATACGTCAAGAGATATTATTGATATAAGGAATTATATACAAGCGAGATTAACACAAGAATTATAAATCAACATACACGGTTCGATCGCACGTGGTCCACTACTCCCAGCCTGCCGAAAAATTAATGGAGAACCTTCTTATTCCCCGGACCCGAAGCTTTGGCCCCTCACATTGAGTAAACTACTTCCACCCAAAGTCATCAATAGCCGCTATGTCAGGGTTGCACAAAACTTTAGAGTTCCATCATTGTTTGTGAACAGCTACTAATGATATGAATGTAGCGTGTAACACACGAGCCACGTTGAAGTACAGATACTCTAATATACATAACGCATGCACTAAGAACAAGAACATTGGTCATGACTTAATGCATACAACATGTAATTGAATTCAGCTTGATTATTCAGCTATTCTATTAAAATTGGAAACTTTAAAATATTATATTCTATCCAATGACGTGGGGTTATCTCACATAGTTTGGACTAAACACTGTATACATGTAATCACTCAGAGCCATTCACTTTATAAAAGCCATTCAATCATATGAATCTGATGGCAGGAAATAAGTTATATGTTGCACATGCCTCTTCAGTTGATGATAGCTTTTATAAAGTGGACTGTTTCTTGACAAAGCTATTCTGTATTTTGACGATATAGATAGTTTGAACTGTAAATACCACCATGGAGGTAACTGTGTTCTCATCGCCTCATCTTTTTGCGTGTATCAATGTGTGAACTGAAATAAGTATATGAAATCTCAGGCTAAAACTATAAATCCACGTGCAAAGCTGCGATCAGCAATGAAAATCTAGTATAATTTCTATCATATATTATACAAAAATAGACTTGTACACACAGTTTCGATAAATTAATACTCCAAACTGTTCCGGTGACCTAAGTGGTTAGAGCGTCCGACTCGGATGCCGGTTGTATCGGGTTCTAACCCCGGCCGAGGCATGCCAAAGACTTATGAAAATGGTCTTAGCGTCTGCCTTACATGGCGCTCTGCATTAAGACGTTAGTGTTAGGACTGGTCGTAATGGTGTTAGGATAACCTGACTCTGTGGGACATGATGATACATGTCTGCGGAATGACGTCCCATAGCTAGACATCACAATAAACTGCCACACTGCAGACATCGTAGAGAAATGATTGAATACTTGTTAAAGCTGCCTTAAAAGTCAATATCGCACATACACATGCACACATACACAATAATACTCACCCACTGTAAAAAGTAAAATCACTTTTATAACACAGGGATTCCTAGCAAATGCACAAACTGAAAGGTTTAACTTAGCAAATCACTATGGTAAAGATAAGATTCCACTAACCATAATATACTCAAGTAATTGGCTTCTACATTTTCCTACCTTATAATTGCCTCGACCCATTAGCAATGTGGCCGTGAAGTAATCATATATAAATTGCATGCCGACCCTTTGATACTACAACGGACCATCACTAATTGTTTTAAATAATAACTTTTTGCTGTCAACACTACATTGTGCACTATACTTAACAACCTGGGGCTACATTCATCTTTATTTAAATACAAACGGCAGCGAGATAAAAGAAATTTTGTCAGGCGATGAACAAAAGTGTAACGATCTTAACACCCTCCGGTTACTTCATCATGTCGTTCCAAAGCAATTCCTGCGGAAGAGGAGTTGCTGTCATGGTAAATAACTCCAAAATTCACCGTCTTGACTAAACTACAACTTTCAATTTTGACACTCATTTTATGAACTAGTCCAAGCTCACTCACAATGGACCAGAAGTCAGTCCATTTTTATCTGCCTCTACCACCCTCTTTCTAGTCGACAACAAACAAGCTGACCGAATCTCTCTTTTTGGAGTAGTTTCCTAACTTCCTGTAGTATGGAAATTCAATAGGTGAGCAGCAGAGGGGGCGAATCGGACATTTTGTCCAATCGTTATTTTGCTTAATTATTACTTTCTGCACTCAACGATCTAGTGTCGTCAGCGCCTGGTAAAAAAAAACGACGACGTCGTTGGGGATCGTCCAATCGTCATTTGGTTTAATTAACACCTTCTGCGCGTCGATCCCCAGCGTCGTCAGCGTCCGGTAAGCACATCGACGACCGCGTCGATGTCATCGCCCCCCCTGCTGCTAAGTGGTTATTTACAATGAAAATTATTTACAACTAACCGAATATTTGGTCAAGTCCGATACGATATCGTGTCCGAGGATCATGTAAATTTATCGTTACGAATCCATGTGGGGTCGACTGAGCATGACTAAAAAAGTTTCGAAAAACATTGAAGTCCATGTCACCGCCGCACCATGTCTGCCAAATATTTCGTAGCGTGTGTGTATCAACGCCGTTGAATACAGCAAGAATATTACAGTTATCTCTGATTACTTTTGGAATCTGAGTATACCGTTGAGTGACATATATCACGTCAGTGTTTTTATGCCTGCCTCTGGAAAATATCCTAGCTGGGTTTTTTTGATTGTCTAACATAACATCATCGTACACGACTAGATTGTTAACGTCGCCATCAATATCATCAATACCTGGTGCATCATTGATATCTGTAATAAACTCAATAACATTTTTTTTAGCGATCGCTGATGCATTCTCGTTGAAATCTTTCAACACCTCGTAGCATCGTTGATCATCTACGCTAGGAGCAACCAAATACAACTTATCCCACTTCATCCATCTCATTATTAAATTGAGTAACAATTGCGTCTTGCCGGATCCAGATGGTCCGATGATAATCATCCGGATCGAGTTTGGTAACGCTGCAACATGCTTAACTGGTTCTCTTGTTTTAGTCGCCGAAAAATCAATTATATTCATATCTCTATACATAAATTATGGATCTATATTGTGTGAAGTGTAGAGTACGTACTGGCACAAATGATATGACAACCGCTACAACAAGAAATAACAGATCGGCCCTTACTGGTAAGTGTGCACAATGCGGTACAAAGAAATTTAGATTTATTTCTATTAAACCCGGGGATGTTTTAAAAAAAAGCGAGGAGGTGATATTGCAGCCGGGTTATCAAAACTCCCCGGAACACCGTGGGCAAAGTATCCAGGAGAAAAGCACCTCCCAGGATATAGCTACTGTGGCCCCGGAACACGATTAGATATCAGACTCGATGATCAAAATCAGCCCAAACCCGGTGAGTATCCAATAAATGCTATCGATAAGGCGTGTCATGCTCATGATGTTGCTTACAAAAGTAGCGATCTGCAACAGCGTCATATCGCGGACGTAAAATTAATTCACGCGTTAAATGCTATTCCCGATAAATCCGTCAAAGAAAAATTGGCCTCATGGTTGGTAAAATCGGCTATGAAAGGTAAATTAATGATTGGAAGCGGAGCTTCTCGCGCTGGTAATTGAAAACGCTAGCGTTTATAATAACAACATGGAATCCATCTATTATTCTCCGAGAGGATACTGGAAGGGGAAGGCCGCAATTGGTAAGCTTGCAAGCGCTGCAAAAGTAACAAAGGCCACTGCGGCTAATTGGTTATCCAAACAGGCTATATGGCAAATCTATCTACCACCGCCTAAACAAATCAACTTCTCGCGCTTTGATGTCAGCGTACCTAATGAAGTTCATCAGGCTGATATACTATTTTTGCCGCATGACAACGGTTACAAATACGCGCTAACCGTAGTTGATGTTGCGAGTCGATACAAACAAGCGGAGCCGTTAAAAACAAAGTCGGCAACTGAAGTAGCCGCTGCGTTTGAAAGAATTTATCGAAGAGGCCCTCTGCGCTGGCCAAATCTATTACAAGTTGATCCCGGTAGTGAATTTCGCGGCGCTGTTTTATCAACGCTGAAACATCATAGCGTCGCGATACGACGAGGTCATACTGCGCTACATCGTGATCAGGCAATTGTTGAACGATTCAATCGGACTCTCGCTGAACGGTTATTTGGATATCAATACGCGAAGGAATTCATCCAAGAAAAACGATCTCGTGAATGGGTTAAAAGGTTGCCAGGTGTAATTGCAGCGTTAAATAACGAGATTACCCGAGCAATCAACATGAAGCCCAGCGACGCGATTAAATACGAGTATATACCCGGAAAATCAAAAATAAATAGCGTTTCCAAGCCGATTCTTGGCGATGTCACTGTTAGATATCTATATGAACCAGGAGAGCTTGAAGGCGGTAAAAAAAGAGCTACTGATCCTATTTGGAGTGTTACCACACATAACATATCAACGATAACACGATCAACTGGTAGACCACCGATCTACAGACTGGATTCAACTGCTCCTCAGCGCGGATTTACACGCGAGCAACTACAAGTGATACCTGACGATACTCAATTACCCCCGCGTGGTCTTAACTAGCGCCGTTGCGTCTATTGCACTCAAGACATGTCAACCTCACATTGTTTTTAACATGACCGAGACTGTTATCGATTCTGTCCACGGTAAATTGGCGAGCGTCTTTATCCGAATAACGCCAGCGCATTACACAATTACAACTCGCGCAGTGATTTTTCTGTTGTTGTCGTAACGCAATTATTAATTCGGCATCAATATCAAAACGCCGCTGTTTTTTTTTTTATCCTGTTGGCGGTAACCCGAGAGTTTTCTATCAATGACGCTTGCATCGATGGTGACTTTGTCGCCGGCTTCGTCGGTGGCTTCGTCAATAACAATTCTTCGAAGCTGATTTATTCTCCGTACTCGGGACACTGCAAGATAGACTAGATTCGACCATTCGATGCGATTATCAACCATCCAAACAATTGTGTCCGTGATGGTTAGTCCCTGCGAGGAATGTATTGTTGTTGCGTATCCTAGCGTCCACGGGGATTTATCAGCACGTAGCGCGTCCTCGACGACGCTGATATCAACGAGCACGATATCATTCAGCACGAGAATTTGTTTTTTTGTCCCTGACGCTGTCGGGGCCGGGATTTCAACTTCAATGTTCTGCCGCCGTGTGTCAGCCGGTCTATAACATAACGGCACTGGGCGCGTTGGAAACTTTTCCTTATGCAACGTAAACAACTTCCGCTGAAGTGTGTCTCTGACTATCTTTCTACTCGCTACAATCAAATCGTTTGGTCTCCATGTTTCCCAGAATTCATTTAACGGCGTTTCCGTAATCACCTCGCGGATTATTTCACATTGAACTCTATCCGGCTGTAATCTGATTAATTTTTTAACCCCGCGCAGTTGTTCATCAAGTGCTCGGTAATCAGTATCGGTTTCTTCATAATAGTCCACAAAACCCTTTAACCAATCATGTGGACCCTCGCCGACAAATGGTGGTGGTTGACCATGGTCGCCACACATGATCACCGCTGTATTCGCGCGCAGCAACCACTCAAGAAACATTTGTAAAGTATCTAACGAAACAGTACATATTTCATCCCAGATGATAATGTCGGGAATAAATTTTTCACCCATTCGATCAGGAGTCCACTCACCGCCGCTGTATCGAAAAAAGCTGTGATAAGTAACGGCGTCAACATTTCGTTGTTTTATTTCTCGCGCTAGTCTATGGGTCGGTGTAAGCACGATTATACTTGCCCGCGTTCGAAATAATTCAATTGCCCGAGTCGTCTTTCCCGACCCGCCACAGCCGCTTAAATAAACTGTTTTGTGTCTACAAATTGGATCAGAACACGATGGTGCATTAGACCATTCCGATAATTTATCACCGCGTAGGTAATTGTTCTCAACGGTGACATCTGCTGACGGGGAATAATCGCGTCGTATTTCATTTTTAATTCTCCATGTACCCCAACTCTCGTCCGGACTAGTAAACCCGGCTACGTTTTCCTTATACGCTACGTCTATATAAAATGAATCAACGGCTACTCTAACCGCGGTGTCGGGAAATCTATTTATCATCGAGAATAAATTGATAGCGGCGTAACCTAGCATAGACGCCCTCAAATGCGGGTATGCCGGGCTGTCTCCATCGCTGTAGGTAACAACTGTACCCAACCTTGTTCCATTGGACAAGAAAGCTGTTTCGCAGTTCACGTATCTATTTTTCGCCACTGCGTCCTTGATTACGAAATCATATTCTGCGTCATCTATAATCAGCCGTGAGCAATATCGTTTGTAGTCGTGGTTTTTTCCACCTTGTGTGAACTTACCGATTATTCTTCTACCGAGATCTTTTGCCTCGCGGTTTCGTTGGTTGAATATCCTCCTGGACCATTCGATGATATATTCCTCGTCGGCATCGATGTGTTTTCTGGATTCGTCAATTATGCTATCTAGACGCTCCGGTTCTGGTAACCAGACTTCAGTCTGCGCCCGGTATGATATAATCGCGTCACTGACAATCAACGATACAAGCATGCTACAATCAATCATATACCGTAGCAGCGCTATTGGCAGCCATCTCTTTTCAGCCATGTGTCTACCGATCCAAATATAACAACAGCGATGAAGTCCTGCCGCGAATTCAAATGATACTATGCGAGCGAATCCGGTTAAATCAAAATCAGGCAGTGGTCCATTAATAGCAACACGAGTCATTTCATGTCTGGGGTGTCCAAATCGTCTAAAGTACTCAGCGGCGGATCCATACCCGAGAAAACTCGCTGGATAACAGGCAACCATATCAACGGAAATCATAGCGTCGCGGTTGTATTCAGTGTTCCATAGTCCACCGTGATAGTATTCCAAACAACTGGATTGTACCTCCGGTAGAAATTCCTTGCGCGTTGGTCTCCACGCATTTTTCCTTGCTGCAACATGAGCTACAACCGATGGAATCGTAAAACAATTTGTTAGCAGTTGTTCATCATGCTCTTCAAATTCCATGGCGGTTTTTTTCATCCTGTTGTGAAATGCTTCAGTGCGATATAATTCGCCGTTTGGTCTTACAAACTGATCAAAGGTATCCATGTCGTTTTCAGCGCTGCGAAGTAACCACACTGATACAGGGTCGTTTTTACACAAGCAGGCAATAGCATCAAATAGTTTCCTCTCCGCGAGAAAACCATCCCGGGAGAATTCTTCTCCTAAAAATTCTTCGGGTATATACTTTACTGTTCTATCCCGTGGAAATATTGTGATCGCGGGCGTCCATGCGTGTTCGTTATGATCAATAATTTTGATTGGGGCTCCCTTCGATTTATACTTCGATTCGTATAATACTTCACCGGTTATCGTTGTAACGGTTATTGGAAATCTCAGCGATGTTTCTAATCTCGCTATGTCGCTGATGGTCGCTCCACGCTCTTTTACGGTTAGTTCCCACTGGTTGATTTTGCTACGTCGTAAATCAGTCAATTTGTTTCCTCGACATGCATTTGTAAAATGCTCTATTACTCGTTCTGCTACACAATTTATCCCAGTTGACTGCTTCATTGGTTTCAGTTTTCCGATATCAGGTTTCTTATTTAACGGGTATATTCCATAAACAACTGCTGTTTCAGGATACGCTCGTTCATAGTATGGTCTATCAATTCCGGTTAACAGCCCCGGCTTGGAGTCGCGGCTGACAGTGACTGTTTTCATGTCGCTGAGAACTGGTTCAAATTTATCACGTATGATCCAATCACCTGATTCCACCCGGACAATGAATTTTACTCTGAAGAAATACCTTTTACCGTCAAGTTGTGATATTATCATTGCTGCGCGGTTGTCGTTCATGGTAGCATCAACAACACCATCAATTCGAAATGTTGACCAACTATGAGATGCACCATCACGCTTGAATTCATTGATACAATCGCGTATTTTATTCAACAGGGTTCTATCGTTTATTAACGCTTTTGGTGTGTCCTTGAGGACTCTATCGAGATTGAACTTAATATTTTTCCGGGGCTTAATTGCTGCCAATCTCTCGAACTCATCCATATAATTAAAACAAGTATTTAAATGAAAGAATATAGTATAATGAATCACTGCAAATGGTTGATGATTGGGTCGATAACCCCGTGCAATAAATCATGTAGAGGTGAATTCTGCGGGTATCATTTACAAAGCGTTCGTAATGGTTCTCTTGGTCCCCTCCCGTGCTTGGTTTGCCACGTCGGTGTAAGAGGAAAATCGCAGTTGTGTATTAATTGTGGCGGAAAGCGATACAGGGAACTAAAACGCTATTATGACAAGCGAATTAAAAACGCCGTCATTGACCCCACCGCAGACTTCGTCATCAAAACCCCCCAAGACTACGTTGAAAGATTCATAATTAAACCAAATAATAAATTAGACAAGTAGTGTTATTATATAAATGGACCAAGAATTTCAGCCGCATCCTGTGCTCGTCAATTACGAGGCATCTCGCGATGGCATTGTTAGAAACCGCAAATTGAAGAAGCCGGTTGGTACCGTAAGTAATCAGGGGTATCTGATATTTGGTGCCGGAAAGAAGAAATATCTCTGTCACAGAATCATCTATGAATGTTTTCACGGATTAATCGAAAATGGACTTGTGATTGATCATATTAATAATAATAAGACTGATAATTCTCTTACAAACCGGCAAGCTGTCTCGCAGAGTCAAAATACCAAAAAAGGCCAAACCGGTAAATACCCAAAGAAAGCAAAACCCGTAAAGTCATTTGATACAACAACTCACGAGGAAAAAATATTTCAGTCGATGAATGAAGCCAGTAGATACTTTGACATTTGTATCGCCTCAATACGAAAAGTAGCAGAACGAGTATATCAAACAGCAATCTCAAAAAAGACCGGGCATAGAATTCGATTTTCATATGTAAATATCAGCGAGTGACGAAGTCACCGGCGCCTGTGGCGCTGACGAAGTCGCCATGACAATAAATTGTCCATTCCGGAAGAAAACAAAGTATTCAGTGTTGTTGAACACCTCGGGATTGATACACGGGTTCATTTTTTTTTTATTTAAAAACAAGATGTTTTATAAGAATAATGAATATCGAAGACATCAATAATATATTAGCCGAGATTTCAAAATTAAAAAATCAAGGAATTGAATTATCTGATGGTCTCGACAGTGAAAAAATATTATCCGATTATGAGATTATTAACGAGCAATCAAAACGGGGGCGTTTTACCCTGGCCCGCGAGTACTTTTTTATAAAACGATTACAACATACGATCAATGAAAACTTGTACCACAATGACGCAAATGCATTCATTGGACTATTTACTGCCGTTGAAATAATACGAAAAAAACTTGGACGTGTTTATGAACGACGCAGGGAGATTTCTAGTAAAATCAAAAACATTAGAAGAATTATAGACGGAGCCTCCGGCGAGAAATTAGAAATTGCTTCGCAATTGCAATAATGGTAGGCGAATCACTTACTACTCGGCTAGCCAGAGAGCGGCTAGCAGCGCTTAAAAAGTTCATACCGTTACGAGACAGGGTCCGAGAACAACTTCAAACGCGGCAACAAATGCAAACTGATTTTGCCGTTGGAAGCGAACAACTCTTTGCCCCGGTAACTAAAGCGACCAAAGATGTTACGGCGGCAACTGTACCCGTTCTTGGTGCGCTTGAAAAGATAGCGGCAGAGACAAAACAAACAAAAAAGTCTTTAGCAACACTCCCTGCAAAAATAGCGGCTGCTACAACACGGAGGCCACCACCACTCGCTATAACCGAACCACAAGAACCCTATGTTACAATGGCCGATGAAGAAGAACTAGGCGCCACCGCAAGAGAACCAGAAGAAGAAATACCAGAAGAAGAAATACCGGAAGAAGAAATACCGGAAGAAAAAGAGGAGAATATACCCCGTGTTATACTCAAGAAGAGCACAATAGATCAAATTAGAGGCTTCAGCCATGAAGAATTAATTAATTTTGCTGCCAACAATTTTGCTAAGAGCATACGAGATAAGAAGCATATCAATAGCGGTTACGAGAAAAATATAAAGTCGTTAAAGGATTGGACAAGAATGGTGTATTTAGCGAGTAAACATAAAGATGCATTACCACCGCGTGATAATAAATATATAATATTCCACAATAAAGTAAAAAGTATAAAACCAAAAAAAGGAAAAGGATACTCTGTTGGTAAAGAATCCTACGGCGTTACCTGTCCTGGTAGTGTTCTCAGTGATATATCACGGCTAGAGGTACTAGTCGGAGGAAAACGAGCCGGAAATAACTCTCCGGAAATAATCAATGAGGCGGCTGATATTTGCAAGCGGTTATTTGCAGGCGGTATTATGGACATTAATGCATATCGAACGCTCATAGACGAACTCGTGGATGATTAAAAAAATTATAAAATTATAAAATTATAAAATTATCGTTTTTGTTAATTTTTAACCGTTTTTTGACTGTTTTTGGCCATTTTTTGACTGTTTTTGGCCATTTTTTGACTGTTTTTGGCCATTTTTTGACTGTTTTTGGCCATTTTTTGACTGTTTTTGGCCATTTTTTGAGGGCAGAAACCCAAGGAAATCATTTAGAGAAAATCGATGTTTTTCTGAAAAATCGAGAAAAAAACGACTATAGGCAACAAAAAACGACCAAAAATGACTAAAAATCAAGAAAAAACCAGAAAAAAACCAGATTTTTATCGAGGGCAAAAACCCAAGGAAATTTTGATAAAATTTATTCCGGTTTTCCACACGGCGGTGGGGGGGGGGGTAATCAATCACTGGTGATCACAATCACTAATTGGAAAACTGGTGTTTTTAATAAGGATGATCATACACTACAACCACGATAAACCAGTACTCGTCTACGTGGTAAACTCGCGATTGCCTGTTTACCGCGCGTACTATGGAGATGGTCTCGGTAGCACCATTGCGGGGTTATTTACAAGAATGGCTCCAAAAGTAGCGCCGTTAGCCAAACAATTAGGAATGAAGGCTATTGATGTTATTCGTGATAAGGGTATTAGTGCCATTGGAGATGTTGCCGGAAAGGCGCTTTCAGCCGCGCGGGACAAACTAATGTCATTGGTGAAATCCAAGAGATTTTCAAAAAGAAAACAGAAACCACTGGTAATGCCATCAACGACAGTGATGCCTGCAAATGTCAGTAAAGTAATAAATAACGCCGTGGAAGAAAAATTAGAGTCGTTGGTGACTTCGCCATCAGCCGATGCGGCAACCAACGCGCTCATGAACGCGATAGCGGGGAGTGGTCTACGACGAAAAAATCGCAATTGAAAACACCGACATGAATAATAATAAAATGTTTGCGCGAACCGCTGACCCCGCGTTTGATATGGATGCCCCAGTGCGCAGGGATGATTCTGTCCGTGATTATCAATTTTATTCTTATTATGCAGCGCAACCTGACCTACGATCGCGAATTGAACTTCAAGTCCAAGATACCAGTAAATACTTTCTGCCGTGTGAAGCGTTTATCGAAATTGAGGGAGAACTCGTGACAAATGCCGCCGATAATGCACCATACGCAGATGACCATCGTGTTCGAGTTGGCTTCGTCAACAACGGTATCATGGCGTTATTTGAGAGCGCCAGATATCTTATTGACGGGCGAGAAATTGAATCAATAGAACGCGAGGTTGATGTTGCAACGACGATAATTGGGTTAGCGAGATACTCGGATGATTATACAAGATCGGCGGGCCCATCTATGATGTTTGCGAAGGACTCCACCGATAACGCTGACCATCTTCAGTACGTTAACGTGCTGGTGGAAAGAGATACCGCAACTGACCCACAGGCTGAAGCAAATAACCCAGACCGCAGAGCAAGACCAGGCGCTAATTTCAATATTATAAAAAGTCTTAACGATAATTACAATATGGGATTCGCAACACGAGTAGGGATGTTGCAAGGACCACGCCGACAGTTTTCATGCGCGATTCCACTCCATCACATATTTGGATTCTGCAGAAATGTTAGAAAAGTCATCTATGGGGCTAAGCATACAATCGCGCTGACGCGAAGGGGCGATGATAACAATGCAATATGGCGTGCTGCTGCCGTCGCTGCCGGTAAAGTCGTTTTAACTAAAATAGCATTGTGGATGCCGGTGTTGACTCCATCAGTTACCACGGAAGCACGATTGTTAGTATTTATGGAACAGGGAGGAAAATCGTTGTTGAGTTGGCTAGCGGTAACAACTGATGCTAAAGAGGATAACGTCGCCGATACGTTTACATGGCACCTGGCATCAAAACAGGGTGTTTCAGCCCCGCGTCATATATTCATAGCGCTACAGAATAGGGAACGATTGGGCAGTCAAGAACGCAGCCATATGATATTTGATCAATTAGGAGTCAGGGATGTTTCGCTGAGAATAAACGGACAACAGGAACCATCCGAGGATATACAGCTTAATTACGGTGACAACCATGTCGCACGTGTGTATCATCGATTGCTGTCATATATGGGTCGTGATCAAAACGTCGACACTGGTCTGCAAATATCACAACTTGATTTTAAAAACCTGTATCCGATTTATTATTTTTCGCTGAAACATCTTGATTTAACGAGACAATCCGTCGTTGATATACACTTCCGAGCTCGTATAGCCCCGGCTGGTGCCAATTATAGAGCGGTTGCTGTCATTCTCAGCGATAAATCAATGCTGCTAGAAGGTGTTGGTGGACGAATGAGAATCGTCGATGCGCCAGTGGAAAACATGTAATTGAAAGCACAAAACGCGTTTACAATAAATGTCGTATAGTGTCGTCAGTGTAGAGTTGACTGATGGTCAAGTCAAGAAATTACGATCAAAGTCGGCTAAACAATGCGGAACCACAATAACGCTGAAGCCGTCGCAGATGGCGGGTGGTAATCATAAGATATCGTTGACGGCGCGTCAAATAAAACATTTCAATGATGCGATGAAGAATAAAAAGGGTGTTCAAATAGATTTTTCAGCCGCAGCAATTAAAAACATGGAAAAGACCGGTGGGATATTTCCGCTGTTAGCTGCGATTCCGGCATTGATTGCCGCGGCCGCACCAGCAGTGGCTAAGGCGGCGGCGTTGGGGGCCGTTGGTACCGCGGCGGGAATGGCATTAAAGAAGGCAACCGGGAAAGGCTACAAAAAAAAACGACCCGTGGCCGGAAAGGGTCTAAGACTACCGGGAACCCCGTATTCATGGTACTCGGGGAAGGGTCTAAGACTACCGGGAACCGTTTATTAACTCAAGAGTCAATGACTCCAATGTCTAATTTTGATTTAATAGACGCCGCAAACGCGTTAGCGATAAAAAACTTCAGAGGTGTTTTTATGAGGGATCAATTACCGGCGGCCCCAAGGAATACTGAAACAGGCATAATTAACCTCGATGGGTCCTCCGGAGCGGGAACTCATTGGGTTGCATACGAGATTGATCCACGTGCGATCGTCTATTTTGATTCATACGGGTTAGCCCCGCCGAAAGAGTTCATGCGGTATGTCCGGGCGTGTTCAGCCCGGGCGTGTTCAGCCCGGGCGTGTTCAGCCCGGGTTTTTTATTCCACGCTGCCAACACAGCAGTTAAGTGACCCACCGATATGTGGCCGTGAGGTATTGAACGTACTCGCGGCTATTTCATCATCGCGGAAACCACCTCATGTGGTTGTAAACGAATACACTAGTGGGGTCGTAGAGGCCCGGCGGGTTAATTAGAAACGCTGGTTTTTTTTACAATAACGATGATTGATATTTGGGGACGACCGGTTTCGGCGCTGAAAAAGCCCACGGAAACGCCCGCCACCGATGACATAAAAAAACTAATTGAGGATGAAATCGCTGATACGTTGAATTTAACCAGTGTTGACCCGGGCGAAATAGTTGTATTTCAAGACCGCCAGGGTAAATTAAAATCCAGTAATGTGTCGCTGAATGACGTTTTAATACGACAGCGTGATGCCGCCGAGAACGCTATCGCGCTGTATACCGGCGACGGACGACTCAAACCGGGTGAATCCATCTTGACAATAAATGGAAAAATAAGTATACTTGGCAACAATTATGTAACCATGTCGGATTCGTTAAAAAATTTACGTGCTGAACTTAACTCGCAGGTAAATCAGTTGAATGCGATGCTAACGCATTTCACCGATGTGCAACTCACGGTCGATAGTTTTTTTCGGGGGCCCCCGACGGCAACCGAACCGAATTTTGTAATGATAAAAAATGTTATTTCGGATCTTATGATGCTGCCGAGCCAATTTACCTCGTTACGAAAAAATGTTAACAGGATCGATGACAACTTTGATAAATTCTTTGTTAAAAAAAATACCAGGCCGGATGAGATCACAATAACTATAAATGATATCACTGCGTATAGACAGGAAATAGAAACAATCAAAACTGATGTTGCAACGAGCAAAGGGAATGTAGACGTGCATGAACGGGAAATAGGAATAATCGGCGCTAATGTTGCAACGATCATAAATAATGTAGACTCGCATGGACGGAAAATAGAAACAATCAAAACTGATGTTACAACGATCATAAATAATATGGACACGCATACACAGGAAATAGGAACAATCAAAACTGATATTGAAGCGAACAAAAAAAATATAGACGCGTATTGGCGGGGAATAGGATTAATCAAAACTGATGTTGCAGCGAACAAAAAGGGTATAGACGTGCATACATATGAAATAGAAACAATCAAACTTGATGTTGCAGCAAACAAAAAAAGTATGACCGAGAATACACGGGAAATAGAAACAATCAAAACTGATGTTGCAGCGAACAAGAATAATATAGACGCGCATTGGCGGGAAGTAGGAATAATCAGAACTGATGTTGAAGCGATTAAAGACGGACTACCGAGAGTAGCAGAGCAATTCGAAAAAATAAAAACCCTTCATGAGAACATCATCAACACAGTATACACAATTCGGCATGGATCATTCGATTGGACTCTTACACAGAATACAGTAAATATCACCGCAACTGTTAAGGGTATTTATCGATTGACACTGGTTTCAATGATGCAGTTTAATATATTATCGTCGAGTTCATCCGGGTTTAACAATACAATATCAACAATTATAGACAAGAACGCAACTGAACTGTTTACAATTTATGCCGTTGATAGAAATCTAGCCGGGGCAAACATTACATGGTATGTGGAATTTGTAGCGAATCTAAGTAATTAAAAACACTAGCTCTTTTAAAATAAAAATGACCACCAAGGAAATTGAATCAGAGGTATCACCGACGTCACATCAATATCGATTCGATACCGCAAAAGAATTTTCCGCGAACTTGAAAACGCTTTCCGAACAATACCGTGCAAAAATAAAAAAATACCGCCGAAAAATAACCGCCATCGACGCGGTCGTGTACTCGGTGTCGGGTATAGTAGCTGGCGCCGGTGTTATTTTATCCACGGTGACCACGATAGCCCCGATCGCTGTTCCAATCGCTGTTTCCGCGATGACAACAGTTGCTGGAGTTGCCAACGCAATCACTAGAAAGATATCATCGTGTTTTCAGAAAAAACTCAACGAGTATACAGTAAAACATCAAATAGTATCCGACGCGTACTCGAAATTATCCGGGTTGATCTCGTTGTCAATTGATAATTTGTTCGTATCCGATGTTGAATTCTCCACGATGGTCCAGTTGTATAGCTCCGCGATGTCAAAAACTGAGGATTTTCAACTGGAAGCCGGAACCACCTGGTTGTTGAAATTAGACACTAAAGACAACGAATAATAATAATGTCGCTGAACCCCGAAGGGTTTCAATTACTTCAGCGGATCGCGGAGAACACCACTCCGGTACAAACAAGTATGATATCGATAACGTCAACAAAACCCGAATTCAGTGTGAACTTCCCATCGCCGGTTCCAGTGAAGGAAATAGCGCTGGCAAAATTGCGAGTATATCACAGTTGGCCTAATATCCGAGCGGACGCATTTAACGGACAACAACCTAATAACTCGCTGGTTTTTGCACGGACAAATAAACCCGATGGGACCCCAGACTGGGAGGAGGTTACAATACCAACTGGGTCATACCAAATAGAACAAATCAATAAAGAATTTCAACGCAGGATAAAATCGATCACAGGAAAGGAATCAAAAATCGCTATTGCGGTTCATGAACCGACGTTATCGTCGACGATTGAAATGAGCACACCGGGGTATATGGTTGATATTTATAACAGTTCAATAAGAACCATACTAGGATGGCCTAAGAATCCACCTCATGAAATCCCCGCGGACAAGCAATCGTATCATGAGATTAATCCCAATTATCAAAATAAATTGTATAATATGAAAAACGCGTTATTACCCAGTATATTTGCATTTCAAGACAGGAATAACATGCAATGGTATTTTCAGCATGGGGAAACTCCTAAATTGCACACCACATTCGTAATTAGTTTAAAGAATATCACTGATATGTTTGCCGAAATTAATCATTATTACCAATTACAACTAGAACAGCTACGAGAGACAAAAGCACAAAAACACGTTGAGGTGTTAAATCAACTTATATCAGACATGGAATATATCAATGAACGAATCGTTAAAGTAATATCCGATAGCAGCGATGATAATAAACAAAAATTCCTAACCGAGTATAATATCACAGAAGCCGATTTACCTGATTTCAAGTTTCCAGGATACAACGCGCCAGAACTAAGAAAGTCTCTTAATGATTTTATCAGTTCATCAACTCATATCCTCAGACACGATAACGGAGATGATGGTAGGCATATTGCTCCATACAACGTAAATATCGCATCGGTGATAGCAATTAATCTAGTGTGTGATGCTATCGAAGGGAGTTACCAGGTGGATACCAATCAATCAAATCAAGCTCAACAGGGATATATCCTTTATTCATTTTCACCAACAGCCCCTCCGGGATATTTAATCGTTGAGAATCCGATTAATCCGGTCTATATGCGATGCCATGATCGGTTTTTAACAAGAATTAATTTTAAACTCACCGATCAGTCAAATAACCTAATTGATCTACAGGAGGAGGAGTTAGTGATCACTCTGTTTGTAAGATCATTGTAAGCAGCAGAGGGGGCGATGACATCGACGCGGTCGTCGATGTGCTTACCGGACGCTGACGACGCTGGGGATCGACGCGCAGAAGGTGTTAATTAAACCAAATGACGATTGGACGATCCCCCAACGACGTCGTCGTTTTTTTTTTTACCAGCGCTGACTACACCGGATCCGCTGAGTGCAGAAAGTAATAATTAAGCAAAATAACGATTGGACAAAATGTCCGATTCGCCCCCTCTGCTGCTAGGTGGCAACATGTTTATTATTTGAGTTTTCAACTTTGACTTTTACTGTCCTGGAAATCCATATACATCAAAGCTCTTAGACCCTATTCACATTTTCAACCACAAAGAGCCAATTAGAGAACCCACCGATATATGTGGTCACGTGTCAGGCTGGATTCTTCAAAAACCTGATGATAATATTATTAAGTCCTAAGTGGTGCACAAAGAACTTGCATCATAACGCCTCTGCGTCACATGAAAATTTGCGTGTTCAGTGTCTGAACCGCTATGTGTCTTTGCCACTAAGAGAAACCTACGTATGATAAATATAACCCATCCAATGGACGACACAAAAGGAAACATATCATCTTCATTTTGCTTTGTACTTTCATAGTGTTCGTTTATGTAATCGTGTCGTTGTATACGTTTTTATATCTTATCTAATAATTGGAAGTGCTCAGAGCTTCTTAAGACTTAGCGCAGTAATAAGTCCACATTATTGTTATTAATATAATTTTAATCTTGCATTTGGCGACTTTTGCTTTGTTTAAATACAGGAAGGGATCGCGCACCGGTTCAAGAACAAGTTCTCGTCCGAATATGTGAAATGTGTATAATCCCGACACCTGAGGTAGCAAATTCCTACTTACATATGCCTCATATAGCAAAACTACTCCTAACCCCATTTCCGAATGATCAGTTCTCAATACGAATGATTTATACAGCTTCGGCAACTTTAACATTAGTGTACTAATCAGCTTTCCTTAAGAACGTTAACAGCTCTCTTTTTACGAGGATCCTAATACACTTTACTGGGCTGCGATGTTTATAGTCTTGTTCGTCAACGGACTAGCTAAGCGCCAACATTTCGTACAAATTTCCTATAAAACCTTACTGAACCTATAACGATCCAATATGTCATAGTTTTAGGTCTCGAATTGTCTGTAACCGGTTCACTTTTGTCAGGGTGGGGTTTTAACTGCTCTGACGCATTTACTAGATGTCCTAAGCATGCCAAGTTAGAGTACATTTTACTATGCTATATCAGTCTAAATGGGTCTGCCTGTGAAAGCGTTCTTCCCGTAATATGAGCCTTTAAAGTGTTCCCCTCTGGACCCACACTTCCCACACACAGAGGGACCATAATTCAGCTCCCAACGCCTAAAAAGAGAATCCGGGAAGTATTTTAGGAACGGGAAAATAACCTTTTTCCAGGTGTGATATCGCGATGATCGTGTGAATAGCCTGTTTCCAGGTGTGATATCTCGATGATCGTGTGGATATGGCATTTGTATCATCACGGTATCGAAGTCAGAATTTTGTTCACACTGGTACATTAAAGCAGTTCAATACGAGATATGTAATAAAAGTATGATTTCGCTATCGAATAGAATTTTTAGATCAATGGATATGCAAGGCCAACACACAAGTAAAGTCCTGTTCACTATATGAGCATGGAAAAGTAAATAATTTTCTCTTGTCAATATAAGATTAAAAATTATCAAGGCACATCTTATGCAATGATGGCATTTTATTTAAAAAGGAAATATTCGTAAATAAAAATGGTCAAGAGAGCATAATTGATGTCTAATAAGTATCTGAAGGAAGACTCGAAGGATGATTACAAAATGGTACGGAAAACTCAAAGAATGATTACAAAATGGTATGGAAAAATCAAAGGATGATTACAAAATGGTATGGAAAACTCAAAGGATGATTACAAAATGGTAGGGAAAACTCAAAGGATGATTACAAAATGGTATGGAAAAATCAAAGGATGATAAAATAATGGCATCACTTTTTAAGTAGCTAAGAAATATAAGAAAATGTATGCAAATGAAAAAACAAAAATGTCAAACTAAGCTAACTTATAAAGCACTGTTCCTAAGAGAAATCTAGAAACGCGCTCTGAATCACATTTAAAGCTGACCCGATCCAAAACCTAATCGATGTCGGACTCTCGGACAGTGTAACAGTATTCGTCTCTTACCAATGTCGTGATGGAACATAATACAAAAAATGAAACACTGTATTTCCTTTACTTCTACTACTATTGAACATTATTCAGACCACAAATAAAGCACGTTATGCTACTTATACGGTCGTGATGGGAAATAGCCTGAATAACGTAGAACTAGGAAGACTCCGATGCCAAAAAAAAAAAAAAAATGACTGAATTAATCAAATATTAATTGCAGTTAAAAATACATTTAAAATACGCCAACAATTATCTCTTTTGTATTTCACAATGTAAGTGATTTCTGACTCAATATTACAAGTGTATGAATATTTTTCCTCTACTCTTCGGTCGTTACGGTTATCGTACGTAATGTGCTACATGTATCTGTATTATATTTGTACTGTTTCTAAATTATTTTATTTTGACGAACATTTAATTTAAATGAAGATGTCTGGATCAGGTGTCAACTAGGAAAAAAACCTTGAACAACTGGGCATACTGGATACATTTTTTTAATAAATTCTTTACACAATGTGAGCTTGTAATTACAATAATGCCTGCCGCGCGTTAAGGTCTTAACATCTTAATAATAGTTTTCATTAGTTATAATACGAATGTTAGGAACTTTTAAGATTGTTGAGCCCTAACAGTAATGTCATCATCATCGTCGTCGTCGTCGTTACCGTCGGCTTCGTCAACATCATCATCATTTTTATTGTTCGGATTCACATACATTTATGCAATTATTCTGCGCTTTGGTACCAGTTAGTCCGTACTAAATTATTTTACTGACCATACACACTTCGATTCAGATCAAACAAAAAGATAAAAAGGACATAAAAAAACCATTATGGACATATCGTGACAATGAAGAAATTACCATCACCATAAAGTAAATGGAATGGCGTGCAAATTAGATGACAAATACAGTTCTAGTCTTGTAAGATAATGGTTTCTTTTTTGTGTGGGCATAATGTCATGATTCAGTGTCGTAAATATGATGAGAAAATATTACAAATATATTCAGAAAATCCAGATAGAATCGTCCTGCATCACAAACTAATGACAGAAACTCCATATAGAATCGTCCTGAATCACAAACTAATGACAGAAACTCCATATAGAATCGTCCTGAATCACAAACTAATGAGGCTACCTAGGGCTACTATGCCTAATTATAAAATTAGGCACTAGTCAAACTGGATTGCTTCGAAAGGCCGATACGCATGTGATTCTTGTGACATAAAAGTCCTGTAAAATCGTGTGCTAATCAATGTTTTCATTAATAGATAACACTACTTTCGTGTTTAGCTGGCAGCAAAGAGTAGTGTGATATGGTTTAGAAATACTCTGAGGCTTTACAAACATTTGTAGCAAAATACTGTTTTCATGAAGAAAACAAATCATGGTGTACACAAATGGTGTTCGTTAACGCATATTAGTCCCTTATTTAATTGCCAATAGTACGACTCTATGGTCTTAAAACATGTAACATAAAAGATCGGAAACCAATAGGTTTAATACAATTCAACGTAAACTTTATTTACAATTCAACGTAAACTTTATTTAAAAGAATTATAAAATGAAAATTTAGAAAGAACTTATAGTAATTGAATTAATACCCAAATAGTACTAAAAGTTGTATCACAAGTCCTACAATCATCGTTTCTAATGAATTACTGTTGTTTAACGAATGAATTCCATTCTGGAATGTGTTGGTGTACTAAAATACTGGAATAATGTTGATGTGCTAACAGTCTTGAAGTATCACAATTATATAATCCAAATCGTCGTTAGATTAATTCATAATAATCATAAAACAAGGATTTAGTCCGAAATTATCAATGAGTACTCTGTACGTCCAATGAATTATTTCAATACCCACATCCTTTCAATATATTATGAACACAACTGAAAGACTGATTCCAGTTCAGACGTTAAGATAGGAATAAATAGTTCTAATTAAATACCCTTTGGGTAAAAATCTAAGATGATCCGGATAAGGGTCAAAAGTTCATTTCTAGAATATTCAAAGTTGTCTACAATATAATGTATATTACTAAACGTTTATCAGTAAAAACGTGATAAATTTGAGGTATACCATCGATTTCCAAAGGAAATACCAATGTCCAGAACCAAAATCCAAGAAACCGTGTTTGTATACAAATAATAATAATCTTAAAATATAATCTACAATCTGGGATAACATTTTGTCATATCCTATGTCGTTTACTAAGCAATACATTAGTCAGGTAGACTCAGCTTCTGCCCTAAATTGTGGACACAGATGGATTAATATTACATATTAAACACCCCAAACAACAATATATTAATTACAATTACATTAAAGTCTGTGTTCCACTTTTTATTCATCAGCCAATGTGGGTATGTGAGAATGTTGTTAGTAGCTTTCGTTGGGTAAGTGGTTCTTGCCGGAGTTTACCCAGGATCTGTAGTATTAGTCCAGGGGTGGGCAAACTACGGCCCGCGGGCCGCATGCGGCCCGCCAAGGGCTTTCATGCGGCCCGCCAAGGATTTTCATGCGGCCCGCCAAGGGCTTTCATGCGGCCCGCCAAGGATTTTCATGCGGCCTAGGAACAAGTCATCATTCGCACTGACTCTGTTTATGTTACTCTGTTTATCAAATAAATGTGCTTCTTTTGAAGTTTCAGTTTAAGTTTTCAAATATTAACAACATACTAACAACTGAAAATTAATTAGATGTTATTTAGAAAAACCTTTTGTTTTTGCTATTTCAAATATTAATTATTTTACTTAATGAACTATGCGGCCAGCGACAAGGTGTAAATTTGTGTATGCGGCACCTGCACTGGAAAGATTGCCCACCTCTGTATTAGTCTATAGTCTTAGCCGTATAGGCACATGAAGAAAACAAGCCATAGTTTGGCTTTCAAAGTATAATAAAGATATTTCATTAGTGAAAAGAAATCATTTCGTATTGTTACTCGAGGTTTTACCATTCAGGACTAGAAAATGTTTCCAGTTCAATCGAAACGTGTGTCCCTCTACCTACTAAGAAAAGCGTAGGTATCCTATATATACCCATTTGACTGATGTACTCTATTATTATGTGATATTCTACTTTTCCGAGAATTCACTGAGGTGGGGTTGTTTGTTGTTTTGGCTTCAGACATGCCGTTATACTCTAGAATATTATCAGCTGATGATGAATATTAAATAACCCTATGGAAGTTGTATGCCAGGACCTATTTAACGCATTTAACAAATAATATGTTGAATGTATCAATATGTTAAAAATTATTGGCGTTACTATGTTTTGGTCGCGAAGTGGCCAAACATATTTTGGGGTATATCATTGAATGGACAATAAATAACCGAAGCTGTGGTAATTGAAAAATTTTGAAATTTATAGAAGTTTCAGGATATTATTTACGTTTCCATTTAAACAGTCGATAGATTTTGCGATCATTTGCAGTTTCCCAGAACTTCGAGGTAGCAATGATTAGTGTCGTACATTGTACTCTCGACAAATTATTGGCGTAAGGATAAATTGGTATACTCTCAATTAAAATGTTTTAGCAACTGGAGACGATAATACTTTTGTGTATTGGGTTTTTGGGGTCTGTTTGGTGGTATTTAGCCTTAAAGACAAGTCTATATGCTACGGCTTGGTACTAAGTCATAATTGTGTATTGAGAAGAAAAAACAGTACTGGGGTAAAATTAGGGTCTCATAAATCTGTGATGTAAAGTATGATACGAGGAAAAGAATGTGTGACCTCCGGTGGCAGAGACTGATGTGTTAAGGTCATTTCAAATAAATAAGAAGCAACGATCTCTATTCTAACTCCCTCTGTTCATTATATATTGTTTCCGCCGCACTTCTTGATGTTGAAAATAGGGACCTTTGTAAATTACTCTAACCCCCTCATTGCTGCTTTAGTATACTACGTTTGGAACAAAACCGGCTTGTCGTTCAGTATTTTCAATTTCCAGATCTGTTTTGAAAATACAAAACGTGATGAAACGGAAAACATGGTTGGTTCAATCGCAGCCAAAGTTCAAAATCATTCGTTGTTATGGACTTAATTCTAAATTGTGGCACTTGATATACTGTATATGACGGCCAGTGTATCCGGAAATTTCCTTAAAGATAACCATCCGGTGTAATGCTACTATGACGTATCCTCGCATAAGCACGTTGTCCAAGCCCGAAACTCGACTTCATGCGATTGGCGGTGAGGTGTTATTCATCGGTAACGGCGAGATTCTTGGCCGGCCAGTGACATGGCTGATGTCAGATACCTGCAGGAGAGAGAGAGAGAGAGAGAGAGAGAGAGAGAGAGAGAGAGAGAATAGGTAGGTAGGCAGGTAGGTAGGTATGTTTCTATAGTTCTTCCACATGCGAATATTGATGATTATTTTGACCTCCATAATATCATATTGCTATGATATAATTTTTTTTTTTTATCTTGGCTGTCCGTTTACATCATAATGTGTAAATTGCTGATTTTAAATACATCATTTATAATCATCGTAATATGAAAACATTTTGGAAGCATTCGCTGTCCTTGCATCTTGTCAGAATAATAAAAAAAAGAAGTAGTATACGGTATCCGAACGCTATGGTACCATTTGTATCTTAGGAGGACTGTAGATCTAAACAATATGCAAAGTCCATCACAAGGCTACATGACGAGTATTGTATCTAAAATGTTGTTGCGAATCCATACTATTATATTTAATGTATGTGCTACAGTTATGTTTTTACTATTTATTTTCAAAGGTTATTTATAAGGAACATATGCTGCTAAATTGACTAATTGTAAACCGATGTTAGTTTCAGTATAAAAAATCGTGTACGTGATTTCACACATTCTACCAAGGAAATCTATATTCGCAAGAGGTTCCGAAAGCTAGAGTCGACAGTGATGCATATTAGATACCTTAATATCCGACTTCGACTACTATTTAGAACATGTTGAAAGCTTAATAGGATCAAATTTCTTGAGGAGTGTTTCAGAATCTAATGAATTAAACGCTACAAAACAAAACGTGGTTAGACAAAGAAATTATTAAAAATACTCATTATATCGTGAAAATTACATACATCTTAGGACTAACCTGACACACTTTTGTGCTCTCTGTTCACTACGATTAAGCTAGTAAAAAGTGAGCAGTTGTGCACCAACTGGTTTAAATTCAAAGCGCTTCGTGATCTTCATTGTATTTAACAATCATACGTGTATTTCATGAATCATACAATTATACTGGAAATTAATTTTTCATCTATGCATTAGTTCATTCATTCATTCGTTTGTTTGTTCTTTCATTTATTTTTTTATTCATATCATTGCACACTATTTTTGAACTGTCATTACATCGATATTATTTTGATCTATAAACAATAAATATCTACCATTAATGGATAAAAAAGCACTATTTTGTTATTTGGTCTATGATGGATGTGTTTAATTGATAGATAGATAGATAGATAGATAGATAGATAGATAGATACAGAGAGAGAGAGTTTAAAAAAAAATTAACATACAACTTATATTTTATTTTGGATAAAATAGTCTGTGTTCATATAGTCACTGAAGTTTGCTCATGCAAAATATTTGGCTGATAGCCAGTGAAGATTGTAACAATTTAGTTCAAGTCTATTTGATTCTATTTTTTAAAAAGAAATCACCATGTTCATATATCTACCTTATACTTTATTTTACCATATATATTATTCTCAACAGAGGGAACAAATTGAAATAATGCCGTGGAAATGTTCGATGTGGTTGACATTAAATATGTAGTCACAACAAAAGCAAACAATTTCACGAGATTTTCTTAAATTACACCGGCTTATTTTGATGGAAGATATGAAATAAATAATATACATAAGCAGTAATTATAATACTGTATAGCATTACACTGGACTTACATGCACCAACACAACGCTGACCCAACCATGCAACGTTCAGTACTATAAATTACCAATTCTTTTCTATGGAACATTAGACTGATTTGCCAATACCCAAGACATTAGTCCGCCGGTAATTTCACAAATTTGATTAATTCCTTTAATTGGGGATGGGGCTGTCCTATCCTTTATAACTAGTCGTAGTTATTTTAAGTACCCAAGCGATACAGATTTAAACTTAAACAATTAATTCTTGTATAGAAAGAAGGTAAGTTTAATTTTCCAAAGATTTCACTGATGCTGTATGTTTATCGATATATGTACGTACAATTTAAGATGTGCTAAAGGCATTTAGAAAACAAATCCTTTACAAATCTATTAATACTAGCATCGTAGATAACAAGTCCCTTATAAATGCATTAGTACTAGTATTTGAAAAAGGACATACCTTTCTGATAATTTTACCCTAGCAACAACTTACGATACCACTTTCGCGACACATTAAATGTGGATAGTGATGTATATTTCATATCACGTTGCAGACCTATAAGTACTTTTTACTTTACTATTTTCTTTGCATACGCGTACCTACGTTTCGTCCACCAACTCTTTCTGCCAATATGTTTAACAGCGGCTGCGTTTAAATAGGATACCAAACAACTGTACAGTAAGTTTAAATAGGATACCAAACAACTGTACAGTAAGTTTAAATAGGATACCAAACAACTGTACAGTAAGTTTAAATAGGATACCAAACAACCGTACAGCAAGTTTAAATAGGATACCAAACAACTGTACAGTAAGTTTGTTTAAATTATAAAATGTATCGTACAAAGCCATAGTTAGCAGTCCCCGGTGACATTTCCATAATACCAATTTTGCGACAGGTATTAATCGAAATACCTTCAATAATACACACCCAGGGAACTCGACTCCTGTCATGAAATGTACCTTTACTCAATGAGGATTATATTTAGCACTGCAGGGCATATTCGTAACTAACCCATGCAAACAAAAACAATTAAAACCTTTAGACACAAGGCAAACAATAATAATAATAATAATGATGATGATAATAATGATAATAATAATAATAATAATAATAATAATGTTCGTTGCTTTCTAAGTCAGCGTCCAGAGAATAAAAATGTACATATCAAAGTATTACGATGCATGTAAGACAAAACCTATACACTATTGAACACTTATATTAAAAAATAGATACACTCGTGGCTTTTTCAAACATGGCCATACTTAAATATTTTGAACTTTTCAAAGTGCTCTGTTCGGGACCAATTTGACAGGTTCGCATTACCCACTTATTGCGCCGAATATCAAGGATTAATATTAGTTCCGTAAAGAATGTCGAAGATAACACTAAACAAATATTATGCAGAGTCTTAAATACCTCATGCAAATGTTCTTCCGTCTGTCTGTTGCTCGGTTTATTAGGCGAAACGACTAGATGGAAGGTTACAATGTTTGATATCATCTAGTGTTTATACCATAGAAGGTTACGGTGTTGTATTGCATCATCCGGGGTACCATACATGGACCAAAGTCATAGAGGCAGTTAATGCAATAGCAATTTAAAATGTTTAATCATTTGTTTACACTACATTCATACTCATGGCAAGATTATCAACAATAAATGTGAACAATATTAGCGTATGATCCCGGTTCTAATATCAGAGCAAAGGAGTTGTTAAAGGACGAAGATTATAATGACCAAAACACCAACTCACTCCGCCGCTTACCAAAATTAATTTCCCTTAATAGTATTAAGTGTAAACATTACATGCACATCTAGGTAAATATATGTTTGCTGTAGTTTTCAGGCACATTTCTGATACAGCCCCATGAATCGTATTTATGTATCAAGATAAGAATGAACAATGTGTTTGAGTTCATTTGCAATGTGCCTTCATATTGTTTCTGTTACAGTTGTTTGATATTTCAATAATAAACACATTTTTTATTCTAAAATTATTGCAAATATTGCTTCTCCGACTTTGAGCAGTCACCTTGGCTAGAATACATGAAGATAACACGAGCACCAAAACATCTGCCTTCTAAAAACAAATTTGAATTTCACAATTTTTCTTCTACATTTGAACCCCAGATTATCGCTACGCTATAAGATTGCAATGAGAGATCTAGACAATGTACCCGCTAAACTTAATAGTATGAGACGACGATTTTCTAATCCTTGTCTCCTCGGACAAGTACGTATGTATTTTGTCAAATGTGCAGCAGTCAATATAGCGTTTATTACAATTTACCGTTTCGGATTTCCAAATCAAGTTGTTCGGGACCCATCTTAGTCGGTGATATGTTTCTCGGTTGAGCATGTACCTGATCAGGATCATCTTTAAATTAAATTAAACAAAAATAGACTCGAGTCAGCATTCGTGCATATTGTATTCAGAGAATAGTATCGGTCGATCAGTAATCGGGTGCCATCCAAGCAAACATTAATCAAAACAACCATAAACTATCATGGTCCTATCGGATAACATATTAATCTGATTTTTGAAAGCTCCATATTCCATGAATGGTTGTAATATTGCATTATGTTTAACAGGATTGGAATGGAGCTATAGCCCAAGCCGAAATACAATGAACAAGATACTCTCGACGATATATCATTCATCCTAAAATCTTACTGTTATTTAATTAAAAGAGATGCCAACAGTAACATTATTATGCAATCAGTTTCACTGGCCGCTTGTCACTTAAATTTCAAAAACGTTAGCGTCTTCATGATACTAGCATTACAAATATCGATTTATCACCTCTATACATGAGCTGAATAGGAAAAAAAAGCAGTCTGATATGGTAAAATGACACGTATATTGTATCAACATAGCTAAAAACAACGTACAATTACTTTAAAATAAACTCTAAGCCATCGACTCGATGAGCTATTAGTAACTTTGTGATACAAACCACTGCCGTCACCAATACAAAAAACAGCTCATTTGAAGATGATAATAAAGAACAGGCATACAAAACACAGATACAACATGAGTAAAATTAGGTACAGTAGTTCCTGGGTTATACATTCGACCGATCTAACATGAGCATATAAATGATGTGACTTTATGTATTTTATATATTATGTATTTGTATTTTCAAGGCGCAAAAATTGTAAGAAACGCTTTATATACTAAATACCATTAATTAAACCCAAGGGAGAAAAGTATTTTCTACGTTCATTACCAATTACAGTTAACGTAGATACATAACGTTTTGATTGGCAATATCTTGATTTTTTATTCCTATAATGATAAGGATCAGTGGTTATTTTCAAAAATCGTTTAATCTTGAAAGAATTTAATATGTATGCCGCAAAAGGAAAAAGCGAAGTTTTACAATGTTCCGTACAAAATCATCGTCTGTTTTCAAATGAACCTTGAAGACAGTAACATTTTTATATGTCGTAATTAAAATGTGAATTATGAGCCAGACGATATATTAGTGAATAATTTATTAAAATAAGAAAACAAAATACAGGTAAGACATATTTAAAAAATACAGACTACAATTTTTTCTGGTCAATAGCACACATGTAATCATACAGCTGGGCTTAAATTAATGCACCGAGCTGATATTTCGGATCATTCTGTTCACCAGTAAACTCTAAGCAATTATATAAATTATCGTTTTGTCCCTTTTTGTCATGTTGTCCAAAATATTTATCAGACTATATCATTCATTTTCCATTGGATTTACAACCATATTGTATAATTTAATTTTGCGCTTAATATGCATTGAATTCGCAATATAGTTTAGCTTCGTTGCAGTAACGGCTGGGTTGTTCGTGAGTTTTAACTGTGTAATTGAGTTTAGATTTGTAATGGATCTTATATTAGTAAGAATTCGTTGCTTCATTTATCGGAGTGGGCGAATGAGAAAAAACGCCTACTCAAATAAAATGTCTTTTGAAAAAAATAAACACATTAATTATTATATCATGATGACAAAATGGATGCTATTTTCATATTATGGTTACCTGCTCTGAACACCGAATATTCGTGTTGAATGTTTGGACTATGTTTCCGTATGTTAATGCAGGATTTCTTGACTTTCAAAATGTTGTTATGCTTTTTCTAATTTTGTCCAGCAAACTCTCAACTTTATGTATTGCAAAACCATAAAAGAAATAATTGCTTATGATTGTTCTTCAACATCTATTGTTTTTGTTTTCAATATCTCCACGTTTTCTCTGGAAAAGAAAGAAATGTAAATTCTCTCTATTATTTGTTGTTCTGCCTCAATTTTTGATCATGGCTTATCGATGTGAATTATTTATAGAATCCCTTGTGTGCAACTTGTATTGTTGTAGCAATGTAACATCCAAACATGTTACTCGCTCTCTGAGTATTAATGTCAGTTGTAAAAATGGAATAACAACGCTTTGCTACATGTGTATGCATTTTGAGTAAAATCAAATGTTTCTTTCGTTTCTGAAAAATGATATAATTGGTAGAGTCCATGCTGAATTAGATCATATTTGGTACAATACAGAAGTCTGAGAACAATACAGCCCAACATGACTTTTGATTTATGTCCAAACTCCATTTTGCATTCATCCACGTTTGTTTCAACAGCAACACTTGTAGCACTAACTACGATATTCGTATTGAATTTTCGTTTTAAACTCAGGCGTGAATTTGTATGTCTATGGTAAATTTTTGGTAAATTGTTTGCATTCATTTTGTATATTTATCTCATAACGACAATATTACCTTGTGCCTCATGGATATTGTTTCCCAGATTTGGTAATATCTGATGCCCTAATATTTTGTATTATGTTTGCATGTTGCCGTTGTTTGAAAAGTTCACTGATTCTTCGTATGCAACGGTGGCAACGTGTTGCGTTTAGCACCATTTTATCGTTCCTTACTTTCTAACGACTTGTAGCCAAGATATTGCTCAGTGTTTTTCATGACTTAATCGATGTTTTTCGCTTTGTTGTATAAGTGTATTGTACATGTTTTGTGCTGTACAGTACCATATGTTTCTACAGATTTCATGATCTTCTAAACGTCACCCTCACACGCAACCATCTCTGAATTTATCCATTTTTCAGTTAGTTCTAAATATGAACTTTCTCTTTCGTTTCACAAAGCTTGTGTAACAATCGATAATTAACAAAATCCATCTTTAAACAACTTTACAGTATCAAAACTCTTCTTCAGCGTCATCAGCTTTGTTTCAAATTAAACACATTTTTGTTCTTTCATTTTTTCTCTGCTTATGATCTTTCAGATTGCATTTATCTTATATTTACAAACTGGCAAGTAGCTGCATCATTAGGTTTTACTGGATCGTCAGATCTGTGTTTGTTATTCATACCAAACTGACACTTTAATGATTGCGTTATGGTTGCTTATTCCTTTCTTGTCTGTCCTGCAGTGATTTAAGACCTATTTAACTGAGACCTAATGATTACAAAGGTTATTACAGGCAGTTTTGTTCTGTTTAATTGGTCGCTTTCGTTTACTGACGTCCGGGTTTGTACAAATTCCTTAATTCTTTCCTGAATTCCGAATCACAAAATCCATAAATGAGAGGATTTGCCACATTGTTCATGAAGAAGGAATACAAAAATACAACGTACGTCACGTACCCTGTATTTGTCATGCTTGACACAAAATCCCGTTTCAGAAACGTTATAACATGAAGAAAAATATGTGGAAAGTAACTTATGAAAAATACAACAGATATGACGAATAACATGTACGTTGTCCTGAGCAGGCGTCGGTACTTTCTCTGTGCGCATTTCCCTAGAGAATCTAACTTTCGTGAATATCTCAGAGTGTTTCGGTATCTGTGCCTTGTCTTCATCTTGTTGATGGTCGAAACTGAAAATGCCATGGTAAGGGAATCACTTATGGAATTAATATTTTCCTTTAATCCATTTTCTTTCTCTGAACATGGTGGCGTAGGTTTTTCAGATGATGTAACATTGTCACCAGAAAGTGAATCATTAATGTCTTTAAAGATCGATTTATCGTCATTCACAACTGCTTTTACTCGCTTTAGGGGTTCAAGAACAGTAACATATCCTTCGACTTTTCCTGTCTTATGTGCGTTTCGTTCCCTCGCGTATTTTCCATGGTTATACATCTTCCTTCCGATCAAAGAATAAAGTGCAGTTAGAACAAAAAACAAAGCGAGCATCAGTGCGAAGAGCATAATATTGAAATATGCTTGGTATGATGTGTCCTTGTACTTGTCATCTGTTTGGCAGCTGACGCCAGTTACATTTCCGTAACCAGTTTCTGCCGTGCTGTAACCATATAACACTGGCGCAGGCCAGGATATAGCAAGAGCCATTGCTAGAGAGATACAACATGACAGGCGTGCCACAGATAGGGACATCTGCTTCCGCCCAGGTAGACAAATCTTACGGTATCGGTCAATGGCGATAGCTGTCAGTATAAAAACGGAACTTGAGCACATGAAATAGTTCACAAAACGCAGAACCTTACATATTAATACCGCGTAGAAAATAAGGGAATACCTGAAGTCGAAAATGACAAAAGGCATGCCAATTGAGCAAGTGATGAAATCAACAGAAGACAATACAATAATGAAAACACGGTGATTACTTGCTTTAATTTTTAAAATATATACGTAAAGTACAAGACCGTTACCAATAACACCAATAAACATCAATATTCCAACAAAGATACTAGGAATAAGGTAACTGTGGGCCACATTATCGTTGATTTCCTCCAATGAATAGTCGGGGTTTATTTTTGCAGAATGTGTGACGTTTTCATGAACATAACTTTTCACAGTTGACTGCGCGTCATCTGTCCTATTAGATGCTGTAAAATGTATATAATCCATGCCTCGTCAAATTACTGATACCAGAAATGTGACAAAGGGTTGAAAAAAATCTCGAAAAAGTTTAACAAATAAATCTAATGCAAGCACCTTTGCATCTAAAATAACTGTCATTATCTGGGTGGTATGTTTTGTCTGTAACGTCGTCTGTCCTAGTATTCTCTTGGTATCATCAGATAGTCCAAAGATGTAAGCAACAAACAATTAGTAAACAGTTCATTTCATCTACATGTTTCGTTTTACAACCCCGTCTCATCACTTATGACGTAGTCAGATGTTCATGCACCCACTCCTTCCATTATCAATGACAGGAAAGGCCAATTCCATCGCTAATCCAGCTTGTATTGAATACATTATAAAATCATCGTTGTAAAAGACAGACTTAATATGCAAATCCCTTCACTTAATATTGCTAATCAAGTAAAGAAAGAGCCTGAAATAGAAAACACTCCTTGATAACACGATTCCAATTCATTCAATACTCATGTAAATATTCACATTATCAGTCATTTATTCCCTATTCCAGTCAATGATCGGTTCTGTCCTCATATGCACTGCCTATATTACTGATGCTGTATCTTTGTCCTTATATAGGTCGGCGTAATGATCGTTAACCTAGTGATACTAGCTGGAACTGGCATCATGTTCAAAGTATCAAGACTTGATACAGAATCATTTTAAAACAAATATTATAAATTATGCTGAAATTACGCTGCTTGTAATCTGACACTGTTTACAGTATTCATTCCGAGTGATATTATATATATATATATATATATATATATATATATATATATATATATATATATATATATATATATATATTTCATGTGTTGTCCTTTCTTCTGTCTAATGATAATTTTTTTTTCTAGTAAATAATTATTAAAACGTAAACTCTGACAACTGTATGACTGGGTGTTATTTTTTGTCTACTTGAACTATTAATTCCTGATATTAATTACACTCATATATCACGTTAAATATTGATAAATCTGTTCGCTATATCTCTCTTGCACTTCACCTTAAAGCTATAATTTGATTATGCTTGCTACAAGGCAATCCTATATAATGACTCTGGTGTTCAGCCAGTTTATTTGTATCTAAGCGGTATATTTTAAGTAGGATTGCAGCTAAATAATTGGTTTGTAGGTGTACATATGTTTGCATATTTGTATATATTTTATTTAACCGTGACGTTATAGTTTCATTTCTATCCGCCTGGATGTGCATGTTTGTAGATTGGATGACATGCATATGTATGTATGTATGTATGTATGTACGTACGTACGTACGTATGTATGTATGTATGTATGTATGTATGTATGTATGTATGTATGTATGTATGTGTGTGTGTGTGTGTGTGTGCGTGCGTGCGTGCGTATGTATGCATGTATATATGTATGTAGGTACGTACGTACGTACGTATGTATGTATGTATGTATGACTGACTGACTGATCGACTTTATTTCCTCTTCAACAGAGATAACATCAGAATAATCAAATTCAGGATAATACAAGATCATAAAATACAACAGAAAACTGACAAAACTACAACAGTAATACTGTGTCAGCTACCGTATTGACAAAACGAAATATCTCAATACCTGCAATAATGCAAATCTGCAATCATTTGGCTGAGCATGGCACTGATCTTTTAACAATTGCTTGATGATACTATTTCGAGAAGTCAACACGTCTGTATTGTTATGTGCTTAACATTAACTTCGAAATAGCAACGAAAAAGAAATGAAAAACTTATAACAGTGTAATTCTATATGTAGTTCTTTTTATATGACACATGTATTTATGCATATATATACTTGTTTTCGCGTATGCGTGCGTGCATGCATTTATCTATGACTGACTGTCTAAATGACTTAATTACCTCTTCAACAAAGATTATATCAGGTTAGTAAGATACATATTATACGTATCATAAGATTATGAGACACAATATAGACGGGAAGGCTAGCATGACAAATACATCGTCAACTAATGCATGTACAAAATGAGATATTTAAATACAGAAAATCATATAGAAATCTCTACGCAATATACATAGACAAATACATAAACACAAACACACAAATATATATATATATATATATATATATATATATATATATATATATATATATATATATATATATATATATATATATACAGACACATATATACACATATACATATACATACAGACACCCATACGTATGTACATATACACATACATATATATATATACATAAACATATACACTGTATACAGCTGTCATACAAAAAAATTTGCGGATGACGTTGCCGTTTAATTTTTTATTTTTAATTTTAATTTACTACTTACTTTTTATATCATGTTTGAACATGTTGGTTGATAGCAGGGCATACATTTTATTGTAGAATGAAGCTATGCTGTTTTTGATCACCAACATGAGTCTGTCTGATACATCATCGTCAAAGTGTTAGCACTTGATACAGAAACATTTTAAAACAAATAGTTTAAATTATGTAGTAATTACGCTGCTTGTAGTCTGACACTGTTTACAGTATTCATTTCGTGTGCTATTATATATATATATATATATATATATATATATATATATATATATATATATATATCCATTGGGAACAAGATAACCCATTTCATGTTTTGTCCTTTTTTCTGTCTAATGGTATTTTGTTTTGTCTCATCATCATCATCATCATTGGCGACTCGGTCTCGAAAGACCATGCGAATAGCGCCCTTGGGGTGTTGCCTGTCTCTGTTGGCAACGTCTGCTGTGGCTGTGCAGGCCTATACGTGAGTGACAGTCCCTACTGCAGTTGGTGCAGACATACTGGGAAGTCTGCATTACTGTGGTTGCTGTTGCGTTCTTCTTTCTCTTACGTTTCTCTGCCACCAACTGGCCTCTCCTCGCATCAGCGACTGATATGCCATTGTTTACCATCAGTCTCCAGGTGCCTCGGTCCTCAGCCAGCTCTTCCCAGCCATCGGGTGAAATGTTGCATGCCTTCATGTCCCTCTTGCACACATCTTTGAAACGGAGTGAGGGGCGTCCGACTCTTCTCATGCCAGTGGCCAGCTGTCCATATAAGATGTCCTTTGGCAGCCTTCCATCCTCCATGCGTCGGACGTGACCCAGCCATCGAAGGCGGCGTTTAATTAGCAGGGAGTACATGCTGGGGGTACTTGCACGCTGCAGGATCTCGCTGTGTGGAACACGGTCTTGCCAGCTGATTTTCAGGATGCGTTTTAGGCACCGTATATGGAAGGAGTTGACCCGGCGTTCTTGCCTCATGTAGGTACTCCACGTCTCACTTCCATATAGAAGGGTGCTGAGAACGCAGGCCTGGTAGACTCGGACCTTGGTGTGCTCTGTCAGCGCGTTGTTTTCCCAAACCCTCTTTGTGAATCGAGCCATGATGGTGTTTGCCTTTCCAAGCCTTCTGTCCAGCTCCATATCAATCGAGAGAGTGTTGCTGATGGTTGACCCTAGGTAGGTAAAGTTGTTGACTGCTTCCAGGGTGACACCGTTGATTTTGATTGAAGGGGCAGTGGTGGTATCTTGCACGCTGACATTTGTTTTTTCCAAGCTGATTGTGAGACCAAAGTGCGTGCAGGCAACAGCAAAACGGTCTCCCAGTCTCTGGAGGGTTTCCTCGGTGTGGGCCACAAGAGCTGCGTCATCTGCAAAAAGCATCTCCCTGATGAGCACAGCTCTCACTTTGGTCTTTGAGCGCAGTCGTGCCAGGTTGAACAGGCTCCCATCAGACCTGGTGTGTAGATATATGCCATCCGTGGACGTGTCGAAGGCGTAGGACAGGAGCAGGGAGAAGAAGATCCCAAAAAGTGTTGGTGCCAGCACGCAGCCCTGCTTCACACCACTGTTAATTGGGAAGGAAGTTGAGGATGATCCATCATACAGGACTGTTCCCTTCATACCTGCATGGAAAGAGATTATCATGCTGAGGAGTTTTGGGGGGCAACCGATCTTACTCAGAAGTTCAAAAAGGCCCTTCCTGCTGACCAAGTCAAAGGCCTTGGTGAGGTCGATGAACATCATGTAGAGTGGTTGACCTTGCTCTCTGCTCTTCTCTTGGAGTTGTCGTAGGGAGAAGATCATGTCTGTCGTCGACCTGCCTGCTCTGAAGCCGCACTGTGATTCCAGGTACACACGGTCTGCCAGCAACTGCAGCCTGTTGAGTATGATGCGGGCGTACACTTTACCAACAATACTCAAGAGCGAGATTCCTCTGTAATTATTACAGTCACTGCGGTCGCCCTTGTTTTTCTAAAGGGTCACAATTGTGGCATCACGCATGTCTTGGGAGACTACTCCTTCCTCCCAGCAGCGGCAAAGTAGCTCGTGCAGTGGTTTAATCAATGCTGGTTTTCCACGTTTGATAGCTTCGGGTGGGATGCTGTCACTACCTGGTGCTTTGTCGTTTGGAAGGCAGTCGATTGCTTTGCTGAGCTCCTCTAAGGTTGGCACTTTGTCGAGCTCTTCCATGGTGGGCAGATTCTTTATGCTGCTGAGGGCTGCATCAGTGACTGACGTTTCTCTGGAGTATAGTTCTGAGTAGTGCTCCACCCATCTGGCCATCTGTTGCCCACGGTCTGTGATCTTCTCTCCCGTCAGGGATTCCAGGGGAGCGACCCCTTTCACTGTAGGGCCTAGAGCCTTCTTGATGCCACTGTACATGCCTTGGATGTGTCCGGACTCGGCACTTCGCTGGATCCCTTCACACAGTTGTTGCCAGTACTCGTTCGCACACTGTCTAGCAATGCGTTGGGTGTTACTTCGGGCACTTCTGAGAGCAGCAAGCGTCCGTTCATTAGGGCATTTTTTGTAAGCTATGAAGGCTTTTCGTTTCTCCTCGATTTGTGGTTCCATCCTTGATAGGTGTGCATTGAACCAGTCCTGGCTGGGTCGTTCCTTCTTGCCAAACGTTGACATAGCTGTACTGTAGAATGCACCCTTCATGGCGTTCCACTTGACTGTAGCATCATACTCAGGCAGGTCCTGGAGAGCCTTGTTCAGGGCAGACACATACTCCTCCACCTTGGCAGGGACTGACATCTGTGCAGTGTTTATGCGAGGACATCCTTTTGGTTTTGTGCGGTGTAGCACATGTGGCTGTAGTTGCACTCTGCTGCTCACAAGGGCATGGTCGGAGTCACAGTCTGCACTGTGGTAGGTTCTGGTGGAGAGGACGCTGTTAAGGGCAGAGCGCCTGGTGATGACCAAGTCGAGTTGGTGCCAGTGATGAGATCTGGGGTGTTTCCATGACACTTTGTGTTGTGGCTTACACTTGAAGAAGGTGTTTGTGATGCACAGGCCATGGTAGGTGCATAGCTCCAGCAGTCTCTGGCCGTTTGCGTTGGTCTTTCCAGTGCCATGATATCCGAGGCAGGTAGGCCAGGACTCCTGGTCCGCACCTACTCTGGCATTAAAGTCGCCGAGGAGGAATAGTGGTTCATTTTTGGGGCATCCTTTGATCTGTTCGTCCAGCTGCCCATAGAACTGATCCTTCACGTCTTCTGATGACGTGAGGGTTGGGGCGTAGACACTGATGATGTTGACAGGACCTGAAGTAGTGGTGAGGCGGATGGACAAGAGACGCTCAGTGCCCCCTGTTGGAGGTTCAACCGAGGCCAGGAGATTGTTTTTGATGGCAAAGCCCACTCCGTGCTGACGGGGCTCCTCAGGTTCTCGACCCTTCCAGAAGAAGGTGTAGTTTTCCTCTCTGAGGGAGCCACTAGAGGCGAGCCTGGTTTCCTGGAGGGCAGCTATGCTGATATTTAGTCTGGTGAGTTCTCTATCGATGATGGCCGTCTTTCTGGTGTCGTCCACTTCTCTGAGGTCGTCGGAGATGCCTGTACACATGGTGCGCACATTCGAGCTTGCAAATCGAAGAGCTGGAGTCTTCTTTATTGGTTTCTTGTTTCTTTTGTCTGGTGTGGAATTACCGTCTGCTTGTCATGCTGAACAACACACTGAGCTCCAGACACCCACTGGAGCAGGCAGACGATGGCGGGTCAACACCTTATTGACCGGGGGCTGCCCGGCTTGAGGCGGGCGATAGTTGGCCAGTGGGACACGATGATCCCTCCCACCGTCAAAGCTGACCCGTGGCGCCCCTTCCTACGCCAATCGGGTGGGACTTATAACCCGTAAACTGTCAGCTTCCGTGTTGTTTCCTCGCTCAGTAGCGAGACTGGAGTGTCCTCTCCAGGGCGCAAGCCTGGGCGTGGAATATGGAGATCCTGGGCTGCCCAGACGTCAGGATCCCCCTCTCGTCCTTGCTGGTGGGGTCCAAAGGAATGCTGAGCATGACATTTGGCACCAGTTTGGATGCAGGAGCTGCCGGAAGGAGGTCGTAGTCGACCCCCAGCCGCCTTAGGGGCTCCACTCCTGATTTTCTGTCTGGGTTTACTCCCGTAGCCTTTCCTTCTCCCGAAGATATCCACAAGGCAGTGGAGCCATAATCCAATGGATGGGACTTGGTTGGTTTTGAATCAGAGTTTCCTTCTCCTAGATGAACTGCCTGACAGGGCTAACGAGCTTCATCTGCCCGGGTTTGGGGTCAGAGTTTCCCTTCTCTTAGACTGGTTGCCTGCCAAGGCTGATGAGCCCAGTCTGCCCACCCAGTTATACCGCCGGGTACTCGGTCGCGCCACACAGCAGGCTCTGTTAAAACAGGGGGCACCGCGTGAAGGTGCTGCTGTGGACACAATAGTGTAGGAGAGGCCATATGCAAGTAACCTCCTGCCCCGCAGAGCGAGACAGTGGTCCTGCGGCGATCACTACACCTGGGAAGGAGAGGCTATGAGACGCTTCACTTTCCTTTGGCAAGCGGGACGTCAGGCCCAGGCCACGCACCCCCTTGTTTTGTTTTGTCTAGTAAATAATTATTAAAACGTAAACTCTGACAACTGTTTGACTGGGTGTTATTTTATGTCTACTTGAACTATTAATTCCTGATATTAATTACACTCATATATCACGTTAAATATTGAAAAAACTGTTTGCTATATCTCTCTCGCACTTCACCTTAAAGCTATAATTTGATTCTGCTTGCTACAAGGTAATCCTATATAATGACTCTGGTGTTCAGCCAGTTTCTTTGTGTCTAAGCGGAATATTTGAAGTAGGCTTGCAGCTAAATAATTGGTTTGTAGGTGTACATATGTTTGCATATTTGTATATATTTTATTTAACCGTGACGTTATAGTTTCATTTCTTTCCGCCTGGATGTGCATGTTTGTAGATTGGATGACATGCATATGTATGTATGTATGTATGTATGTATGTATGTATGTATGTATGTATGTATGTATGTATGTATGTATGTTGTTGTAGGGTTTAACGTCATTTTTCAGCACACGATATGCGAGATATGGCGGCCAGTATTAATGGTGGAGGAAGAACCCGGGAAAACCCCAGAAAGAACCACCGACCCACGAGAAGCTACTGGCAAGCTTTCTCACATACCCACATTAGCCGAGTCTGAGACTGGAACCCACGCAGACAGAGGTGAGATGGCAGTGATCTTAACGGAGAGCGCTTTAGATCACTCGGCCACTCGGGGCCCCCTATGTATGTATATATGTATGTATGTATGCATGTATGTATGCATGTTTGTACTGAATAGCATTCATTACGCCATTGTGTTTCACTAATGGCCCTCTCTGGTTTGCTTCATTCGAAAAACTACAGATCTGCGACGAAAGCCTTCAGTAATGCTAACAACGACTGTTTTAAGTTGATGGATAACGATGTCTCTTGTAAGACGATGGAAAGTATACCAAAACATAAGCTGGTACATCTAGTCAAACCAGACGCTGAAGGTGATTAAATTAGACGATTACCCACTGACCCCGCGTTTAAAGAAAAATAGGCTGAGCAAAAACTTGGATAATCCCATGTTTGTATAATAGACGAGTTTGTCCCTCGTCAAGGTAAAAATAATAATAATAATAATAATAATAATAATAATAATAATCACAAATAAATAAAGGCTAGCTATGCAGATAAGGTACAGCTAATTTATGACGACAAAGGCAGCATTGTGTTACTTACAGAGATTCCAGATGTGTAAGCTGATATGAAATAGACCTCTTATATCTTTGATTACAGCAACGTTCTGCAGGACCAGCTACTTTATAGCGTTGTCAATATTAGCAGGTAGCTAAGTTAAAGAATGAATGTCACGGAGGTCCCATTGCAAAGATTGTAGGCACAAGTCCCAGACTGTAGTCTATCAAAATGACAAGAAGAAGGAGATTAAAAAGGGCTAAAAGCGTTGCCAGAACCGATGAAAAAGATGACAACCACGATGAGCTGTATCTCGAGAGTCTCCTCCCGGAAAAGATAATAAACGTCAAAGCACAGCCTTCAGGAGTTTTATGCATAAAATCGGAATCTATAAGATGTAAATGATATGTATATTTATTTTTTATTGCTAGTTAGCTCGTTTTACTCCATTAATGTTTGTAAGCTTAATTGTAATATGGACTTGACCTGGTCAAATTCAGACAACTAGATAGATGATGATTTTGATGAAGATTTTGATGATGATTTTGTTTTGGTAAAGAAAGTATGCATAGCTAATAATTTTATAAGAGTGATGGCTAATATTAGGATCATTATCTTGGTCGGTGTCATGGACATAATGTTCTTTACTATCATTGTAATAGCATAATCTTCTACAATGGAAGTTTCCGTTAAGTAATTGTGATTTGAAAATTCTAATTGTCACCAAGGTAACGTAAAGAGCTTTACAATTTTGCTATCAAGAAAGTATTCATTCGTTCGGTACGATCTTTAAGCATCATTGGTGTTTTTGTTGTAATCAGTATTTTGTTTGGGCTGAAATTTATTTATACAGATTGTCATTATCCGAAATTGTGAAGAAAAGTGATTAATAATATTCTTGAAAAGAAACATTAGTTTGTAATTTACTGTGAATTCAAACAAGGATACATTGGATTACATTAGTGTGATTCATCAAAGACTGTTGGCACATCATCACATGCGCAACTACCGGTAGATCAACACCTTGAGCTTCATATTTTATTGGGAATACCACTGACATTTTATTAGAAATGATTTAGTTGTTATTGGTGATAAATCGTTTTGGAATAGTTGTCATATAATATCTCAATAATGGAAGTTCTTTTCAAATTAATTTTTGTTGGTGTTGGCTCACTTATTTTAGTAGCATGGTGTCTTAATAACAACATAGTGTCTTCTCTCCGCTGAACGCCAATTAATGGAACTCTCCAGGTGGGGTAACGACCTAAGCTTATGGCCACTTTAAGATGCAGATGGATATAATGATGTTTTTGGCAGCCTAAGAAAATACAGCAATCTTCTGTCGCAATAAATAAAGGTATCAAGCTCACAAACAAAATCCTTCTCTAGTCCTCTTGGACCTTTCGTACCGTCTCTAGTCCTCTTGGACCTTTCGTACCGTCTCTAGTCCTCTTGGACCTTCTGGAGCGTAGATGGTTTCATGGTGAAGAATTGTATATCGAAAATCTTGCTCACTTAAAACCACGCTACAGAGATGTGTGCAGGCTTGTTGTTCTGCTTTTCCTAAACACAGACACTCTCTCGAGTGTTACGACGATGAATGATAAAAATAGGAGGCTGTTTAGCCTATCTATCGTATGGAACTGTTAAGCTTATCTATCGTATGAACTGCTTTGCTTTTTGCCGTTAACAGATTTGCAGTTTTTACTCAGGGGGCAGAGGCCAGTTTGTACGTACAAATTTAATGCTGCAATCAGTGACCTAGTAAAACAATCATAACAAATCAAATACACAAGTGAGGTCAAAAAGGTCCATATTGTTGGATACCTATATTAAAACAAAGCATAAGAATATTGTCAACTTGACCAATGAAGTCAATGAAGTCAATGGCAGTTCATAGCAGAATAGGTTTATGCAAACCAACCCAAAAGTTCTATCTGCAATTTCCATGTCTGACGGTCATTTTTGACTCTATGTGATGTTCTCAGTGCAAACACAAGCCCTTTTGCAAGATGACAAATCTGCTAAACAGCGTGTACTAAACAAGCTGATGCAACTGAAAATAGTTGTCATCCAAGCCGTTTTTTAGATATTCTACTTGCTCCAAACCCGTGTGTTTACTGCTATGGGAGGCTAGCTCTTCTTCCTAGCTGAATATTTGTATTTCACTATCAACATAGTGCGAGGAACTATGGAAGGTGAACATGCCTAACATCAATTTCAAGAACATCACAAGCCTGAAACATCTAGTTCACAAATATATCCATATCTGTAAATAGTAAATAATAATAGCTGAAAAAGACACACCATAGCCTTAAGTTAAGCAATTAGCCTCTGGCCAATTTAAGAAACTTTACCTTGCCACCCTAGCTGTGTTTGCACCTCCAACCTCAGTAGTGAGCATGACATTATCCTAAAGCTCCGGATGTAGCGCAGACTTAAGATGGAGCTTGATTTTTCTTCTAGCTTCAAAGGAGACGCAGAAGGTTAATGCAGAGGACGTGATAAAGATTAAATGGGTAACTGAGGATTTCTAAGAAGACGTTGTTGATATACAGTTCGAAAGGTGAAACGACGCGTGTTAATCAAGACTTTCATCTTAAGGTTGATTTGGTGAAAGTGGTGGCTGCTATACCGAGATCATGCGTCCTTTTGTGTCTGAGGCATTAGGGCCCTTGCGCTCCACTGTGGGGTGTGTTACAGCAAAGTCTCACCCAGAATCACCAATTCGTCGTCCGGCAGCGTTGGTCTCCTTGACACTGTGATGTCACCGGTGTAATATATCAGAGCAATAGTAAACGTCAAATAGGAAACGTATTGCTATACCTGATATGATGTTGAGAATGTGGGCAAGACCGTTGTAATTACTGCCCTTTACCGGTGAATTCAGTATATATTCTTATTACGATGGCATACCCCTACACCCACCTACTAATATGCACTCATGACCGAAGGAGGCCTGCTTAAATCCATCCCTAAGGCTCACGGGATCTAGAAAACACATAGCTGTTCCATGACTTAGCAAATTATTATTCAAGTTGGGGACCGCCGACTATTTTTACATTTTAAACATGCATTCGGCATATTTCAGCAGTTGTCAATTCTCTAAAAGAAACCAACTTAAACATTACCCCAATCAGTATTTAAAAAATGTCCTCTCTGTGCTTAAATATAACAATTTCCATGATTTCAGCGATACATGCATATTATTGATTTTCCTCAACTTGAAACATGTAATTTCATAAAGATTAGGATCAATATGGCTCAAACCTGAATGGAATGGAGACGATTATGATCAATAATGTAAAGGTATCTAATCACAATTATTCATAATTCAATATCGTACTCTTTAGCTAGAACCTGAACTGAGTGTTTCATTGAAACTCTTGCCATTGCGTACATTAAAATAAATTATATCTTATATCAAATATAAAACCAAAATCAGCATAATTTATAGAATTTTGTAGATGTCAGCTATAATCATATTTTATCAATGAATAAATACCTCTGAACAAACTCCAACACAAACACAAATTAAGTTTGGACAAATGTTTACAATTCTGGTTTTGATTTGAAGTGATCATTTATTTGAACAAAATGTAAACATATTTTTATTAATTTTCCTATTAATACAAATGGCAATATCATCATCATCATCATCATCATCATCATCATCAAGAAACAACCCCGTTACCCAAGAGATCGTTGTGGCATTACAGATGTTCTCACAATCACTTCTCTCCATTTTTCCCTGTTCTCTGATCCCCTTTGGAAGTCTTTAAAATATATACCTTTCCACTCTTTAATGTTGCCGTCCCACCTCTTCTTTCTGCTTCTTCCTTTGCACCATCGCACCGTGCCTTGCAAGATAGGTTTACCAGTCTAGATGATCTTGAGACATGAACATACAACTTCATTGTTCGTTTTTTTTTTCACACTGGTCAAGAGGTCTTCATAGAGTCCAATGGCTCGTTCGATCCTGTTGTGGACCTCTTTGCTGGTTATATGGTCAATGTATGAGATGCCCAAAATCTTGCGGTAGCATCCCATTTTCAAGGTTTGAAACCCTTTTTGTAGATCTGATGTGAGCTTCGATGTTTCACAAGCATATCGAAAACATCCTGTTTTGTAGATCTGATGTGAGCGTCCATGTTTCACAAGCATACCGAAAACATCCTGTTTTGTAGATCTGATGTGAGCGCCCATGTTTCATAAGCTTCTTGAAGAATGAATCTGATAATCTATTGCATCAGCTTTATTTTGGAACTAAAAGCACAGTTGGTATCCTTCCATACCATACTCGTCTCAACCTTGTTATTGCTGCTGTTGTCTAGGCAATCCTGCAAAGTAGTTCTGGTTCGGTGCCCTCATGTTTTGATAATTGATCGTAAGTGCGTGAAACTTGTGACTGTTTCCATCTTATGTCCACTGACCATTATATTTGCACTGATGCAATAGGGTTTGTTGTGATATGGCGTTTTCGGCTCTAATCTCCATACCGTTTGCTGCGGGAGTTGTGTCGAGGCGCTCAACAATGGCAGTAAGTTCTTTTTTATATCCTGCTAAGCCATCAATATCACCTGCAAAGCTAAGGTTTGGTGATTGTTCTTCCTCCGATGCTGACAGTGCCCTAGAGGTCTTCTAATGCATTCTACATGGTTCTTTCCAGAACATTTTCAAAGAATGTAGGTGACAGTAAACATTCCTGTCTGACTCTAATTGTTGTTTGGAACCAATCACCTCTGCTGCCATTAACGGGGACAGCACTAGTGGCTCTGCCATAGAGGTACTCAACAAGCAGCAAAAGGTTTTAGCTGACTTTGTAGTTTTCCATAGTTGCCCATAATGCCACATACCATACCCTTTCGAAGGCCTTTATGAAATCAATAAAAACATGTTATATATTTTGTTTATGCTGAATGTATTTCTCGCAAAGGAGTCTGATATAGAAGTTTTTTTTATGTGTTGCTCCTTCTTAATCAAAGCATATATACTCTTCAGCAATAGTTTTCTCTGCCGACAATATACAGTCGTCTAAAAGAAAAACGGTGTCTCTCAATTCCAGTACTTCTCAAAATTACACAGGAACTCCATCTTAAAGGCATATCTACCTTAAGTTCCAAATACAACATTTATTTATTCCTGGCAATTCTACAGTTACAATATCAAGACATCTAATTAACGAAATACACTGCAGTTATCCCTGCTGAAAAATAAAATTGAATAGTTTGCTGGCCTGATATATTCCATTTCTTCCGTTTTGTGAAATATAATTTACCTAATAAGATTTGGATTGAAACAATGGTCTTCTAGATTCAGTATCTGATTATCTTGTGAAAACGACTTCTCCTTCTCTGACCAAAGTAGCGGCACACGTGTCCACTGAAGCAAGTTTTGAGGTACAAGCCCTTGATGGATTGTTCATTATAATGCAATATTTCAGGAACTAGACTTTTATATTTTTTGGAAGCCAGATGAGGGAGAGCTGACTAGGACTACTTTGCATCCTCGATACCAGGTCCTTCGAAGGGTAGCATGGACTGATTTAATAACACAATGAGATTATAAGATGCTAGATATCATCATGTAAGTAATTCCAAATTTGGTATTCATATCTCTCTCTTTCTCTCTCTCTCTCTCTCTCTCTCTCTCTCTCTCTGCGTTTTGCAACTTAATGGTAATATTATGCAACGTATTGTTTCACATGTAACACAAATAAAACAGAGGGCTTAAATAAAACACATTTTTATCTCCCGGAGTTTTGAAACAATAACAAAATGAGCATAATGTTTAGACAACTCATAACTCACATAACATTAGAAGTATTAGTATAAATTGTAATATATTATATTTCGTTAGCAGCATATCTTGCAACATAATAGCGAAAGAGAAGACAAATGGAAGTTATTATTTAATTCCAAAAAAACTTGTTTTACTGTAATGAGTTAATGTGGATTTTTAATTGTGGTTGGTACTTTCTAAAAACCTTGATATGAACATTTCGAAGGAAGAAAGAAAAATTATTTTGTCATTGAATCGGAATCACTCCGCAGATCTTTGTGTCAAACATGTGCTTAAATAGATGGGGAATTTAGACGCAGACGAATTTCGAATATGCCCAGGTACCAATATCTCTCTAAGTATGGATGTGGGGGTAACGTTTTATTTGTTGTAATATCAGTCTCAAACCATCATTCAAAAACTTGATTATATAAGTAGTTAAAGAAAACGATATTTGACTACTACCAGTGTCATATTACGAATAACATTGTTGGGACAAATGGGAATTTGTCATCAACGGTTTGGTTAGGTATGGGGTCTACGTGAACTTAATATTACTTTTAGGTATGTGTATCGTGATTAGAACAATTTAGCACGACGGTTGACATTCTGGAGCCCAATTGAATTTTAACTTTACGGCCCAGTTAGACACATGCTTGCTGAACTTTACTAACATTTGTGCGGAAATGAGATATTGATACATTTTGCCAAAACCAAGGTAAGAAATTACACACTTGCCGTATTTTTACAGGATTCTGTGTTTTCGATCGATGGATTCAGTTAGAACCAAAAGGAAAAAATCACAAGATACCATGATTTTGATATTTTTTTTCATTATTTTTTTTTTTTTTTTTTTTTTGCATTTTATAATTATTTATTTGGGGCGTGAATGCCGCAATTCACACAGTAAAGGGCTCATATAACCCTACTCCTTTAAGAAGCCCTAATATAGAGCCAGTATCATAACAACATTTAATATACATCATTGTAGGATATTACCGTTTTGCACTTCAATGTCTAAATGTTGATCCAGAGATGGAATGCTTGCAATCTAAGCATAATCAATGATACTCTTTTGTCTACGCAGGGTTTTGTGCCAAAACGGTTAATAATATATACTGATGTGGTTTTCAAAGCACCAAAGCCCCACTGAACTCGCTCTCTTACCTCTGCAGAGAGAATAAGCAGCTTAACAACCAAGTGTAAACTTTAAATGAACTTTAAGCACATTGTATCTTTCCAAGAACAGCAGCTGGGGCGGTTGTTATTGACAATACACAGCATCGGAATTGTGTACTGCAGAGAGATGCCGCTGTGATACGAATGTGAACATATGATCCACTCTTATCTATAAGATTACTCAAGACCAAACAAGGTAATAATGAAATATCCTTCGATTCAACTATGATGGAGAATTTAACCAGAAAAGTAGCCCCACCCAACAATGCACCCCCAACAGCAAACAAACAAAACGAACAAACAAAACGAATATCAACTACGATAACTACAAGGACTTTTCGACTTGTACTGAAGAAGCCCTACGTTTTTCTACAATCAGTGCAAATCGGCCTGTTTATGGGATACCTAAGGTCAACTGCTGCTCATATTTTTACCTAAATTTGATTCAATTACTATTTATCTTGATTACTGTGTATATGCAGCAGAAGGTCAAACTATTTCAAGACTGTTTGCTGTTGTGGTTTTAACGCTATTTGTTCATGACATTATGGGCTATACGTTCTACAGTACAACTGGTGAAAGAAAAACAAAGAGAAAACACGGAAAGGACCACCGATCCACGTGAAGCATCTTCGCTAGTCCAGGTTCCGATATGTTAACCCTATCTACACGTTGGCGGATAGATCAGATATTTAATTGCTTTGTCATATCGACATCTATTAGGTTTCATAGTTGCCTCCCTTAGTATGTAATGTCAGCTAACCAATAACGTGCAATAGCGGTGCTTGGTGCATCGGCTGAAAATGGAAGAGCAATTTACTTCAACATGATAATTGGTAGGTTTAACATCAAACGTATAACTGCGTACCAGAGAGAAGCCATTACAACTTTATTCGAGGAAGAAAATTTATTTATACCACCAAGGACCAACATTAGAAATATTTTGTATGTGTCCATTGTGTGTTCCCTCTCTTTCTATCATGTAGGAATAGTGCTAATATTTGAAGAAGCCGATTGATTTTGACTAGATGCGGTGGTTTGCTGTAGAATCCAATGAGAATCACAAACCGGAAGCATTGAAATATCTGATCGAACCGCCAATATATGGATAGGGTTAACATATCTGAAACTTGGAATGCGAAGATGCAATATACATTTCTGGAAGAACTTGGAATGTGAAAATGCAATATACATTTCTGGAAGGCGTTTTTCGCATACCCATACGCTAGGCCCGAGATTCGAACCCCTGCTGACAACGGTGATTAGGCCATCATCGCACAGTACCTCACGTTCCGATAGGATACAGGTATCCCGCACTGTAACCCTAACTACTCGAACTGTATTTGTTGTATGTGAGATTATGTGTGCGTGTGTGTAAGTGTGTGTGTGTGTGTGTGTGTGTGTGTGTGTGTGTGTGTGTGTGTGTGCATTTGTGTGCATGTGTCAAAATATGAAAATATAATATATCCTATCACTATATATTTGTGATTGTATGTGTGTAAGGAACAAATTAGAATATGTACTTTTCACCTTCCTTTATCAATTTGTTTGTATATACCATTGTTTTAATGTACATTTGTATTGTATGAAACGTACACTTGTTTCGCCTCTTCTATTAAGAAATTATCTTAAACTGTTTTTGTGTGATTGTGTATTTGTATGAACAAAATAACATATTCCTCGTCCGTCAAGTTTCAAAAGGCGTGTAAGTGTCATTGTGTGTGTGTTTGTATGAGACTATTCCCTCATTTATATGTTCCCTTGTATGTAGACGTATACGTCTGCGTGTGTTATGTGTTGAAGACTTACGTTAATCATTAACTACTACATTACACACCACACAAAGCAATCATTAACTTGCTATTAAGTGTGAATAATGTATTTAGCGAATACGAAATATGAGTGTTAGGCATAATAACATGTAATACATTTCATTTCAGTTTAATTATTGTTGATGACATACCACGATTCTTTTCTTCGCTAATTCATTTATGATCATAAGTTTATTCCTCGAAAATTGTAAAGAAGGATTGCGAAGGGGATATATAACGTTTCTTCCTCTTTTTTCCATCCATGAATACACTTGACAAATACAGATACCATTAACGCGCTTTCTTAAACTTGAAAGAAGTAACAATAGTTTCAAATGAGATAAACCTGTAAAATATCACACACACACACACACACACATCTATATATATATATATATATATATATATATATATATATATATATATATATATATATATATATATATATATATATATATATATTCTGCAATTATTTTTAGTCAACTATAATGAGTGGAATTGTGTGGATAAGAATAAATGCTACGAATCATATTTCGATATTTCGATATTGTTGCAAATGATATTCCTTACAAACTCATTATACTTAATACAACGATTGTGTGTGTGTGTGTGTGTGTGTGTTTGTGCACTACATTTTATGCACATTTTTCATCGAAACGAAAATTGGATTTCCTCTAATCCATGCATTGACATATTGTGGCCACCATGCACATAAAACCAAAAAAAAAGTAGAATGGTTGGTTCACCATCATTATTGTTGTCTCTTCTCTCGACAACTTAGTTTAAGTCTGTGGGAAGACGAAAACGTTAAAGAATATTGGAACCCACATCCCGTTAAGCGTTGATGTACGTTTGTACGATTTTTTGCGTTGTTTAGTGTCTGGACTGCTAACTATATTCAAACGATATGACCGTTATTAATTAGGTTGATATACGTCGTTTCAGAGAAAATAAAGATGTTGAATACTCGTCGATTTTATTTTATTTTCCTTTGAAAACATAGGTTATTTAAATGAGGGAAATGAATTGCCCAATCCAAGATATTAATTAGCTTTGAATAAATGAATGTATTGAGAGGGGCATATAAAATAGTTGATTCTGACAACAGTTTCCCCCACTACCAGCTCTAACTGTAGCGACAGTTATGGTAATTATGGTACACAGCTGTACATCTGTTTATCACACGTTATTCAAATGCTGTGTAGACGACAAAAAATATTACTGAATTTAAGAGTGGTTGCTTTCTGTGCTTAGGCTCTAGTGTTAAATTTCGATCTGGACCCACAGTGTCATACATCGTGGTAAAACATTTATAGGATGCTATAAATAATGTTAAATTCCCGCACGCACCAATCCCAACAAGACTGTAATGTTAAATTCCATTTGAATAATGTAATGTTAAATTCCCACACATACCAATCCCAACAAAACTAATGTTAAATTCCATTTGAATCACTGGAGTACCAATTGCCAATAACATCCGTTGTCTACCTCTGTAATATCAGCGCGCGTGTGTGTGTGTGTGTGTGTGTGACATCTACATTTTTGCACCAGATATAAGGAATTATCTTACCACTGAAGTGTGTCAACGCCACTAGTGACAATACAATATGTTTCTACTTTACGGGCGAAATATGTCCTTAAATATACTAAAAGGAGAATGATAATCTTTTCAGTCAATACATGTTTCAGGCAAACTGGTTCGATTTGCAGGGATTTGTGTCCAATTCTGTGTAAGTGCGATTAGCGGCTGTATTACAACATCGATGACAAGTAGTTCTGAAATTTTACAATAATATTATAGAAACTTAAATTGCAAATATAAACTTTAAATATTAGTACTTTTGAACATAAATAACTGTTTTGATACGAAAATGAATAAACTTTAATTTTCGTTGACATTATTGTTGATTAAATTGTTACAGTGAACATTGCTGCGGTCGAGATAACTTCATAAGATCAACAATACAGGTTTAGTTTACAAAGCACGACTACGTTGTAAGTCAGGATAATACTCTTTTACGAAATTTAGTCATTAATGTGAACTATGAATGATAAAGTACCTGTCATCAGGTGTTACAGTATCATTTTTCTCATTTCGTCCAAGTCTTTCGGGTTGATTTGTGTATTATTAAAATCTGTTTTGCTACAGATTAGCTGATTAGACCAGACATATGAGCTAAGAAAAGATAATAGCTATGGTGAAAAGGAAACCGCCTTTCGTTTCGTTAGTAAAATGCCCTGTCATGTTCGGAATCATGATGATAATGAAACATAAATAATACTTGGACGTATAAAGATAGAAAAAATACGTTAAGTATAATACACAGAATACGTGTATTACCTCTTCAGCTTATAGTATTATTTTAATGAGAATACTTTATAAGGAGGCAGAAGAGATAGAGAGCTCTATATGCAATGACTTCATTCCTTTAATCTCCTCCTCCTATGTGCCTTCACGTTCATCGTTTAGGACACAATAAGACGTTTAATCCAATGTGAGAATTCAACGGCCTGAATAGAATACAGCTTAATTCTGGGAGAAGAGGAAGTGTGGGGACGAGAATGTGGTTGTTTCTACATATTGGGTTATTGTGGCAACATAGCAGCAACTAGCGAATACAACAGAGACCCCGTGCTTATGATATTCTATTCCTATTAATGAATTGAAAAAGGGATTATTTTTCCCATAGTAGATGATGTGCTGAAATATATACATTAGGTAATATAGCGAATACCTCAGAACACGGTTTCTTTCATATTTAGTTTTATATTATGTAATGTCGATGTCCATGTATTTTATATTTTTGTACCATTTGCTTGTAGCAGTATTGAATGTGTTCCAAAACTATATTTTGCGCATAAGGAATACGCACCTGTGCGAATCGTAGTTATTATTCTTCCTTTCCTACTTCCCTTTCTTTTTCTGTTATTATTGGTAATAGTAGCAGTATCATTAGTTATTATTATTATTATTATTATTATTCTGATATGACGCACATTGCAGCCTGAGTTATATATGGTTTCATATGCTGCATTGTGTCAGTCATCAATTCTTCGTTTCTTGTACTTGCATCTTTAACCTCTATACTCTTCTAGACATTTCTTCCCGGTAATAACGATCTATTTATTCCGTCCGTATTAAGCACACATATGTCATACGACATTCACCCAGGGGACGTCGTCCAGTGAACATCGCAGAGCAGTGCAGTGCAGCAGCCACGTGATGCGAAGACAAATGACAAATTGTTGCAGTGGATAATAAAAGAGGGCCGCATAAAGTCTTTGCTGGAAGACAATAGAACATTACCGGGAAAATACTCCGGAGCGCTCGTCATTAGGCTAAAAAAGGAGGGAGCAGGGAGTGGAAAATCATTCAGCACGTGGGCAGTGACTTACTATTAAAAAAAAAACAATAGAAGCGCGTGCTATATACACCTGCTGCAGCCCACGAAGACCTAACTAACCTGCCTTAGAATCAGAATCAAGAAAAAAGAACGGATTACAAGTGACCGGTTATTAATTGCACAGTATTAACGCTGATGCCGAAAAGTCGTCATGACTGCGAAAACAGCAATGGAGACCATTTCCGGACCTGCCTGGACGATGTTCCTGATCTAGATTTGAAAAGGACGAGCAACACATCAAAATTGCCTGGTTGAATGAATTTGGTTCTCATTTTGGCTCGAGAACCCATTTGAAAAATATTTATGTGTCCTTGTGTGAACTGACTTGATCTTTATATCGCCTGCATGAAAATTTAAACCAAATTACATAACAGTGACTACATTTATTTTTGTCGCTTAGACAATTAAAATTTTTAAAAAGTTAGGGCAAATTAGTATGTACACTATGTACTAGAATTATTTGGATTCGTTAGGAGTTAGGGAAAGTATAGTAATTGCATAGGTGGCTTACACAAAGTTGGTTTTGTAAGTGTCCATTTAAAATAACTGGACATAAATTTGGTTACGTACGTGCTGGTTTCAGTAACTCCTTTGCGGATTGCCTTCTTGCCGGAATCTCATTCACTTTTCACTTCCAGACGTTCGTACACATGTGCGGAGATGTGGAACTATTTCCATCCGTCTAAAGTAGGCGTCCCCTTGTGATGTCACTGTCGCCGACCTATCGCGACTGACGTTACAAACTGCATTGGTTGACACCACTGTGATTGGTAGACAGAAATTGTTTAGGATCATGAGTGCGTAGGTCCATTCCCTCTCATGAGTAGCGCTCCAGTCAGACCGTAATGGGTCCAAAATAAAGACTCATACCTGAGGCTAATATTATCAGGGCACATTGTGCTCACAAAAACCTGAGGGATGAGGTTCTTTTTCCTTCCCCCAGGAACAATTTTCAAGATGCAGTGCAGTCACTGACTAGTGGTAAATGCACTTATGTACGCACACCACTTAAATTTAAGTTAGCAGGCAAGTACACATATGTTGTTTGTATACTTTATGTCCAAACTTATTTGATCTTGACCTTCATGATTCTTATCATATTTGAAATTATGTATATACGTAGCAATACCTAGTGAAGCTTAGAAACAAGACCTGTGTCACTGACAATAAGGGAGTTAAGAGTTCGATGTATAATACCTGTTTTATTTATTTGGGATATCTCTTATTTTCATGTTGCAATCTCAAAATACATTTTACTTCGTTTATCATGCCAAACAAAAAGGTCATTTGACACGTCATTTCTCTCTGTCTCTCTCTCTCTCTCTCTCTCTCTCTCTCTCTACAAAAGGACTTCCCATCAAATCAGTATGAAAGATACGTAGTTATTGCGATAAAAGGGCTACTAAAATTATAAAGATAATTAGGTTCAAAGATCTAAGTTCATCAATATATTAATAGTATATTTTATAGACAGCTAAGCAATATCATTACATCAATTTAAATTAGCTCAGTTATTTTAAAGCATTTTACAACAATAACGTTTATGAAAAATATATCCAATATGTAATGTTTCAAATTAGGTCCTAAGACTAAATTGTTGCTCCTTTCGTACATAATAAAGTGATTTTAAGTTGTTTCAGTTAACATGTTTCTTGCACTGATTGATGAAGCTAACATTGTTTGGGCGAACATAGCTTCTTCCGAAAGCTATAGGAACAAATCGCAGTTCTAGTGTAAAGTCATTAAATTGAATATTTTAATGATTTTGATTTTACATATTAAAATCCTTTGTCTATTTTTGTTTGTTTGTTATTTTGTCTTCGAACGTGAATCACGTAGTCTGGTTGTAGATGCATTGGCCATATTTTATGTGCAGTCAACACCTACACGTCCGCGTTTTCAATCATAACTATTGGTATGATGAGAGAAACTAGTAAGTAATTAAACAATAACTGTTGTAATATATTTGATTAGAGGCTTTTATTTTATATCGTTGTTGCTAGTTGAAGATTAAATTATCAAAACATTCAAAATACAGGTCTAGTTTGAAATTTAAACAATTAATAGCGGATTGTTCTTCTATACGTTGTACGCTGAAATAATAGCGTTGATTGCCTTCAGTTCTGAATATCGTTGTGGAGCATAGGGACTCTACTAATTGTGGAATTGTTGACAAGGTGACGAATTTTTGACTAATGAAGATAATAGTTATGATTTTGATAATTGCAGTTAAATGATCAGAGATACAGTTGACATGTGGAACAAGTTTAAATGAATCTAGCAGGAAAACAACTACTCATTGTGATCAATAAATTCAATTCTTGTAACAAGGCGGTCATCATTCACATTCACTATCTCCCCAATATCCTTGGTCCCAGATACTGAGTGGAACCTCGCTAGTGAGCCAGTGGACCTAGCTATGGAATATTGCAGGCAACATCACCCGTTCTGCTTGTTAACAGTGCTTAACATGGGGTGGGGTGGGGTTTGCGCAAGCCAAACCATTTAAGCGTCACATGTTCGAGCTTTTTCTTTCGAAGGATGTGATTCCACTTTGCCTGGTCGAGATCTGAATCAAAATAAATGAACAATAATAGCATGGAACCGAGCAGCCAACTGTTGCGTGCAGGTACTATAATTGCTGAAGCTGGAGGTATATTTGCTACTTTTTGGAACTTGATTGTCACTGATAAACTTGGCAAACTTGCATTTGTTTAAACCCAAAGCACGTATCCTAAGTCTACAATATGTAATGAACACACTGACTCTGGATATAACGACTTCCAAATGTTTTAAATGAATTGTAGTGAATGCTTTAATCTTATCTTTAATCAACGATATAAACTATTTATACAGTTTTTTTTTTAAAATTTATATTAGATTCTTATTTAATGCTACATAAGGATGAATGTTTATCACTGTAGCTACAATGTTTTTCATCATACACTCTCATTTCTTTCTTTAATTATATTTATTTTACATATTCATTGCAAAGATTATATCAATCATTTAAACAACTCATTTGCATCATGCGTTCTTCCTATATCTTTCCAGTCTGTGTAAACGACACACGATCGAATCTTTTTTATTCTGCCTCTAATATCGTCACTGATTTCACGTGCACAATATGTGGCGGAGAATTAGGTTAATTATTGAAGCTTTAAAAAGCTTTGCCGAAATCAATTAGATATTTCACTTATCTGAACTCTTTCATGTTAATTACACAGCACTGAATTCACGTTCCATGATTTTCCTGTGGGCATTGTGGCAATATAGTCTTGATATTTCCTCAAGCATCAATTGGAATTCAATAATTCCTTAAACATTGCTTATTACTTGCGTTCACTTGAAATCATGAGGAAAGAGTGGTTATGACCTGTTCACCTTTTGAAACCTGTCAACAATGTATGTTGATTGGCGTCATAAATATATAGTGGCAATCTGTATAGGCAAGGAAAGCCTACATTTCAAAGTTGCTGTTGATGGCACTCCCCAATAACATATATAGTTTTCTGCATCATTACATTAATACATTATTTATGAGCATAATTAGCTTCACTTATCCCAAACAGTTAATTATATGAGTTATATATATATATATATATATATATATATATATATATATATATATATATATATATATATATATATTACATTCAGACGTTACATTATTGATTTTCTTTAATAAGTTCATTCATGCATTATATGATCTTTTTACCGCATAAATTAGGTAGGACTAGATACAGTAAAAAAGGAAACTGCCCTCCTTTTCATTAAAAAATACTCCAGGGTAAGTTTGTAATGATCTGACGGAGATGATGATGCTATACCTGGACTTAGAAAGGATGCGGTAGGTTACGGGCCCGAACCCCGACCGAGTCATACCAAAGTCCTATAAAATTAGTACTAACAGAGCTAAAAAACAGTGATTCACCAAAGAATGCAAAGAGGCCATTAGACATATCCAATAAGCTCTAACAAATTGAATAATAATCCGATGCCCGAACATTTCACTAAGTACCGTATTATTCGGGTCGAAACTCGCCGCACGATTAAAGAAATTATAAGTTCATCACGGAAAAAAATATATTTTAACTTTAAATTCTCGTTTCTCTATGAAGAAAGTTGGCGACAAGATCCGCAAAATAAATGAAAAGGGAAAACACAATTTGTTCCGACATTTGAAACTAAACAACAATAATTTCAATTTCAAACATGACATGGTTAGCATACTTGCTCATACTTTCTCTAAATATTCCTCATCGTCTTATTATTCAGAATCCTTCCCAAGATTAAAGACTAAAAAAGAAAAGACTGGGTTGAAACGTACATCGAATAACTCATAAAGTTATAATCAACCGTTTTTACTGTTCGAGTTTATGGAATATTCGAATAAAGCTCATGATACATCCGCTCGGCATGACGAAATACATTACCCGTTTTTGAAACGCCTAACAGAACCATCATTAATAGTTCTGGAAATCTTCAATGATTTATGCATTACTGGAATACGAAACTTTGGAAAGAAGGAAAATTAATACCAGTTCCCAAACCAGGTGTAGGTATCGCCGGTCCTACCAACTATCGACCCATATTATTTTAGTAGGTGGAAATGATGCCAGAGAAGGAGGGTCACTAAAACAAATCAAAACAGATTTTGACAGTTTACTGTATGCTGCTAGGTATTGCATCCCAATTACATATAGCGTAATGATATCAGGACTACCTCCTCGTGTGGACACCAATGTGAAAGAAATCAATGATTTGATAATTGACCTATGCAATGACTTCAACCTACATTACATTCCACAAAACACATCCTTTTCTTTTCAGAACCAATATGTCAATTTAAGTCTCTAGCACAGAGACAAAATTCATTTAAGCAGAAAAGGAACCTCTCAACTACTGAGAAATATTAACATATATGCCCCCATTTTCAGGCACTATAATGAAGAGTCCCTACATGTATGCCATCATGACAAGCATATTGAACGCTTCAGATGTCATAAATAGGGACACAAACAAAGACTTTGTCAATCAATATATTATACATATTAGGAAGCTGGCAAAGAGAAAAATTCCAATGCTTCATTTGCAAAATGTACCTAGTGAGACTCTTGTCTCTAACTATTCAGTGGACACTATTGTAAATGCAAAGGTTAACAGATGGACAGGGTCTGTATGTGACTTTGAAGATGTTAATACATCTATACATAGAAATAGGATATCAACATCATAAAAGTAGTATGGAGACAATCTCAGTGAGAACCCCATTGCATGATGACATACATATAATTGATATGAAACTAAATACAAAAGATTTTAACATATGTCACTTAAATGTATAATATATAGTGGGAAATATACAAGATTAAGTTAATTTTGTCTTTCAAGTAAAGTACTATACATGTTTTAGGAATCACTTAAATCAAATTAGGGAAGATGCAAACGCGGAAAGACGACTTGACTTGGAGTCACATGAAATGGAGAGTATCTGGTGGAAAGTGTTCAAAATCATGCAAAAATCATTCTTAGTTGGTTTCTTTTATAGGCCTCCTTACTCCAAAGTACTTTGGAATGATAAATATATGAAACAAACGGAAAATGTTCCTGCACAGGAGAAATAAACATATATACTCGGATATATAAATAAGGACTTTCTCAATACTCAAATAAGGAGCAACTGGATGGAATCTAGTGAGTCATTAGGCCTAGACCAACTGGTAAATGAGCCCACAAGGGTAACAGAAAAATCAAGCACTCTTATTGATCACATTTATACCAACCTACCAGACAATGTGGCTTTTGTTAATGTACCAAATGTTGGTCTTGGTGACCACTATCTAACTTTTTTGACAAGAAAGGTTAAATGCAAGAAGAAAAGAAATACACACAAAAGAAATACACACAAAATGATCACTTACAGAACGTTTAAAAATTTTAATGAAGAACAATTTCTCAATGACCTATTTAAAGTTCCATGGAATATGATCCAAAATTTGGATGACATAGATGAAGCTCTGAGGGTGTGGAATTACTTATTCATATATGTAGTCTCTAAGCATGCACCACTGAAAGTACATCGAGTAAAGACTGAAATTCAACCTAATTGGCTTACTGCTTAAATCCTAGATGCTATGAAAACACGAGACCGATTCAAGGCTATGATAAACAATTCACAAGCTAAAGTATGGAGAAATAAAATAACAAGTATGATTAAATAAACTAAAAAGATTATTATCAATCATTGCTGGCAAAAACAAAAAAGCAACACAAACTCCATTTGGAAAGTCTTCATTGAACCACTGGATTAACACACAAATATCAGACAAATAAAATTCACTCACTTCTGGTAAATAACACCATAGTCACTGATGCAACTGACAATGCAAATGTTTCCAGTATTATTTTCACCAACATTACTACAACATTAAAAGAACCAGTGATAGAAAACAAATTTAATGAACTGAAAATGTTCTGCAGCAACAAAATCTCTAAGGAGGTATGTTTCTCTATCCCACCAGTATCAAAAACGTTGTTAACAAATGTCTCAGTGAACTTGACACCAAGAAAGCAACATGACTTGATCCGATTGGTCCACGACTCATTAAATCTTCTGCCTCTACTACTGTAGATAGCAAAACATTCATAATCAATTTAAGTATTGCTACCACATCTGTTCTCAAATTATGGAAAACTGCAAAGGTAACTTCTATTAACAAACCTGGTTCCAAGGATGACGCTAATAACTACCGACCAATCTCAATACTACCAAACTTGTCCAAATTGATTGAAAAACATGTCCATGACATTCCTGTGAGACTGGTTTGATCTCCCTAACTGATAAATAGCTTCAAGAACTTGACCATGGTAGAATAATAGGATCTGTATTTGTAGATTTCAGGAAGGCTTTTGACATGGTGGATCCTAAAATCATTTTGAAGAAACTGAAAATCTACGAGTGTGATGAAAGAAAGATTAGATGGTTTACTTCTTACTTAAGTGAGAGAACATAACATGTTTATATAAATAATGTTCTCTCTGAACATGAAACAATTATATATTGAGTACAACAAGGCTCAATTCTAGGTCCATTACTATTTATTTTATTTATTAATGATATTTATTAATGACCTACCACTTTTTCTACGAGAATCAATGTCATATACAGATCTATATGCAGATGACACACGTTGTCAGACATCCAAAAAACAAAGCATGAACTCGAAATTTCTTTACAGAATGCCCTAAACAAACTGGAAAACTGGTGCAAATGCAATGTTACGGTTGTAAATACTGCTAAAACTGAAATATTACTTATTTCAACATAGCACAAGAACAAATCTTGATAGTAATGAACTATGTCTGACATGGAAGGATAAAACTTTGCAACTGATCTGTCATGATAGACTACTTGGTGTTCTGGTAGACAATAACCTTTCAAGGACTGAACATGTCAAACATATCAGTGAAAAGGTCATTTCAAGTGTATGGCTTCTCAGTAGGATAAAATATTTCCTCCCTCAAAGGCACATAAAACTATTTTATACCAGTTACATACAACCCTATTTAGACTACTGTAATACGGTATGGGGTAATTTAAAATGATAAAAACATAGTAAAGCTGGCACATTTTCAAAAAGGAGCATTTGGGCTAATATCAATCCAGAAAGAAAGCAAGGAAAATTTAGCTGGTAAGATAAAAGTATTACCTATTAAAGACCGAATATGTTGAGAAAAGCCAAATCAATGTACAGGATATATCCCATTATAGTGCTCCTGAATATTTACAATCACTATTCCAATATAGTCTACCTGGTAATAATCCCTATCTGCGATTCATGTCTACCAAACAAAATAAAATTCCCAAACCAAATTAGGAGTTATTTAAAAAAAGGTTTCCAATACTCTAGAACTCTGCTCTGGAATAGTATTTAAGTTGAGATTAGAAATTCATACTATATTTCCTTCTTCCAAACCCGATATATCCAGTGGCTTCAGAGATGCAGCTAAAAAAAATTCCTTTGTATGAGGGCCTCAAGGTAGATTATTTCTTAGCTAATTGTGTTACTCTCTTTAAAAAAGGTCATTATTTATTATTATTATTATTATTATTACTGCACTGACGAGCTCTGTGTGCAAAAGAATAGAATGAATGATCAATTCTCGGCTTGTATGGTACCTGGAAACTAACAATTTAATATTTCCTTTCCAAAGTGGCTTTCGTTTTGGCCGTAGTGCCAATGCTCATCTGGTTAAGCTGGAAACTTTTATCCGCCACGCATTTATCAAGAGGAAATATTTCGTAGCAGTTTTCCTTGATTTAGAAAAGGCTTATGACACGACATGGAAAGACTGGATGCTAAATTACCTGCATAATCTGGCTCTGAAAGACTGTCTGCCCTCTTTCGTTTCAAACTTTCTCTCATATATGTCCTAGCAAAATAGATGGGTGTGTCCCAGCGCATTATTATATCCGTGACACTTTTTAACATCAAAATCAGTAACATCACCAAGTGGTTTGCTCCTGGTGTGGATTGAACCTTATATGTTGTCGATTAAAGCACATGCATACAATTCAAAGACATCTCATGCAAAATATCAACACGTTTAAAAATTCGATCAGTACTACAGGTTTCAAATTCCCTAAATCAATAACGAAATATATGCATTTCTATCAGATACAGTGACATCATGATGAACCTAAACTCACGCTGGACGGAACACCTATTCCAGTTGTTGACGAAAGAAAGTTTTAGGTATTATCTTCGACAGAGAATTAACTGTTATTCCACACCCAATGAACTTGAAAACGAAATGCTTGAACTCTTGATCTACTTAACCTAGTTGCGCACACTGGCTCGGGTGCTGATAGAAAAGTCATCCTCAATTTATATAGAACGCTTATTCGCTCCAAACTGGACTATGGTTGCATTGCTTATGGTTAAGCTAGGAAGTCACATTTAAAGATGTTAGACCCAATTCATCATCAAGGAAAAAGACTCGTCCTGGTAGCATTTAAGACATCCCCGTGTGAAAGTCTTCTCGTTGAAGCGAACCACTTTTATCACATCGTAGTGAAATGCATTCCGCGCAGTATGATCTCAATTTAAGATCAAACCCTCTGAACCCTGTTTTTCCGAGTGTTTTTCAACCCAAATACAAAACTTTATACATTTATAAACCAAACGCTATACCTTCCTTTGGCATTAGAATATCATCCAGCCTTGAAAGTATACACATTGATCTTTCTAGAATTCAGAAAATGTCCGTCTCCGAAACACGTCACTGGCTACTTAAACAACCCAAAATACTTTGGAAACAAGTCTGTGACATACCTTTCCATCTTCCACAACTCTTATAATGATCTCCTGCCCGAATTTGAAAACTACACAAGAATTTATACTGATGGATCAATGAATGATGAAAAGGCTGCTGCAGCCGTCCTCGTTAAAAGAAACCACTCAGCCAAAGTTCGCTTACCAAATGGTTCATCAATTGTTTTCAGTCAAAATAAGAGCTATAGACCTTGCCCTGCAATATATCGAAAACAAACGTATTTTAAACTGCATCATCTTCTCCGACTCACTATCACTACTTCAGTCAATACACTACAGAAAACTAGAGAACCCATTATTAACCAATATTCTCGTTAAACATACTGAGCTGAGTACGTCCCGTAATATATTATACTTTTGGTTACCTAGCCATATTGGTATTAAAGGTAATTAAAGGGCAAATCACGCTGCTAAATTGGCCCTATACAAAAAACCATCTGATTTTAAAATGTCATATACTGATTTTAAACCTAGTATCAAAGAGTCTTTAGGTCAGGAGTGGCAGGCAGCATGGAATGGTGCAGTGAATAACAAAGTTCATGCAATCAAACCAACCCTATTCGAATGGACTCCATCCTACAAAACCATTCGTAGGGAGGAGGTAGTCATTGCAAGAATTACAATTTGTCATATTTATATCACCCACTCCAACCTGCTACAAAGCGAAGATCCACCAGAGTGCATTTCTTACGATGAACCAACCCACTGTTGATCACTTATGGTGGTTTGTTTCGACCTCCAACCTAAGCGCGATCAATAATATCGCAAACTGCATGAGGAACTATGTTATACAATAAAAATCTCTTGTATTATTATTATTAGTATTATTATAGAATTATTATAGAATTCCTGATAAAAGCACATATTAATTCAAAGCTGTAACGTTTATGCTATCACCTTGAGCATTTTTATGTAAAGTATATACCGTCCTTTATTTACAATACCTTTTTATCTGTCTTCTTCAAAAAACAATATTTTCATTGCCCGTTGATGTGGAAGCTTTATATATAACGTTACCATCATATCGTTTTACGTTCAACTGTTAGGTTCTATATCGCTGGTCGATACGAAACCTTTTTCCGCTTTTAAATGAACCTACATATAACCTTTTGTATGTTACTAAATAGCCTAACATTGCTGGTGCGCCGTAAAAATACAAACACTCAGTCAGTCTGTCAATCAGGTCATGATAATCTATACACATCGTAACGAACCCACGTCTGAATAAATGGGCTATTTTCAGACGGATATGACCTTTTTTCCACAATTCTCTTTGAGCATTCGATTCGAAAAAATGGTTGCCGAAATGTTCGCAGTAATATTGGAAACAAACGTTCCAGTCGGCGGGTAATGAAATTTTCCCAAGATCGCAGTCAATCAGTAAAAAGGAATAATACGCAAGAATTTCGTCAGTTTATGTGGACCAATATATGGATAATATGGATAGCATGTGCGCTATTTCAAAGACATGCCAAGAGAGGCATATGATATAATTAAAAGATAACGGGGCTGACCGATTTTTTTTTAATGCAAAATTTATACAACGATTGGTATATCATTGATACAGCATACATACTATACATATATTTTATTTATATTACATTCAAATACACATAATTGCCCTGAGAACGGAGTTAAGATTGGCTACATGCAACTGTGTATTAAACGAGCGAATGAACTCCTCACATTCCTGCCGAGGGTGTCCACGACAAAAATGTGGTTCTTAAGTGCTTTAAGTGGCTGCTTACAGTTACCTTTGGATATTGATTAGCTGATTGTTTAATCATTGAGTTTCTGATGTTTTTTGCATTGATTAAATCTATATAGGGCACATTTATGATTTAAATAAGAAATATGGTTCTAATGAAGAAAGCATTGAAGGCTCAGTCATTCACGAATCGGCGCATGAAAATAAGTGTGGCATAGGAACTAAGAAAAACGACGAACCAGCAAGAGGTAATTAAAATATTTAATATATTAACAGTACATCTAAGTTATTATTCTGCATTAATTATAATTACTACCGACTATAATATTATCTGTCTGTCTGTCTGTCTTTCTCTCTCTCTCTCTGGTAGCTTTGACTTAACTTTTACCATCATTCATAGTTCCAAAGCCAACGTCCTATGACATAAGCGAAAATCCCCAACGCTCGTATTTTCAAGAATTTTCGCTCGTACCCTGCCAGGATGTGTGGGGGGGTGGAGGGAGGGAGGGAGAGAGGCGGCCTTTGGAAACGTTCATATTTAATTAATAAAGATCTATTTTGAGAACATTAAAATAGGTTTATGAAACAACAATAAGTCATTAAATATATTATAGTATGTGGGCCTTGTAACCAAGTAATTTATTGTATATTGTCTCTAATATCCATGTACAGTGCCTTATTTCTAAACGGGAATGAGATACGTTTTAATGTAAAATGCATTCAGATCTACTTTGAGAACATTTTCATAGTGTTGGCAAAGTTAGTTGTTGACATGTGGCTTTCAGTGGTCCATAACAGTTTCGTAATTCCACTGACGTCTATTACTTTGTAGGATTCATTTGAAAGAGAAATTCATAATTTTCAGGGCAGCATACTGTCATTGCTCGAGAAATGGTCTACAAATAAGTCCGACTGTGTCTTCTAGGGAATGTAAGGCAACACCATGGCATCACAATAGACGTGGACCACTGCAATCACACGTTTTGAAATGGGTTGAGGTTTGTTTCCGGAAATGTTCATGATACCATATTGGATTTGTCGTAGTCAATACCAATCACAATTTTCCAGAATGGTGTTGTTGTCATTCCACAACGGGACATATATCTCGTGTTTCCTTGATCAATGACTGTCGTCAGTGCTGATCACCTTCAGACAATCCTTTCAGGCAATCCTTTCGGTTCCTAAAGTGACTTTTGCGAACTGTGTGAGAGTGGATAATGCACTATTCAGGGAGTTATCTTTAAGCAACACACTTCACTGGAAATGATAAACAGGGAATAATTCCCGAAGGAATGTGATGAGTTGCGTCTCGATACCTTGTAGTCAGAGGTTAACATTCTTTTTAAACAAGTCTTTATTCTACTTCTTGAAGACGTTATTTCTTGGATGAGACTCCATGCATCTTCAAATATTTGTCGTGGTTTTCTATTGATTGCGATGAGCGATTGGACGTTTGTAACATAGCTGTCAGTATTCTGACTCTTTGGTCAAGGAACTTAATAATTCCAATAAAGACTTCTCTGCTTCGACCATCATTCATCTTCTCCCTATTTTCCTCCTGTTCCAACTCGTTGACTTTGCTGCTGATTGTGATGGCGTTGGTCGTCTGTTTCCATTAGGGAAGTTTTCATGGCCACGGTTTCCATGAATGAGCGATGGAACGTCATCGTAGAGGGCGTGGTCTATATTGTTGCCACACTCCTTTGAGACCTTACACAAATTCGGAACTCATTTTGGCATACATACATACGCACGTACATTAGGCAGAGGTCAGTTTATTTGAAGGTGAAGGAAGGATGTACACATCTAATGCACAATATAAGCACGTGGATCTGTGATCTGTGCTACAACTCACGCAATTGCACATAGGTGAACTTTCTTGTGTGTGTGTGTGTGTGTGTGTGTGTGTTTATCGGATAGGTTTCGAAGCAGAGACAATCTTACAACTTGGATCACTTGATATAAGTATAGTGTCAGTTACAGAAGATCCACTGAAAAAGGAGCCACTTTTTTGGATGCACGAGAGCCACATGAATACTGGAACTTATTAAATTAAACACAAAATTGCAGATATCTACTTTGCTGATGGTTATTCAAAGATTGTTTTAAATAAATATAGCTTATCTTGCTTATAAATTAAACTTCAGGTCTTGCTTTGCCAGTGTAATATTTGCCACCCCTTAGACTGTTCGTTTCGAACCTATTTTTCATGATTTTTTTGTGTTATTTACGTCAACAGATATCAGCATTAAACCACTGAAGAAAGTATCAAATTTAATATGAGACGATACATCGAAGAAGTTCAACGGCAGTTTTTACCGCGGAAAATTGTGCTCACAAGACTGGATTTAACGGGTAACGAAAGAAAGCCAAACAAAGACACAGTTTAGAAAAGATGGACTGTGTATTGGTGGATATGTGGTTGCAAGACAAATAATTGTTGAATCGGGTGAATGTACGTACGTCTGAGAATAAATCGAAATAATTCCGTGATACATTTGATAGCTAAGGCTAAGGATTAAACATGAGCACGGAATACGCCAGACTCTACATATGATGTCCGGAGGTCTCACATCAGGTGAGGAATGACATCAGTGAAATGCAGAGCAGAACGATAGCCAAGTATCCTCTACTAGGAGAGGAAATTAAAGCCTTCACCGTTGCTCGTCGACTCGAAACTAAAATGGAATACCATGTTTTTGAAGGTAAACTTGCTAATCATCCGTTCATTGGCATCGTCACAAATAAACGATTTAACTCTTTTCGGGTTCGATCCCGTCAATGTTTCCAAGATAGAAGCTACCTGAGATGGCCAGACGATGTGTACTTGAAAAGTCTCCTTCTAGTGAAATTATTTTTTATTCAGGCGGGTAGAATGTGGCTTTGGTAATGTTCGTCTCAGTGTGAACATTCGACATCAGACTTAGTTTCCGGACACGTTGGAACAGTTGCTTCTTAACCTATAGAAGGTATTAACTTAATAATAGTCGTTACCCTCGATGGAGATAAGGTCGTGGTTAATCCTCTATTAACTATTGACTATGAAGCATTGTTTGGATCAGAAAGTTAATCCTACTGAGAGTGAAATCCCTGATTTGTATCGTTCTTGTGCAGTTACCAGAGCTATGACAAAAAGAGCAGTTGGAAATTATAAAAGGCCAGTTGTTTTTCACACAGTGTAGTTTTACGTACCCGACAGATAGAGGATTTTAATAATGAATTGCAATATTACTGTAGTTACTTTAATTTAACCAGTCTTTGGAATTAACAATTAAACAATCTAAGCAAGTAACGTTCATATCAACAACCACAGGAAATGTGTGAATTGAAACAGTAAATATGTGAATACAATAGCTTACTTCCTGGTGTTCCAACAAGAACAAATACAATCTCTAACGATATATAGATGAGATTTTGGATTCTACAACTGTGAAACAGCATCTTTGCAGGATGAATCCCCTCGAACTGGAATATGTGAAGAAATTCAATTTTTACTGAATAATGATTTTACAGACCCAATAAAAGCAATTGGAGATCACGGTGTAATTTTGTTCTTGAGCCATGAAATACATTTCATATGTTTAGTGACTATAGATAAATCAAAAGCGTCAGCAAAACGGATTCAGTTCCAACGCCAAAAAATGCTGATTGCATTGACACAATTTAAATATGTTACATAGTTTGAGCATTTGAAATGTTCCTGGGAAATTCAACTCATGGAAAGAACAATAGAAATTTCGGCATTTGCAAATCCAGATGGATTTTATCGAAATAAAGTGATGACATTTAGTATAAAAAATCCTCAACCAACATTCCAGCATTTAATTTGTTATGTTATCATCTTGACTGGGCAATTGTTACGCGTTCATTGATGACGTCATCATCAAACCCTGAAATGATCACTTGAAAATGATTCGAAAATTCTGTATATGATGATGCAAATATGTTGGTTAATTTAGGTAAGTATAAGTTATGCCGTGCTTGTGTAACCTTTTAGGACATCATGCGGGAAAATGGCAAGCTAAATCCGTTAAGAAAAAAAGGCTAGCTCCGAATCCCATTTCTTATTGGTAAAAAGCAAGTGACGCGATTTTGATCGTGGCTGGATATTGTCAGAAATGTTTATGTATAAATTCACTTTGATCTAGTTCTCTTGGATATAGTGAATGTTATCTTCTATGCAGACTTCGACAATACTCTGGAAATAAACATTTTGGAAGAAGTGATCCTAGACTATTAAAAGAGATGGAACATAAACATATGAAGATACAAGAAAAGGATATCGTTCTTTATCGAGAACATCAACAGTCACAGACCACAGCTGGAGACGAAACAAGGAGAACAATAAATGTCAAGATCTCCAGAAACAAGAGCAGCCCTTAATGCTTTGTTGTGCTTGTCACACATCTGACCGGAGAAAACTGTTGGAAATGAAGATTTTTAATGTGTGATATAAAATCTTCTGCGAACGTTCCTTAGCTCCGTTGTCTTCTCAGGAGAGGACAATCTTGGAATCTGTCTTGTAGCAGTGTCACGAAATAGTATAAGGTAATACATAGATGTTGTAGTGGAACGATGATATGCAGTACATTACCTAGTGTACTGTATTTTCCTACCCTGACTATACACACTATAGAGTGAATGTTGCATGTCGTTGTGGATCGTTCGCAGCTAGAAACGCATATTTTATGATGCTCACGGGTACTTTGTCCTTGTTCTTGCACTTGCTTGGTGCTATTTGTAGGATGTATACTACGTATGTTGGCACATCAATTCAGAGATCTTGACAGACGTTAACACCGGATATATTTCATTGTGTTGTACCACAAACATAAGACATATCATTGTTGGTACCACACGATGAAACATATCAGATATTAACTGACCAGTTTTCGTTTAATTGTAGTTGGCACCATGGCAACATTCTTGGCATCATATCAAAATAGTCAGTAGCAAATGAAATAGTTATCAAAAGAGCAATACAGATGGCAACATAATGGCATGACACCCGGCTGTGTGAATGTTGAGCTGTTAAAAAGAGAACCAGTCGTCGCACATAAGGAGTCATTACCACAGAAATCTACATGGATTTTGTGCACCTCGATATGCGGAAGATACCAGCATTCCATATAGACGTTGATGGATTTTCGAGAACAGGTGAGCTCAGAACTTTGTTCTATGAATGCGAAGTTTGAATTTTGAACTGAACATTTTGAATTTTGAAAAATGCCTTGATAGCATCGTTGTATTTTCCAATCCATTCTAATTGTATCCATACGTAAGCAAACGTCCCGTTCATCGACCTACTTGATAGATATTTTCAAGATGTAAAGTCAAATGTGAATTCATGATTTCTCAATATTCGTGATAAAATGAATACCTGGGAAGTTCATTACCTCCTGGGTTCTTACACAGCTTAATGTAATCGTGTGGTGTGAGCTAAAGATGAACCTTGTCTTCGAAAAGCTAATGACGCTCAAAACTGTGTTCAACAACACGAACGACAGTCGTCGTCCAGGAACTCGTTAAGCAACGATATACTGTTCCAATTGCTAAACTGTGAACTTTTATTGGTACCGATTACCTCTTCTAGAAAACGGAATCATTAACTTTGTGAAAGGGAATAATGTGATATTACAGTTATCAGATGTCATTCTGTGTTGCAAACATTGTGTTTTTTCTTCTGTTATGGTGTTATGTATATTTAATTTTGGTTCTGCTTGGTACATGTAGTGATGATCTATAACGATATTACATAACTAATTTTGCACACGGACATATATTCTATTTTTTTTAATTAAAAAATACAAAAACATTACAGTGCCAGTAGATTGCATATGATCAATTAATAGATGTTGTCAAGTTTGTAATAAAAGAAAACTATTCACAAGTTTTGGGGTAATTTCTCATTGGCTGGTTGGGTAATGTCGGTTATTAGAAAATTTAAGTTATTTCCCAATGGATGGATTTGGTCATGTGCATAGGTATTGTAAAATATTAGACTGAGTAGTTGGATCTGTCAATAGTCGTAATAGATACTTGAAGGTGTATTTAAGGAGAGATCTGAGCAAAAATTCATTCCTATTTCAGATTCATTTCTATTTCGGATTCTTGATTCAAATGTTAAAATTAGTCTGCACATGTGTTTAATGTTGTGTTTAGATAATTTGAGAGTAGACCTTTGTAAGGATTATAAATTTATTAATTGGATTTACAAAATACTCATGGACTAGATCATTATTCTGGGACTATTGTGAGTTAGTCAAAGGAGTTAGGGACATGACATTGTGATACTTACATTCGTGGATCTGAAATTCATTCAGAACTTTCGATTCATTTGGACTTCAGTATAACTTTTTAGGATTATTTTGTATTTAATTTATAATAGTGTAAGTTCCTCTTACATTTTCATTTTGCAGGGTGTTACAAAAGCTGACGGTTTTGCTTCCTTCTTCTGCCTACTTGAAGACAAAAGAAACGTAAGACTTTATCAACGCTGTAATTGATACCCATCAAACATTTAACGACTTGCTTTTTAATGTGATTTCTCTGGAAACAATGTAAAACAGCCACAGGTTGTTACTTTTCACACATAAACATAGTACTACTACTACTACTAATGATAATAATAATATCAATAATAACAACTAGAGACAGAAGGAGGTCATTACATGACATTTCCTGACTCAAATAACTCTGGCAAATGACACATACCAAATTTATTTCGATGTTGAATGATTATGACTGTCTTAGTTCCAAGGGAAAAAAGACAAGGCAAACTTTGTCGCCTTTCCATTTGTAGCTGTAATACTATTGCAAACAAAATGAATTACCAAACTGGATTTTGTTAGTTTAAGCGATGTTTCAAGTTAGAATTCATCACAAAGGCTGTGGGGAAACAAGGCAATGAAAGTTAACATACTACTAGACTGTCTAAATTAGTAAATAGGAAAACCTGTATATATATCTGACTCTACTTCCGTGGAAGACAGTAACTGAAAATACATACTTACATTAGCAATGGTATTTTAATTAATTTCAATTATCTGTTGAAAGACTACTCCATCATACAATTACAAAACCAGCATAGCCTGATGCCATACTACAATTAGGACCCCTCCATCTTATCCTAAAGGGGGCGATATTGTGAAGAAAGAAAAAATTCCAAGTTCGATTATAAATGATTTATTTTTTTTCACACCATGTTGATAATCAAATTGCAGACATTACATTTATAAAATTACACAGAATTTTAAAATTGTCTTCTCTGCATTAAACACAACGATAATTGCGTGTAATGTAGGAGCTTTCTTCTTGTCTCATTTGAGTAAGTCTGTTTACCGCATTAAAAAACAAAAATGAGTTGGTCACCCTAAGAGGAAGCTCTCTCAATGTCACGCCCTTAAGTCAGTTACCAACGGCTATGCATAACATGGAAGGATAATAACTGTGATCTGAGGCCTACTGGTCCATATTTAAAGTCACATAGGGATGAAAGCTGAAGCGTGCCGTGCATGGTGATGAACGCAAAAGAACTACGTTTAATTACTGATAGACATTATGGAAATTTTCATAAAGTTGCTATTAAAAAGTAATAAATTAGATGGTTTCTTCCGTGTATCACATTCAGTAATAGTACCCACTTTCACTGTATTCTGTCATCGCGCAAATATTGTATTAAAATACAAACAGAAGCAAAACGCATAAATCCTTCCGCTATAGCAGTCCGTCTGATTTTGCACTTACACGTGGCGGAGAGTATATGCGCTATTGTACAAAAAAATATGTTTAATTACTGGATACTGAATAGACGCACATTAGGAATTTTTCTGTGCAATTATCTTAACTGAACCTATATAAAAACATACACAGGCACACAAACACATAAACACATTGTGCATGTTTCAAGCATCAGTTAACACCTTAATAATGACTGTCATGATAGTGCCGAGTATATATGTCGATGAGATAACTTTCGAGGGACGGATATACGAATGGAACGTGAAACGTCATTGTGATAGCAACTTCACTTGAACACTTATTTCCGGTATTCTCAAACAAAAGTCATTCATCAGCATGATGCGGTCTGATTAGTTAAACATTTTAGATATTCCAAACGTTCTAAATTATCTAGGACACACACACACACATATTTTCTCGAATCGACTAACAACCTCAAATACACGTAAGCCCAATACTTCCTTGGTTATTCATGATTGTCGTTTGCATAACCCATCGGTAAAACTTACCAAGACATAGATTAGTACCTAATAACACAATCCCCAAACACCTAACACAAATATCTCAAATTACAAAAAACTTTTGCGTGAATATATCCCGAGAAGTTCGTATCTTACGGTAGCATGTAAAATCACATCTACCAAACTAAGCCATATTATGATGACGTCTTCACTTGGTAAGTGGCCATTAACACGGTTAGAGTAATATTGACTAAACATCGCCTACGTGTACTCGAACACATGATCATTCAAATCTAACAAATATATAACCAAAATACAAATTGCAATACTTATTGTAATTAATGCACGAACTACTTTAATACTTCATGCATTAGTGTGTGATCTTGGCTACCTTCAGTGCCAAATAACCACACTATTTTACAGAGAAATGATCCCAAATAAAGTGAAAATATGTCTGGAAGATACACACTTTATGATTTTAATCCTGCATAAAATATGTAATATCCATGCAAGCATACAGATCTGCACATTTTCTTACCAATTACCTCTAAACTAATTAATTTTAGGAGATAGCGTAATATTAGTTCACGCGTGTAAGGGAAGTAACACCGTTCTGCTTGGAACATTACATTTGAATTCAATCCCCTTCTTACGCAAAATACATCTACAGCTACTACTGGCAATAATAATAATAATAATGATCACTATCATCGTCCCTGATGCAACCAGCACGAACCTTTAAAAAAAAACGAAGAAAGAATATAAGCTCAAATTTGTGAAAATAAGACAGCGCGTAACAAGAACAGATTAGAGCTGAAAGTTAATTCTGTATTTGGAATGTATTGTATAACTTTTCAATGGAGTTATCATTCACACAATATTCGAAATTCAATCAGGCATAAAATGAGAGCAAAAATCATCCATTGACACAAAGCTGTATAGTTTTAAAATTAATTACTTTATATCAATGCATTTTTTTGTCTTCGGGTTTCTTTGCTATAAACGTATCCATACGTCTTTCATTCTTTTATTTAATTACATAAAATGAATTTATTACACTGAAAGATACGGAGAAATATGGCACTTATTCAAAAAACATCCGTTAAAAGCATTGGAAAGGTTTGATTCGGTTGACACCTTTACGACACAGAAACACAATCAGGTTATTTGGTGCTAACGCTCAAGAATGCACCGTGATAGCGGACCCAGGTTTGTCCAATGGTATCATTTGAACCCTGCACATTCAGTCGTTGGTCCGGCTAACCACCGAACCAACGGGAATCGTGCTTTCCACAGGCATCTTCTATGACAGGCATGATGGCGCATCTTGCTCTAATGAGACATAAGTGCCATTGAAAAGAACACTACGAGGCAGCCGATATGAGTTGGCCTGTGCGGGTTTAAAACTCGCTACCGTTGGACTAAGAGTCTAAATCTCAATCAACTGAGCTACTTTGCTTTTCATACAAGATGGACTAGGTAATTTCCCTATAAATAACTGTAACGTTGTCCAAACCGTATAATTAGTATGTCTCATTATAAAGTTATGGGTATAATGTTTCTCCACACATTTGCAGATCTTGCTTGGAAATCTACAGCAAGAGTCACTGAGTGAATAACATACTAGATTTACAAACTCAAAATTTCTGGAGTAAGTTTTACGAGACTGTTCGTCTCATAAATTCTTAGTCAAGCTGTTCCTATCACCAGAGAGAGAGAGAGAGAGAGAGAGAGAGAGGAAGAAGAAGAAGAAGTTCAAACTCTCTTGAAAGAGGTGTCACTTTGACAACGAAGATATGGCTACATCTGGGAAATATGGCGATGCGAGGGTACTTCGGGATTCTATAACGACACAAGCCTCTTTGAGTTTCTGACGAATAGACCATTTCTTAAAACACTCAACATATAAAATTACATTCCAATATCAACATTCCAATATCAATCTGCATAAACTTAAATTACGGATATAAAAGATACATATAAAACTACGATATTCCTTCACTTACCAACTTCATACATTGTATAATATCTGCCTTTTAGAATATAATGCAGATAATTAAATATCGAATAAATTCAAGATAGCTAAAGCATCTAAAATTCAATATTGCAGACTAATACCGCAATTGAAATATATTTTACTGAATTTAATATAAAATGTCAACATATTAAACTCTATTATTTAAAGAGTATTTTATTTCTAAATTAACTATTACTAAGCATGAAGTTGTTAGCGAACGTTGTTTTTTTACTATAATCAATAATAGAATTACAGGTTCATGTAAGTTCTTCAAACAATTAAACTTTCCAATATATTATAGTAAAGAATCGTAAAGACACACTCCATGTTGCAACGTAATGATGTTAAATTAACACCTTAACACCAAAAATCCTTATACTACATAAAAATTGTACCTAGACAATAATCTTACCTGTAACGACACAAGCCTCTCTGAGTTTCTGACGAATGGACTGGAGTGTCCCAAGATTAGCGCTTTTTATACCAGTTTCTTGGGACATGACCAAATATGGACATACGTCTAGTTCTTGTGTACGCCAGAATCTCTAAGTGTGGCTCCATCCTTCCTTACATACTACCGCCTGGGTCTATGTACGTCATTAGATAGACAATTTTGCCAGATCAGCTAATGTACCCTTCTATAAGGAATCTTTGGAATTTGTCTAGTTCGTCTATCTCACAACTTACGAAGTGTAGTTTTTTGCTGACTTATGATACAAGGGAAATGTATAGAGAGTTTTGCATTTTGCTCATAAATTGCGAAATCATTATTAAATAGTACAAAATTGTAACACCGAAACAAATGGATTTAATCTCAGTATATTTTAATAGAAAATTACTTTCAATATAATTTAATCAAAAATTAATTTTAATACAATTTAGAGAAATTCCGAACTTATTACTTTTACTAAAAATTCTGTCCTAATATAAGTTTTAACGATGATGCCAGTATCTTGTATATGACAATTACTATTATTGGCATGTTTAAATGTTGTACTTTTTCTGGGGGTAGGGGTGGACTAATGATCATTGCATAAATAAGGAACTTTACAGTTTTTCTTTATATTTTAATCCGGTTCAGTCTGTAAAAGTTACGCAAAAATAATCCCCCTATCTCATAATAAAAATATGAGAAGTCACCATAAAAGTCGAAATAAATATAAACCGTTTAGAGACCGCTTCACAATCGGACAGAGATTATATTGAGATAATGACGCGTGATAAAGAAACCTGAAAATGGATTTCATATTTATTTATGGATGTATTTGTGTTCACAAAATATTAGCTTGCTTAGATTGATTTATATTAATTTGCAATATATAATAAACCATAATGTAGTCCGCTTTCGAAAATCAACGCTTATGGCTTCGCTCTAAATGACATGGTTGTTGTATTATAGCATCAATAGTAAAATGTTACCATTCACATTAGTATCTTCTCTTGCAATGAATTTTGATTGGATGGTAGAGTTCTAAATTGGAAAGCCAATAGCATAGGCCGGTAAATAGCAATATTGGTCAGTCGATGAGGTCATTTGCACAACGGTGAAGCCATTCCCATAACGAATTGTTTGGAAACTCCTCAATGAACTGGGGTGATTTGTTACACCTGGGTGAATAAGTATAAGAACGAACCAAAGTTTCGTGATTTTATTTTTCAAAAGATGGTGGTAGCTAGCTATCTGCACACTTTAAAGTACCGGAAGTGTGATCAGTTGCCAGAGATTGAAATCTGAGATAGATATGGACTTGGAGTGAGGGGATTGCGTCTTCCGTCTAGTACTTTAATAATAACAAACAAGAATAAAAAATAATATAAATTGAATTAATCCCAGTTAAACTACTCCGAAAGAAAATGATAAAGTCAACGAAATGCATATGAGACCTTTGGAAATCTTTAGCAATTTTACAACATGCCGCAATCAGCCGTGCTAAACTTTATTTTTGGGAAACAGATATGATCTCAAACAGTGTGTCTAATTTGTTTAAGATTTAACTCACAAACATTTCCCGTTTTGAATATTTTATAACATAAATCTTTGATTTTCAATCTGAATAGCACACATGTAACTGAATTGATGCTTTCTGTCATACTTTCAATTATATTACCCACTGTTGGGGATATATATTGAACTTAAAGAAGCACAGGAAAATGCCCCAAAATTAAACCTTTCTTCATTGTTTACAATGTTTGGCTGGTGTAGACCATTTACTTCGTAAAAATGTCAGGTTTGATTCTTTAAATTTGTTAAATACTCTAACATTTCAGAATAGATCACCTTAAATGTGTCCTTTATCCCCATGTAATATGAACATAACTTCGAGGCGCCTTATCCGCACCTGTTTCTCTGATATAATGCATGGCTTGAACGTTTAGCTGACAGACTGTTACAAACAGTTATCTAGATTTTTGCTTCTTCCACTGGAACATTTCATTGAGACTAATCTAAACCTTTTCAAACACGATGCAAATCAATAGAGCGTAATGCCTAGTCATACATTATAGTCAGAAAAACTAGTATGAGCTAATGAAAAACGTATACTGCCGATTAGAATTAAAATTGTTTTTTTTTTAATGATTAGTTTCTTTTCTACTGTATCTATCACTTTATTTTCAGCTGTCGTCAACTCTCTCTCTCTCTCTCTCTCTCTCTCTCTCTCTCTCTGTAATAGTGTCTTATAGCGCAACCGTCATTGGGGTGACAATACATCGTCACTTGGTAGACGTTATGGCGACAATACCATTACGGTTACTAAATTTGGGGGACACTGATATTCGCTGTCATCCTATACATTCCGTCGCTGCCTGTTTCGCATAATGAATTTCATGTAAGTATCATAATACGACCAAAAACTAGTATTTCAAAATGTTGGTGCAAGATGTGTATGTGTTTTTTAAATATTTGTGTGCCAAAATTGCACCGTGTGTTAAGGTTGTGTATCTCCCTCACCTTCTGTGAATAACCATTAAAGCGACATTTTAAAAAATGCTTTCTATTTTTTTGTTCGAAGCTAATTAAAATTTTAGCTAAATATATTGAATCTATTTAAAACAGAAAGGCACACTTTTAATGGTTTTCCTCTAGGATAAAAATCATTGTTAGGGGAGAACACGCAGAACTTTTCGAAACGTTGTGGAATAAATGTCTGTGATGGAAAGATAATATTTTTTATATAAGTAATACTTAAAACATTATAAATTAGACATTAATGAAACTATTTATGCACCGATTTGCTAATTTAAAATAAATTTCTTAAACACACAGGAACGATTTTAATTTTCTTTGTTTCCTGTAATCCGTTCCGAATTTTCCGTAGAATTATTAATTCCTTTCATAATGTGGCTTAGAAAGAAAGAAGTACTTATATAACTGAGAACACAAGTACCGTTATATAGCTTTATCGTATCTGCTTAAGAAATAGCTTTGTACATGGTGTATTTTACTCCTGCAACTGTTGACATGCAATAATAGCTTCTGAAGCCTACTTCTGAACCTAAAACATCGCTATGGGAATTCGTTTTGTGCCTGTAATATAGAGTCATATATCACAGCAATTTTGCAAAACAGCTGTCTTTTCATTTGGATAGAAATATCAGTTCCATTACACATAAATGTGAAGAGAACATTATTCAACCATTTTTCAACTGGATGAGGAATAAAGAAAAAAAATAACTGCCATAAGTTACAAAAGGTACACATGTGTGACGTTTGCTGAAAAGACTAGCAGTTGGCACTGGTTTGCAAGGTACAAAACTTCCGGTAATTTCAGTCACTCTATTCGTTCATTAAAACAACACCATTATTTACGGAAGACAATGTGGGTCTTATGGGAATTTTGTATTATGTTTCGGACACTACATGGCTCATGGGACTCTAACATGGGCCCATGTTTTGGGACGGTATGTGGCTTATGGGTCTCTAAAATAATGGGAAAGTATAGTCCTGTGTGGATATCGTAATAGGACGGATATCGCGATAATTGCCTATAGCATTGCAATACAAGACTGACAAACATGTATTGGTAGACAAGTAACCCCTTTCACAGACGAACACACATCGCTAGTGAGCAAAAAACACATACAAACCAACGGATGAAGGGTGGCTTGGTGTATGTAATAGTTAATAACACGTTTGTATTTAATCCAAATTCCACCCTTACTGACAAAAAAAATGTCCATACAATTCGACGCACATTATTTACAATACCACACTCTCCCATACAGATTCCTTTTTAAAGGGACAAGTCGTTAAGATCAAGGACTTACACATACAATCCAACACCATTTTTATTTGCAAACCAGCACATATCCGTACAGTTCAACACTTTCTTTTACACATATAAAATGTGCAAGGGGTAGGGCATGATCACAAACACATATTCTTACTGACCATGACATTCTTTAAAGGGTGACCTTATTTGTTGTATGTGTGAGCACTCGTAACGTTATCAGGGCTGATAGTCTGTTTGTGCATGTGTGAGCACTCGTAACGTTATCAGGGCTGATTGTTTGTGTATGTGTCAGCACTCGTAACGTTATCAGGGCTGATAGTCTGTTTGTGTATGTGTGAGCTATACTATCATTTTTAGTGTTGAGGGTATGCTTGTGTCTGTGTTAGCATGCCTTTTTATTTTTAGGGCTGATAATATGCTAGTGAATATATCAGGAGTTCTACTCTATTCAGTCTTGATAGTGTATTTGTTTATGTGTTAGCACTCCTTTCCTTGTGTGTGATTGTATATAAGTGTCTTTGTGGGTATAGTGTATACATGTGGTCGGTGTGGTACTGTACAGTAGAGGAATTGGCGTTGGTCAGTCATAATAAAGTGTTAGTAAGTTTAGTTTTAGATTACGTTTTCCGTCGTCGTTTTCCCTGTCCGAATTGTAGAGAAGGTTCTTGGTGTATACACAAATATAGCATATATTTGCTCTCAATACTGGTACTAAAAATTCTGAGTTATATAAAATTATATCATCTGATTTCGAACACCGTTTGGTTGCAAAATGACTTATTGGGATATCCCCATTGTGTTATTTTATTCTAACTTGAAATTCACTTTTGGTCACAGTTATACAACTGCTCTTAATCGTTTGTTATTTTAGAGGTAAACGTCTATCCTTCCTAACTTTACATACTTGAATATCATTGTTTTTGTATGAAGGAGAAAAAGTGGTTAGGAAGCAGGAGACATTGTTTTGATTTGTTTTTGCTAACAGGGTAGTCAAAAATTTGTTTTTGATTGCTAATGACATTTCTTCTAACAGCCATTTTAAAATGCGACACACTGAATGTACGTGATACCAGAATGTATATTTTGCATACACCAATAACACACCTTACAGTTTGGCTGGGGATTTAAATCAATTCCAGACATTATATGTTATATTCGTGGTGTTTTTCACAACTATTGTGTATTTATTAGCACTGCTTGTGTTGGCAACCATCCTATTGCCTCTAATAAAATATGTACTATTAACTCATTATTTAAAAAGTAATTAAGAATTCAAGCTGCTGAATGCATTTTGTAGATAATTTTAGCGTCTAATATTAGTAAATGGCATTTTAATTCTTCATTGTTCGCGGACTGTATGTGACTATAGTTAATATTTGTAATATTTGTTATTTAATTTTAGTAGTTTTTAACTATTTGTTTTGATTTTTCGTTTGGTATTTTTGAACAAAGTTTGAGGAATTAAAAATTGCTGTTATTATACAGATACTGTGTTATAAATAACTGGTGAGACTGAAACAGCAATCAATTTACTGAGAGAATGTATATTCATCAGAACATCCTATTGGTATAAAGATCGACTCAGTTTGCTTTTTCTTATAACAATTTCATTCAGATTCTGGTGAATAGTGAAAACCTACATAATATGAAATGTACAAATAAACTCACCAAATTAGACCACTTAATTGGAGAGTAAGGCAACTTTTTTTTTCGTAACTGGGTCTTAACAATCGTGTTTCTTATTGCAGAGAGAACCTTTTACATATGACAATTTTTTTGAATTTATACCTTATTTGTTCCAATGAGGCAGAATAGTCCCATAATCATATTTTGGTCAAATGAGCAATTTCTATTTCCAGTGAATAATCCAAAGAAATGTTTATTTTCCTCTCAAAAAATATCTAAATACAACATAAAGTATGTCTGCATACTTGATGTTACAACAATAACACAATAAATAAGAAGGGGAAATTTGTTCAGTCCTAGCTACGTATGTAAAAGTGAGAGGGTAAAACACGCATATTGTCACTACTGACTCGTGAAAAATTGCAAATCTCCAACATCGTAGGGGAACTCGCATGATCTAACCCATCTAATGTGAAACAACTAAATTCTTCTACGAAACCACTTGACCAACCCGCCCACTCGGAGATATATTTGGGCGAATTCTTGCCCTCTGAAAGATGAGCTTATTGTTGTCACCAGGTTTGTGTCCGGGTAAATTTAAATGTATTATAATTGAGACATTCAATCTTTCTAGAAGCATTGGGGTTTGAATGATGAAAACTATACACAGAAACGCAAACTTGATTTAGAAATGCAGACGACTAGATGTGTCATCATATGCATAATGCTTTCTTTTAAAACACGTACAAGTAAATATATCCATTTTTCTGTTGCCACTAAGTAATGGGTGCATTTGTCTTTTTAAAACAAGTAAAAGCGCGTAGTAGTAAATGTTTTATTTATTACCTGAATTCATTAAATAGGCTTATCGAAGGAATTCACTGGATTTTTCGCTCTTTTTAATGGAACTAAAAATGATGACTTACATAGAAATGGAGGCATAGGAGGGGTTCAGAATACCTTTACTTTTGCCTATTCTTGACTCCTAAATTATCTTGACCACATCCTTTCAGAAAGGAATTAGGTAATTAGTATGGCTTGAAAATTACATTTCAGCTGCTGGAAGCACTCTACATGCACTCCCCTTTGCATTTACTAAATAAATCTAAACAATTCTACATAAAACGTATTTGCAAATGTATGTGCAGACGTATAAGTATGATTTTGGATCGAACATTCTAAACATCTGAAGTGATTCATTGAAATACTAAAATCCGACCTGGTGTGGTTTAATGAAGGCCCCACATTATGTTTTGAGAAAAAGCGTACTTGAATGAGGATTTAGCTTGAACTCCTCATTGCAGATAATGTAGAGACTACGTTACAAAACTGAGACCAAAAATACATAAATTCATTCTGAATTCAGATATATAGCGGAACACTATTTCTCATAAGGATCAGATTGGTTACACTTGGTAAATACCTGAGATGGTAACTGACCATTTATTAGTGTCCACTGGATGTAGATGAAGGGTAAGTGGACTACGGATACATGCACAGCGAAATCAGCCCAACGGCAGTAAGATTCTCGCATAGTGATTAAAACTAAGACCCAGCTTCTTGACCAACCATAGCTGATTCGTCATATATTCTTGGCCAACCATAGCTGATTCGTCATATATTCTTGGCCAACCATAGCTGATTCGTGATATATTCTTGGCTAACCATAGCTGATTCGTCATATATTCTTGGCCAACCATAGCTGATTCGTGATATATTCTTGGCCAACCATAGCTGATTCGTCATATATTCTTGGCCAACCATAGCTGATTCGTGATATATTCTTGGCCAACCATAGCTGATTCGTCATATATTCTTGGCCAACCATAGCTGATTCGTCATATATTCTTGGCCAACCATAGCTGATTCGTCATATATTCTTGGCCAACCATAGCTGATTCGTGATATATTCTTGGCTAACCATAGCTGATTCGTTATATATTCCTGCTAATACTTCTCACCCTACCGGTCGCTTTTAAAGCTTCTCCTTCAGTGGGATTATTTTGAATTAAGTCTTTTGTTTTTTACTTTAAATTTGTGAAAGAAAAAAATAAAATATTTTCGATTTCATGAAGCTTTTCCACAGTCATTATGTTTCTAGATTTATACTCCATGCTGGTGTTGGAATTGTAGAATAAATTATGCAGTTAACAGCGTCATACTCTAATTTAGATAGATCACAATCTAGCTCCAACGAATTTTATTATTTCCCTCTGCAAGAGGATTTATTGGGAGAGACGCGAACGGAGATTCTGAGAAAATTAATCAGAAACTGACTGGTATCTATAACAATTATCCTATTTTTTGACGTGCCTGATCTTATGGGGACAAATAATATTTACTGGAAAAAATTCTAAAAGTTCATCCATGAAATCAAGAATATTGTGAGTAGGGTCGACACCATGAACAGTGTCATGGGCTGGCTGTCAGTAATCCTTTTGCATTTTACACATTAGAAAAGATGTTTACACATATTTAGTTACGATAATGCCCAAGTGTACCTTCTCCCTGGTCACCAACACTACTTGCACGGGAAAGATTACAAATTGATCCTTATTGTACAGTATTTATCTCTCAAGTGATATTTATTGCATAGTTCGGTTCTCAAGTAAAACTTGTCTTGATGTATGATTTTGTCTTAGTTATCGGGCTTAGATCTCGTGTTCCACATTAAAACTGAATCAGAATGGTTTTATTGTTTTTCTCTGATAAAAGATACAGACCAAAATGTAGCAAAGAAGACCAGTCTCTGTATTTTCGAAACCAGTTATACAAGAGACTCAAGAATCAGCTGAAAGTGCCAAACTAAGATAGTATTCGAAATACAACAGGATAACAGAAGAATCACAGTTATAAGAACCTGCAAGTTCTAGGAATCTAACATTATTTTAGTCGGTTATAATACAATATAATATTCTGATTTGTACCTTCTGGTTGAGTTTCACTTAAACAGTTGCAAGAATACGGTAACAACAATTTAAGTTTGCATTATTTCCAATCAATTAGGAAGGTAGTATCCAAGACTAATTTATAATCATCCCAATTTAAAGGGCAATACAGCCAAGCTAGATCTGGTCTTTAGCGTCATCAATATGTTCTGATGGAAATACATTAGCTATGTTTGATCTATTCCTCCAATACCACCAAATTTGCACTGTTTAGTAAATATAAACATGAAAATATTTTTTTTGTTGCTATTATCTCTAATAATTCTAGAGATTAACACACGAATCATGTCCCCATGTTCCACAATATAACATTGCCTTTTGATACAATTATAGCATTGTAAATTAATGTGACCCAATGTATTAATATAAAATGTGCAACAAATACTAAAAAAAAAGATAGTATGTCATTCTTATCTTACCTTCTTGCGCGACCTCTAACTAGAACATATACGATTTTCGGTGCACGTAAATCTACTGCAGGAGATGACATTGCTTCATGAATGAGGAATGCTCTTTATACAATCAATAAATACGTAGTCTCACGATACCATCCTCATACGTAGACATGTATAGGAAAGGTTTGGACGAAGAAAGCGACATAAATTCACATGATATAGCAATGCTTTAAATCCTACAGTAACTTGGGTCTTCTGTACGACTCTGTGCGTGTTTTTGTGTTTGTCTTGGCAATAAAATTACGGAAATTTAGTATAAATAGAACATATTTCATTTAGAGGAAAAGGGGAACAAGAAACGTTATTTTTGGTGAATAAGAAAACTCAAAATCCTTTAGAAATGTTTTATAAATAATAATATCAGCCAATAATATTAAACAATATTTCAAACTACAGTGGTGTACTAATGGTAAATTGCGCCGAGTGCGACGATGAGGACCCAAATGGGTGTTCAGCTACCCAGGACCACTGGCGCCAGGGGTAACCACCCGGTCCGCCTTCCCCCATTAGTGCATACCACAAACGTACACGGGTTTTGATTTGATCAGTATTCTATTGATGAAACTCAACTTAAAATAGTGTATTGCAGACGTGATTGTCAGAAGTATTCATCATGTGTTAGTAGTTTTTATTTCTGATATTTTGTCAGCAAATCAAAATCACATTGAAATCAACTTTATACCAGAAAAATAATGAAAACTGTTTGTTTTAAAATTAGTTAACAGTAAATTAGTATATAATATTGAGAAATACGTGGAAAATATGCAATGCTTTGCAAACCTTCTTTGGTCTTTTCTTAACACACGGTTTCCATGGCAACGAGAAAGTGAACACAAAAATGATGTTAGAAATTAAATGAAACCACATCATACTTGCAACATACATTATGCCATTAAAATGGGAAACGATACAAAAGCGACCCTTATTAAATAGATGCCTTGAAGAGACTGGTTTTAGTTTGTTCGGGTGATCCCTCTGATCGCAATGTACAGCTCGCATTTGTAACGTGGGGAAGTAACTTGCATCAATGATCTGTATTGATCATTTTTGCGGGGCCTCCCTGGATTTACGCACCGGGCCCCCTGTGAGCACGGCATTTGGAAATAAACTTTTAAGCATGTTTTATATAATATTGAACTTAATATTTTCTTCCATCGCCTTAAAATTACTTTCTCTTTCTGGACTATTTTTAAAAATTGCAATGGCGCGGAGCCCTGTGAGCGCGGGGCCCGACTGCGCCAAATCGGTCCAACCGACCTAAGGCCGACCCTGTATATTTGTTCGAGAATTAAAGCACATCAATTTCTGTGACACTATGCAAACAAATGTTGCTCCGTTCGTGACAAACACCCACCATGCAGTTGTATTTTTGTTAACAAGTAATATTTAAAAATGTCACAAATTTATTATGCTAGTATAGGTTAATGTAAACAATAAACTCTAGCTATACGCTAGGACTGGGTCGGTTGGTCGTGATGATAGACATAAACAATCACGAGAAAATACGATATCTGGGAAGACGCGTACCACTGTGATATACGATGCCCCAAATATGTAGGACTCAGAGTAATAAATATAATTTACTGAAATTTAAGTTTCCAAGTCAGATAAAAGGCTTTCGCGTTGTTACCTTCACTTGATACGTTTCGCGAGTAATGACACGAAAACGCGGTATATTTCAGCTAACTAACAGAAGGGAGGAGGGCGGGGTCTTCTTTCGGAATGCAATTGAATAAAGGAGTAACATAAATGAACGAACACGTGAAAGCATACCTGTGTTGTCGAATGAAGCAGTTAGTAAAAAAAAAAACGAATATCAAACATATAGAGACTGGTTTCGTAGTGTAAGCAACTGAAGAGCAAGAAATGGTTTAACATGTATGTATGCTCTCAAAATAATAGAATCAATGAAAATAAAGAAAAGTCTTGTTTGTGTTCATTTACATCGTGACAGCAACAACCTGATGTAATTTATTTTGCGTCTCATGACAGCCGAATAAGTAACTATAGAAAATAACTACCTATTAACTGCTGAAGGACATGACTTCTTGTAAAGAGACGTTGCGAAGAAAGCTGCGGTCGTTGTGCTCGCTTTGATTTAAAGTAAGACACTACCGTGGAAAGAGTGTGTGTGTGTGTGTGTGTGTGTGTGTGTGTGTGTGATTAAGATTTTTAACGTAGCTTTATCAATTTTTCAGTCATTAAGCTACGATATCTGCAGTGTGGCAGTTTATAGTGATGTCTCTCACTGGGGCCTCATGCCTCAGACATGTAACATGATGTCCCACTCATTTACGTTATCCTGACATCAGATCGACCAGTCCTAACACTGACGTCTTAATGCTGAGCGACTAGTGATGCAACTGTTAGTAATTTTTATAAGTCTTCGATATGATTCGGCCGGGAGTTCGAACCCAGACCTTCCGTATCCGAGGCTGACGCTCTAACCACTAGCCCACCGGAGCAGTCTGGAAAGTTTGAACATGCTCATTTCCAAAGTTCGTAACTAACACGCTGTAAGCGAAGTATGTTAGCTGACAAGAAATTATATTATTATCATAGAGAACAATTGATCATAAATGAATTCTTTAAATTGGAATCAATTTGTCATACGGCAGTATGGCCTTCTACATAGTCTTGATTAAAGGCTCCACAAAATGCAGAAAAATCATATTTATATGTGAACAGAGAATCCCTTATAGAGGAGTTTTAAATGAGAAACCTTTATACTGGTTTATTGTCCATGACAAATTACTATACATGGTTGAAAATGATAGCCATTACCATTTGGAAAAGTTGAGTTTGAGAAAGAGACCTGGGGGTGGGGGAGGAGGGGGCCTTAAGATTTGACTGGCGATGTTTCTAAACCAATATCTGTTATGAAGATTCTCATTATTAAGCTTATTAATTACTCATCAATTTCACCTGCCAGTCTGACAGTTACAAGAGGTAAGCACGAAGACAGACAAACAAACAGACTTTGCTGCCATTATGTGGGTAAGTTAAGGTGTAGAAATTAGAATTAATGAACAAACGAATGAATAACAAACGAATTTACGAACAGATCTAGATAGACAAACTTGCGGATTATGATACACATTAATTTATATATGAACCAAAATCAAACAGCAAAGAATGGTTGTCACATTATTGTAGAACTATAAGTTCAACTTGAAAACTTACTTGTATTTTTTCACAAAAATAAATGAACATTTAAAATGTTGTGAAATACAAGATGTAAATGACGAGAAAGAACGGATGTTGCATTTAATCGCGGTTAAAACTAGTAGCATTGTTTGACCAAGAAAGGAAAACAATTCTCTATTTAGCCCTAATCGCCCTTCTTAGCAGACTTCAATACATTAATGCATCTCAATTTTATTTAAATCTCTACATCTGGTTTTCAATACACCTTTGAGGGTTCTTTGCGTTTATTGATATTAGCAGAGTATAATAATGCAAGTTATATCTTTGACAGTTTTGTGGTGAGATAATACTAAAATGTCTTGCTTTAACGATAACATTGATTAAACAAACTCGTGGTAAATAAGGTCCCATATGTCGTTTTATTCTTCTCGTATTAGAGTAAAACGTATTACTGTTTAAGTATACTTATTCGTTCGGACTAGTTGATAGGTTGAAGACTCTGCATATGCACACAGACGATGTGAAATCACTTATATTGATTTCTCGTTTGATCGGACCACTGTCAATTGACCAGACACAAACTCTTAGCCATGTTAATGCCCATGACAAATCAACGCATGTTCAAGCGAAACACCTAATTCGCTTAGTAGTCCACCATTTTTCTCCGACAATCATCTATAAACAATACGCTAACAGTAGTTGATTTTATTGATTGTATTGACATGCAGTGTGTATGCCTTCCCATTCCGTGTTTATAATAGTTACTTTGCACGTGACTATTTACAAAAGTTAGTATAAAGTAGATTTCCGTACAGTTTATACATAAATAAACCCAAATGAGACTGATCACATGGATTTGTTCTGACCAATGGAAATCTTCCCTATATTTACAAACTGATGCAACTGTAATTATTATTGGTTGAATAGCTAACGGCCCGTTTGAACTTGTATCAATTAAACAAAGTGCATGCCTGAAACATTAGTAACCATGGTTACCATTGACCTACTTCGAATTTTTGCACATATTGATGTTGTGCATAAGAAGCTAGTAATCGTTCCTATTAGTATCACAACGTCAACATTCTAAATGCAATTAACATATGTTTATATGTGCAAATTGTCCATTTAGTGCAGCAGACAGTAGAATACTTAAATGCTTATTTAAACATGCAACCTACACGTTTTACGATACATCACACTTGAAGTTCATTGGTTTTTAAAATTAAACTGACAAAGCGGCACACAGAAAATGAATTGAAATACCTAATGTGATAATATTGATTAATACGAATCTAATCAAGGATCTTCTTTTCCAAAATGATTTAGACACAATCAATATCAGACTTCATTTAAAATGTAAAAATAGACACATAATTTATCCATAATTTAACACCAATACATTTCAGAGGGATGGAGAACGGTGGGTCTTTTAAAATGTAAACGCACACATTTAGTTAAAGGCATCAATAAATTCTAGAATGAAAGTTTGTTACATTTACATTAAGCTCCTGTAAATTCTGATGTTCAATATGTGTACGGTCATGTTCACTCTGTAGTTAATAGGACCTGCTCTGAACGAGAACAGAAATGCTATCTGATATTATTAAAACCATTCATCGGCTTTGCATATATATATTCTTTCCTTAAAACAAACTTTGCTTTCTGGCGCTGGTGCTGGCGAAAGATTGCTTTAAAAGCTGGACAATTAGGAAATCAGTCGTTTTGGAAAAGGAGCCTGTCTTGATTAGCCTGCCAGATGTTTTGATTCAGTGGGACTATGTAATTGGGCGCCATACCATTTTGTTCTGCATCTGGTCTATAAAAATTGCGTGACATGTTTTCAATAAAGAACTGTAATGGTCAGGTTATGGAAGCAGTCGAAGAGTGTCATTTTGATGTTGATGTGAATTTTACTAAATAATGAGAATAATTTTAAATCGCCATATTTTGTCATAAATTATTCATTATTTGATTCAATGTCAATAACATTATTAGGAATACGGCGAATCTCTATCATTGCATTTTCATTTTCATTTTTAAAAACAAAAGAGCTGAATTTAGAAAAATAAATATGAATGAGCTGATGGAAAGAATGAAGAATGAAAAGGGAAAGAAATTATGCAGCAATGATAATATGTCGGCATTATTATTTTAACATTACATGATGAAGAAACACAGTCAGTCACACTTGTACATGCATTATGTGTTTGGTATACACAGAGTGCATAAGAGTCATTGATACCAGTGCTGTAGTTTCTGGAATGGAATCTCTGATATCGAAGGCGTTATATCGGTTTGAAAATCGGGGATACGATTTACAATCTTTTAGTCTGAAAAAATCCTCAAAGGGCCGATTTACAATCTTTTAGTCTTAAAAAATCCTCAAAGGGCCATATATAAATGCTCTCGCGACTCCGCTCTCCAAGCCAGTAAAAGCAAAGTTCCGGTAGGGATGGACATAGCGGCTGACAGAATAGCGACGGAGAAACCACCTGAAAGATGACACGTTGCCAAATCTTGATCATCCTTGTACTTCGCTGCCCAGACGATGGCTCCGAGAGTAATAACCAGGCCTGAATGTACAAAACAGTTTATGACTCCAGTACTTGATGTATAAAACAGTATATGACTAGAGTACTGAATGTATAAAACAGTATATGACTTAAGTACTGAATGTATAAAACAGTATATGACTCGAGTACTGAATGTATAAAATAGTATATGACTCAAGTACTGAATGTATAAAACAGTATATGACTCGAGTACTGAATGTATAAAACAGTATATGACTCAAGTACTGAATGTATAAAACAGTATATGACTCGAGTACTGCAAGAAATGCATTACAGAATGAGTCTGATGGCCTGAATGTATAAAACAGTATATGACTCAAGTACTGAATGTATAAAACAGTATATGACTCGAGTACTGAATGTATAAAATAGTATATGACTCGAGTACTGAATGTATAAAACAGTATATGACTCGAGTACTGAATGTATAAAACAGTATATGACTCAAGTACTGAATGTATAAAATAGTATATGACTCGAGTACTGCAAGAAATGCATTACAGAATGAGTCGGATGGCCTGAATGTATAAAACAGTATATGACTCAAGTACTGAATGTATAAAACAGTATATGACTCGAGTACTGAATGTATAAAATAGTATATGACTCGAGTACTGAATGTATAAAACAGTATATGACTCGAGTACTGAATGTATAAAACAGTATATGACTCAAGTACTGAATGTATAAAACAGTATATGACTCAAGTACTGAATGTATAAAACAGTATATGACTCAAGTACTGAATGTATAAAACAGTATATGACTCAAGTACTGAATGTATAAAACAGTATATGACTCGAGTACTGAATGTATAAAACAGTATATGACTCAAGTACTGAATGTATAAAACAGTATATGACTCGAGTACTGAATGTATAAAATAGTATATGACTCGAGTACTGAATGTATAAAACAGTATATGACTCGAGTACTGAATGTATAAAACAGTATATGACTCAAGTACTGAATGTATAAAACAGTATATGACTCGAGTACTGCAAGAAATGCATTACAGAATGAGTCGGATGGCCTGAATGTATAAAACAGTATATGACTCGAGTACTGAATGTATTAGGACAGAATATTTTAGTACAAGTAACAAGATTGAAAATTTCTCTAAATTGTATTAAGAGTAAGTTTTGATTAAATTGTATTAGAAGTAAATTGATAAATCATATTGGAAGCAATTTTCTACTAAAATATATTGAGATTGAATCCATTTATTTGTGTTACAATTATATACTACTATTCAACAATGATTACGCTATTATGATCAAGTACAAACCGTCTTATACAAAACATTACTTGTATCTCAGACTCAGCACAAAAAGAGTACATTCATTAGGTTACGTAAATAGTGAACTAGACAGATTCCAAAGATTCCTATAGAGGGCAAATGTGCTGATCTTGCAGAAGTACCTACGTAATAATGTACATAAACCTAGACAATAATCTGTAAGAGACTACGAAGCCTCACTTTGAGATTGTGGCCAACGCAAAAGCTAGGAACGCGCCATATTTGGCGTTGTCTTAAGAAACGGGTATAAAAAGACCCAGCCACGGGCTGACATCAGTTTTGCTGGCCAGAAGCTCAAACAGGCTTTGTCTTTACAGCTCGATCCCCTACCCTCGCAAGCCAAGATTTTCAAACATGTAGCTGTATTTTCAACATCATCAAGTGACACCTCTTTCAAGAGGATTGAACTTCCTTTCTTCTCTCTCTCTCTCTCTCTCTCTCTCTCTCTCTCTCTCTCTCTCTCTCTCGGATTTGAGAAACGGATTGACTTAGCTTTTACGAAGAGTAATGTTTTGTATAAGACGGTTCGTACTTGATCATAATAGCGTAATCATTGTTGAATAGTAGTATATAATTGTAACACAAATAAATGGATTCAATTTCAATATATTTTAGTAGAAAATTGCTTCCAATATGATTTATCAATTTACTTCTAATACAATTTAATCAAAACTTACTCTTAATACAATTTAGAGGAATTTTCAATCTTGCTACTTGTACTAAAAATTTCTGTCCTAATAAATGTATAAAACAGAATATGACTCGAGTACTGAATGTATAGAACAGTATATGACTCGAGTACTGAAGGAAATGCATTACAGAATGAATCTGATGGGTCCTATTTGCTAGCGACGCATGCACATTATTGAACGATCAATTTGTTATGTCATGTGCGTTTAGAACTCAAACTTCTCTAAATTTAAGAAACGGCTTTTGCGTGATACCCTGATGTATAATCCTTGTTTAAATTTTTTTTCCATGAATACAAAATCGTTTGCTTTGATGTAAATGGACCAATCATATCATTCTCACGTCGAATAATTGAAAAGGTAGCTTTGTTTATCCATTATTATTCATTTTTCAACCAGAGTTGGCACGCTGGTTTGAGTGTGTGTGTGTGTGTGTTTGTGTGTGTGTGTGTGTGCTGATGTCTCGCACTGGGACATCATGCCACAGACACGTAGCATGATGTCCCACCCAGTCAAATTATCCTGACACCAGGCCGACCAGTACTAACACTAACCTCTTAATGCTGAGCGTCAAGCGAGGCAGCTGTTAGTATGACTCGGCTGGGGATCGAACCCACGACCTCTCGCATCCGAGGCTGGCTTGAGTGTTGGACGCGTGTCGGCAATGACACAGGTTCAAATACTACCATAGTTTCAGCCCTGGTCGGCTACAGTGGTGTGACCATGTACTTGTATTTTGCCCGTTTTAAATCGGCGTTAAATAATATATTTGTATTGATATATTATTAAGTACTAAACCAAACGTATACTGACATCGTTACCACCTTTACTCAAATTTTCTATTACACAACATAGATACTCTGAAACATATTTGAGAGAGAGAGAGAGAGAGAGAGAGAGAGAGAGAAGGACTGACGAAGAACATTGCAAATCTGGTGCCAAGCCAGCACTATCGCTTTCGAAGACTACCGACTCTGTTTTCAATGGTTCTAAGCTACAACTGACAATTACACTAATGGGAATATAACAAGACACAGCTGAGAGTGCTATAGAAAGTTTAAACGTTATTTAATAAATTTATAAATGCATTTTTTATATTTGACTTCTTTTTACACAAAAATGAGAGCTAAGACAATGTGTTTGAGAAAGAGAATTAATGGCAAGAAAATGTGACTTGGTAACCTGTCAGTTACTTGTTACCTGTGCTTTAACAAATGCCAAATTTAGTTATTCCTGATTTAAGCCGCCGGGTTTGAACGCAAGAAGGAAACACAATTTATTCAGTACTGTCACAATCATATTGTAAAATGCAACACAGAAAATTGGATCTAACCTCATCACATACAAGGAATGCAGCTCCCATTATGTCGGAGAAAAGCAGAAATTAAATATATCGTGAAGAAGGGATACTGAAATATTTGATATTACATGGTAATATACTTGTATAATTGAATTAGTGTTGAATTGATTCTTCGTTTAAACTTACCACCAGTGATCGCATATAGTCCTGGTATTTTTCCAGCTTTGTGGTTATATCTAGTGATAAAAATGTACACGATTTCAAGTAAAACAGCACCAAAGATAAGGATCAACCCTGCCATCTCTAGGAACAGTGTAGCTATTGTCCAGTCTAAGAGAAGAAAAAAAAAACAAATTTATTTCTAAACAGATAGAGATTAAAATTACATTGATAATTAGGTGTACATTCACCGCATTCATAACATTGATAATGATATTAAATAGAGACTTGTCAAACTTTATTAGAGTACAGTCGCTTTACCAACATAAAATATAAATGCATATTACGCGTGTCAGTTCTGATTGAAGATCACAGTAGCAACTGGTTTTTAATATTGCATATGCATTGAAATATGAACAGAATGAACATGACGATGTGTATTTGGTACATAGATTAATATAGTCAGATTTTTGTAAGTCGACGCTAATATTGCAAACTCAGTGAACTCTAGTGTAAAATCAAACGACACAAAAATGCCGTTATAAAAAAATTGATATCATGGATATACATATATGCAAGCAATAATGAAAAATATAGGAGAAGCGAAATTTGCAATAGGAAGGATCAGATGAAGAAACAGACAAAAAATGGCAGATATACATAAGCAAAATGACTATTTAACTTGCGATAGGTGACGATGGGGCGAATTCTATTGCAATGTTCATGAACGGTCAATGTAGCCAATACGACGTATAATGTAAATTATGCTGACATATAGTCTTCTGGTATATGACAGGAGAGTTCTGGTCGACTACGAAGACTCATAAATAAGAGACATACATACAGACAGAGACAGTGATTTACTTTCCTCTTATTACCTGGAAATATGTCCTTTAACCCGCATTTCTCATGCCCCGTTTTATAATCCTTGGAGCAATTGTTCCACAGTCCGTAGTATACTTCTGCCACATCCAAATCTTCTGCCAACCAACGCGGAGAAGCTATTGCTATGATACAGAGAACAAGTGACACAGCACCACAGATCGCTCCGGCAACTGCCAATTTATGCATATCTGAAGAAATCGAGTAATATATACAACATTTAATTCGGACAATTTGAATGTTAAGGAAGTCAATATAATAATAATTCTTTTTCTAAAATATTGCACTCTCAGCCAAGGAGAGAACGTATCTAATAGCCAATCGACAGTCTTCGAAAAAGTGAATAAGTGTTTGCTTTGGCATACAAAGGTACTATTATCATCGCTCACGTGATGTATTGAAACATACATCAGAGAGAGAGAGAGAGAGAGAGAGAGAGAGAGTAGCCGCACTTAATAACCACTTAGAAATAAAATGAGTGTACGGATATATTGCAGTTCGATATATTGATACCATGTGGACACACTCGTCCACAGATTACTGTTTCAGTCAACATCAAACACATCTTTTTAAACCACGATGAACATGAGGTGAGACTGTTACAGATTAACGATCTTATAAAAGCACATATATAACGCTTCGTTTTCTAACGTTTCAGCCAAATGTCAGAATCACTTCCGTATACACAGACATGTAGAAGAAGAGAAATTGTCAGTCCTTTCAGAAAGTTTGTTTTTTTCCAAATACTTTTACAGCACATAGTTCTGCTCTTGGATCGGTCATTGTACGAACATAAAAATGTGTTACAAGGAACAACTGTTTAATTATTAATACGGACAAGTGGCATTCGCTTGCAACTACTGTGTCCTATTCTTGTGCAGAGTTGATAAAAGTGTCTTAGATTAAGACTAAGTCAACCGTTCCTGCTTGGCTCAGATACCCTTTCAATGAGCTAAGTAATGGGGAGAAATAGCATTTGTAAAGCGTCCTTGGATAGGTAAAACAATCAATGAACGGTAGAAGTGGGGCTCCGAGTGGCCGAGTGGTCTAAAGCGCTCACCGTTACGGATCACTGCCATCTCACCTCTGTCTGCGTCGGTTCTAGTCTCGGATTCGGCTAATGTGGTTATGTGAGAAAGCTTGCCAGTAGCTTCTCGTGGGTCGTTGGTTCTTTCCGGGGTTTTTCCGGGTTCTTCCTCCACCATTAATACTGGCCGCCATGTATAGCCTATATTGTGCTGAAAAATGGCGTTAAACCCTACAACAACAACTACAACAACGGTTGAAGTGAATATTCAGAAGTGTTGATTGCCTAAGTAAACATTCGATAAGGCATATTCGTATATTCGTAAAAGGCACAGATTATGGGATTTAAAACCTTGCGATTTCTGATTTGCAGTATGTTTTTTTGTCTTGTTGGCGACAATTATATATAACCTGTATCGATATGATCAGCCACGCGGAAGTAAATTTAGAGCATGTCAATCAATGAACGTCAAACTGTTTCATGAGACAAGTTGTTATTGTTGTTGTAGGGTTTAACGCCATTTTCAGCACACGATAGGCTATACATGACCGCCTGTATTAATGGTGGAGGAAGAACCCGGGAAATCCCCGGAAAAAAACCACCGACGGTCGATAAGCTACTGGCAAGCTTTCTCATATACCCACACTGGCTGAATATGAGACTCGAATCCACGCAGACAGAGGTGAGATGGCATTGATCCGTAACATGTGAAAAGACAACAGTATGAATTAAACGATGTTCTATGTGAAGGCCTTGTAAAGGCTAAACGCAAGAAAATAATAACAGTGTATAGTTTGATATTAAATGCGTTAAATATACTATATAAATAGGTGCTTATCGTACATTCAAATCTTAACAAGTGCTTCATTTCGTAACGAATAGAACAAACAAGTTAACAAGGATGATGATATCCTACCTACGATTATTGATGTGTTAACAATGGAAACCGATGACACATAGGAAAAGGTGTTATATGTTGCGAAGTCTATTTAATGTTCTTATTGTTTGTTAATATAACCTGAACGATCTACAAACTGGATACATACATAAAACCAGTACAAAGTGCAGTTGCAATACATAATGAGGGCATACATCAGCAAATGAAATGTCCTAAAATTAGCAATTAATCATACAGAGTAACATAGCCACAACTATAACATCACCGACATATGTTTTCTATACGTGATCTGTGCAACTACAAATAAGATTTCGCGCTCTCAAAACCTTGTGATTCTGCAGCTTTTGTTCCCATGGGCATATCCTTTGACTTCGTCCATATCGTCTCTGATTTATTGTAACTCATTTTGAATTCCACGAAATGATTTATTTCAAGTCTTCGTTGTGTATGACGTCGTTGTGATACAACAAAAGGAATCACAATTCTGGGATAATTGATATAGGTAGTGCAGATTGCTTTGCGTTAACTTTCATAAATTGTTATTATGTGATGTGGATGTTGCGCTAATTGCAGTCTAAAACAATATTACCCAAATAAATGTTGCAAATGATGCGAGACATAACGATTGTGTTATAGTTAAAAAAGTAAACAAAATGCTAGCCTCACGATTGGTCCATCGTACAAAAGAGTTTTGAAAAGTTGATAAAGCTCACATAACTGCCAGAAAAAACAGAGACAAAAACAAATATTCAGCCAATAGTGACGTGTTGCCATATAAGATGTAGCCGTACATCTTAAAAGGTTCCTCCCTTTAGAGAGTACACCTTTGCTTCCGTGGGAAACAATTGGAAAACAAGAGCATACAAACAACAGAAGGGGGAAGTTGTTTTCTGCGTGTTAGTACGTTGTACTCTCTCGCTTAGGACTTTTGTTGCTGCTAATTTCACGTGACTTTAGAAGAAGAAAAAACCGCTCAAGCCAAGGATAATTAGTGTACAAATAAAATTAGAATAATGTTGATCTAATTCAGTCAGGTAGATTAAGTCTCATTTAAAGTTTATGTGAAGATTTGTTTTCGTTCTTTGACTTGTTATGTTTCAGGCTCGACCTGAAACGAATAATTATATTTTCAGCTATTAATGTTTGCTCCTTTTGCAAGTCTTTTAACTTTGTTTGTTATGCTAGCCTAACTGTATTGAACTACAAAAAAGTCTTGTGTTACACACATTCTCCTGGTCATGTTTGCAGTTTGTTCTCCAGCATGGAACATTGCATAATTTTAAATTGTATCATCACAATCGCGCACTACATTAGTGGAACACCATGTACAAAGAGCAAGATATATTTGTAGACATTGTTCGTTCTCAATTTGGCCATTTAATATGACCTATTTTCTCGCAGTATACGGCTACTTCGTTTCTTTCTGTTGGTTTACATGTACATGTTAACTCTATTGTTCGATATCAGCTAATTATCCTCTATTGAATGTAAACACCTTTCCTACTCAAATTGTTATTGTTTGATCGTGTACATGTAAATGTGCAAGCAGTAAATTATGTAACCATTTGATAATATGCTTTAATCTCTCTCACTGAGAGTATTTAATAAATAAGCAGTGTATGCAATATTAAATAATAAAACAAATAGAGGTAGACAAAATAAACTTGTCGAACTGTTGAATTGTTTTAGCTCAGTTTGATCAACGCTGTTAAATACAAGCTTGTGAGGGTAGGAGAAGCACCTTGGTGTTTTTGATAAAAGTGTGTTGAGTACCACCTATGCAAGGTCGGAACTAGAGATTGTTAACAGATAACTTTACTTATGTTGGTCAGGTTTTTAAATAAGCGCACACCTGTACATGTTTCCTTTCTTTCATGGTCAATTGAAAAGTAAAAAGTTGTATTCCCTTGTTATAAGTATTATTAAAATACGCCAGAAGATGTAGCTGGTTTAGAACTTTCCCAGTTTTACAACTGCAATCTAAATACTAATGTCCTCCATATAGCATTCCTAGCATCATATTTGATTTAACGTGTCACCTCTTAAGACTACAACATTTTACACGATTTAAAAACATCTACACGGTTTACATTAACCTACACGATACCTGTTTAATCGAACCATTTGAAAACATCTACACGGTTTACATTAACCTACACGATACCTGTTTAATCGAACCATTTGAAAACATCTACACGGTTTACATTAACCTACACGATACCTGTTTAATCGAACCATTTGAAAACATCTACACGGTTTACATTAACCTACACGATACCTGTTTAATCGAACCATTTGAAAACATCTACACGGTTTACATTAACCTACACGATACCTGTTTAATCGAACCATTTGAAAACATCTACACGGTTTACATTAACCTACACGATACCTGTTTAATCGAACCATTTGAAAACATCTACACGGTTTACATTAACCTACACGATACCTGTTTAATCGAACCATTTGAAAACATCTACACGGTTTACATTAACCTACACGATACCTGTTTAATCGAACCATTTGAAAACATCTACACGGTTTACATTAACCTACACGATACCTGTTTAATCGAACCATTTGAAAACATCTACACGGTTTACATTAACCTACACGATACCTGTTTAATCGAACCATTTGAAAACATCTACACGGTTTACATTAACCTACACGATACCTGTTTAATCGAACCATTTGAAAACATCTACACGGTTTACATTAACCTACACGATACCTGTTTAATCGAACCATTTAAACATTCACGATATTCAACTTCTTGCCATTCGGACCACTGAGCTGACAACTTTTCAGCAATCACTTTGTATGACATCCCTTTAGTAAAATATCCACATGATTGCAGTGATGATGTTTCCTTATGCTATGTGTGCACGTGATGAAAAACATGACATCGTAACCCGATGTACTATATAGGCATGCGCGTGATATGCTCGTGTACAATTTAGAATGCGTACAAATCTATGGTTTTGCTTCCAAACTTGAAACTGCGTTTCTTGAAAGTAAATTCGTACTAATCAAAGGCCATGCTAACGATAATGTTTGTCACAAATAAATACTGCAGTAATTGGAACATGTAAAAGTTTATAGGCAGTGAACTTAACTGAACCATTTACATTCATAAATGTACGTGTTTAACCTATCGAAAGTCGCCATCGTTTTCCACATTACTAGCCACTATATTGAGAAGCCGTATAATGAAGCAAAATCGCGTTTTATCTCTCTCAAGCATTACTAACTTCTTCTGACAGAAAATAATTTTAAGCTATACAATATCTAGGTGATAAACACTACATATCTTAGCATTGCCACAAAAGTTCATCATCCATTGACTTAGAGGACATTATGACGAAAAGATGACATGTGAAGGACGCGGCGCATCCGTAATGTACCAACATAAAATATTGGACCATCAAGGAAGTTAAGGAACCGAAAGAGATCTAGAAGGGCAAATTCAATGAATTTTAGTTACGTTTTTACGAGAAAGCTTAGCATTCATTCATATTCAGTATTAACAAGAATAGTATGAACTGAAAATCCTTCTTAATTTAATTGCAAGTACAGATTGCAAAGTAAAGTCAATGCGAAACAATGATATGTAGATAAAAGCGTTCGTTACTGAGTTACACGTGTTAAAAACATTTTGCTTTGTTTTCTTTGTACTTGTATGGTAACTATTGAAACAATTTGAGTGCTTCCGATAAAATGGCTTTTATTCGCTACGAGTTGAACTGTGATGCCTTTCTAATAGTGCAGATACAGCTAGACTCCACTTATAATGAGTACCGATTTATCATAGGTGCATTGTATTAAGTCAATAATTTAAGCACACGGGTCACACCTAAATTTGTCCGGATGGCACTGATCAGGACTGTTCAGTGATAGTTAGATAGTGTCTCATAATGAATCTCTGTCATTTTGAGTGAGAGTTTGGGAGTACCTATTGAAGCTTTCAGGTACTCAACGATTTCCTCCCATATATAGTTGATGCATAAAAAGTGCCCTTATTTTCCATAACCATTAAATGTGAATTCACTTTAGTTTCAACCAAAGCATGCAGTTACATATACAACCTAAATATGTGAAACGATTTATCAGCCTGAATTCAAACATGCTGGCGGTGTTGAAAGACTAAAAAGCACCAAAATTAACAGCTAAGAAATCGTACAGTTTGATATAGACTGAATAAAATATTTTGAACAAACAGGTCAGATCACCAGGTTTGAATATGTTCTCATTATGCAACGAATAGAACAGTCGGTTTATATCAAATGGTTGATAATCTCACACATCATGGATATTGATGTGATAGTCCATAAAACAGAGGGAAAGACGTTGTTTGATACCCGTTCTACTTAAAATTGTTGTTGTTTGTTTTTATAACTTGCATCATCAACAAATTCGAGACATCCCTAAGAGCTGTACAAACTGCGGGTCCAATACACGTTGAGAACACAAATGATGAATGAAATGTCAGACAATTAATAAATTAATCATACTGATAAACGTTATCACAGGAATATCATCCCCAAAATGTACGTTCTGTATGCGTAATATGTGCAAACACAAACGACCACGAGCCTACCGGTTACTTTCTTGATGCAGTATTCATTGCACTGCTCTCATATTAGGACACATTCTAATACATTCTACCCAATGACGAGCTGATGAAATGTTTTATTTCACATTATTGATTGTGTATGGTGTCGCTGTAATACAACTAAAAATATCGGAATAATAGGAAATGTGCGTAGATTACATAGATGTATTTGCCTCGTCCTTCACGTGCCAGCCTGTGGTACGGTTGCCACGATATTGACACTGCATACAAATCATGCACAACTATTCTATCCAAATGATCTATATGAGCTATATCAATGCATTTCACGCTCCACATTTAGTTTCAATTGTATCATTGTTTAGACTCAACAATAGTCCACCGTACAATTTTTTGTATAAAAACAATTTGATACAGTTATTATAACGGTCTGGTTTGGAGTTGCCAAAACGTAATATCCCATAAGTAGTGACTTGTTGCCATAAGTTTTAGTTATAAATGTAACACGTTTCACATTTTAGTACGTATTACCTCTTCCCCATGTGTAGAAAATAGAAAATAGCGAACATACAATCCACCGAGAGGAGATTAGATTCCTACGTGATAGCACATCATCTGTTCTCATCTAGAACCTTTATAAAGTGTTGCTAATTTCATACGTCTTTAATTCATGGTGGCTCCTTCTCGGGGCATTTGTGACTGACATTGACTGCCTCATTTATGGTGGCTCCTTCTCAGAGCATTTGTGACTGACATTGACTGCCTCATTTATGGTGGCTCCTTCTCGGAGCATTTGTGACTGACATTGACTGCCTCATTCATGGTGGTTCCTTCTCGGAGCATTTGTGACTGACATTGACTGCCTCATTCATGGTGGCTCCTTCCCAGGGCATTTGTGACTGACATTGACTGCCTCATTCATGGTGGCTCCTTCTCGGAGCATTTGTGACTGACATTGACTGCCTCATTCATGGTGGCTCCTTCTCGGAGCATTTGTGACTGACATTGACTGCCTCATTCATGGTGGCTCCTTCCCAGGGCATTTGTGACTGACATTGACTGCCTCATTCATGGTGGCTCCTTCCCAGGGCATTTGTGACTGACATTGACTGCCTCATTCATGGTGGCTTAATCTTGACATCAAGAGGCTCCAAACACATGTTCTTTGCATAACACCAGCTCGTACCTGAAGTCATTCTTTTGTTGTTCATTTATTGAGTGTCCACGCAGCATTCAATGTAGAACATATCTAGTTGTGATTGATTTAACAAGATGTAATCAACTCTCTAGGCGAAAATTTTGGGCGGAGATGAATCTTTCAACCATTAATATTTGATTTACAAATCCACTGATCCATTACAATAACTCCGGTCGTATTAAGTCAGGTATACTAAAGTAATGTCAAGTCAATGTGATGGTTTGTTTTCGCTCTTTGCCTGTTTGTGTTTCAGAGTCTACGTACAAGTGCATAGTTTGGCTTTACAGCTATCAATTTTTATGGGGGGGGGGGGGCTTTTGTGTGTGTATATATATATGTGTGTGTATATATGTGTATGTGTGTATGTGTGTGTGTATTCCAAGTTTAATGATGATACAGTGCCATATTTTATCATCAGCAGTCCATTTTTATTATGTTTGATTATCTTTTGCTGCAAAACAGTCGTGCATTTAACAATTGTCATCACGTACAAACGAAGCATTACGCGTGTTATGCACCCACCACCCACCCACCCAACACACATGGTCATTGGAAGTTTGTGCTGGATGAATTTGCTCCCTGGGGAAGAGTCGTCTTTGGGGCACATAACTCTGTGAAGAAAATACCGCATATACATCACTAAGTTACTTTCTAGAAACGAAGGCTAATTCAATAACGCCAATTCCTACCAACAATCAAGTGAGAAATATATTTTCTCTTCTGACTAATTACCATCTAAACATATTTACTCAACTGACCAGGGGCCCCGAGTGGCCGAGTGGTCTAAAGCGCTGTCCGTTAAGGATCACAGCCATCTCACCTCTGTCTGCATGGGTTCGAGTCTCGGATTCAGCCAATGTGGGTATGTGAGAAAGCTTGCCAGTAGCTTCTCGTGGGTCGGCGATTCTCTCCGAGGTTTTCCCGGGTTCTTCCTCCACCATTAATACTGGCCGCCATGTATAGCCTATCGTGTGCTGAAAAATGGCGGTAAACCCTACAACAACAACTCAACTGACCATGTGCTGTTGCCGAGGAGCAAGCACTGTAACAGTAAGGTAAGCCTTCTAGGGAGAGGCAACACCATGTACATAGAGCAAAATAGAGAGATGTAAACAGTATTCATTTTTTGCACGTAAATCAGATCTTATACTATGACGCGTTTTCTCTCAATGTACGGCTCACTCGGTTGTTTTGGTTGGTTTACATATGCTTAATAATTCCCGTTACTGTGACTATCATTCATTCGATCCTCCTTTGAATGCATACGCCTTTTCGAATTCAAACATACTTGTGTTTGTTTTTCTTTAATTATGGTCGTATACGTATTGCATTTAATTTCCCCTTGACGGTATTTCATTACAGCCTATGTGTTGTCAACGAATACGAGAAACGAGAGTAGACTAAATGAGCTTGACGAAATCGTGAGTTATATTGGCCCTGTTTAATCCACGTGGATTAGATTTAGATTAGTAGGCGTGGATTAGATTTAGATTAGTAGACGTGGATTAGATTTAGATTAGTAGACGTGGATTAGATCTAGATTTGTAGACGTGGATTAGATTTAGATTAGTAGACGTGGATTAGATTTAGATTAGTAGACGTGGATTAGATTTAGATTAGTAGACGTGGAGACACCAGTACTTTTGTTATATAAAAATCATGCTGCTGTTCAAACATATTAGACTAGGATTGCTTATAACTTACCCTTCCTTATATAGGTATAGGTTTCAAATAAACTTACACCTCTGTTTCCTTCATTTCATGGTCATGTTAAGCATACCAATATGTTATTTCTGTCACTAACTGTATTCTTAGAATGTTTCAGAAGATGTTGCAGGGTTAGACCGACCCCACCTGTTCAAATGGCATCTAAATGCCACCGTTTGTAATATACTTCTGTTAGCGTATTAGGTGAGGATCGATTTATCGGGGCACAATGGTGACAAAGGGATTGGTGCATACGGTAAATTAATCTTAAGACTGCGACGGCTAGCATGATGTAGTAAAATGTAAAACACATTTATTTGCAATTCAACAGGAAATTAAAGTGAATGCAAACAATTACATTCATATAAAGTCACTGGCTACTGAGCTAATATCTTTTAAAATATTGTTTGTTTTGCATGAACATGTACGGGAAATACCGAAGTAGTAATCGTGCTTCCGTAATAATGATATTTCTTAGCCATGAGCTTAACGGTTATCCCTCTCAGATAGTGCAACTACAACTAGACTCATCGAAATTATAATAGTGATAAATATGACGGCCCTAATGAAATATACAGCAACATGAATATTATATGTGTATTATAAATTAAAATTGATGATTTCAATTTTTAGTGAATATTAAAAAAGATGACCTTAGTGAGATCAGGCGGTACAGCGTTATTAAAACCGCCGTGCTTTCAAATTCTTCATTAAGACAACGGATACTCATTCGTCATAAAACTACACAGAATTTACTCCTAATTGAAAAATTTAAATGAGTTATCATAACTATTATTATTTGTCTTATATAACTATTTATTATTAGTAGTTGCAGTATTAGTAGTACTAGCTATATCATTATTATTATTATTATTATTAGAGAGTAAATGTCAGGCACACACAGAGAGAGAGAGAGAGAGAGAGACTAAATGAGGAAAAATATGAACAAGCGTGCTACTCCTTCCGTGTTTACATATCAATTACTAAATGACAAGTATATCGCGAATTTAAAATGAAACATACGTATAGTCAATATATTTAATCTTTTTTCGTGTTATAAATCTCTCTTTAGTTTGAAGTAAATAAAGCTCGCCTAGTTTCCTCGCAATGACAAAGTAATAAAAGTATTAGTGTATCAATACTGGATCATGTACATTCTTAAGTTTCGAAAAGGAATGACTTTCCTTACACCCATTCCTGATGTGTCCGCTTGAAAATGTAATTATGCAACTATTGTATCCATTCTCAGTCCTTTAGAATATTGTTTATTTTCTCCCTTTATCGCTTTTATGGATTAATATGGAATATAAGTAAACAACACGCAATGGATTTAAATATGAACGAAAAATGAGAAACTGACCATGGACTATCAAAGGTTAAAACACGTCAAGTTCAATTTACCTTAGTTCCCTGGAGATACCAGAACCCATGTTGGATTCTAACATTTGGACTGTTATGTTGGGATGGGCCTCCCTCCCAACTTCTAAACCGAACCTGACAGAGGTCAGAGGATACAAAGAATAAATTTATAGTAGTCAGTTAAATTAAACCCAATCGCACCTACAAAGATTATATATATATATATATATATATATATATATATATATATATATATATATATATATATATATTTTTTTTTTTTTCTCTTGGCATCCGTCCGTCTACGGGAGACGATGGCGTAACTCCAAAGTAAGCTTTTGTTTATCCTTCTTTCTAGCTCTCTTTTCAGCTTGTTTTATTTTTCTCTCTTCCTCTGCGTTTTGAACTCCCTGCCTGACAGCTAGACGCCAGCTGGAACGGTTGTTTGCACAGCTCTCCCAGTCGTTGACATTGATGTTTGCCGTCTTCATATCCTTCTTTCAGACATCTTTGTAGCGCAGATGTGGTCGTCCAGTTGGTCGTGCAACTTCTGCTAACTCTCCATATAACAGATCCTTGGGAATGCGGCCTGGATCCATTATTTTGACATGGCCAAGCCAGCGAAGGCGCCTCTCGCTGAGAATGGAGAACATGCTGTTCATGTTGGCGCGTTCTAGAACCTCTGTGTTGGGTACTTTGTCATGCCACTGGATGTGCAGAATGCGCCGCAGACATCTCAAGTGGAAGCTGTTGAGTTTCCTCTCGTGTGTTGCATAGGTGGTCCATGTTTCGCTGCTGTAGAGAAGTGAGCTGAGCACGCAAGCTTGGTAGACAAGCAGTTTGGTCTTCTCTGTGAGGTTGGGGTTGTTCCAGACCCTCTGGTTAAGTCTGGCCATCACTGCTGCTGCCTTGGCAATCCTGCCATTCATCTCAGAATCAATGGAGAGTGAGCTGGAGATGTTAGACCCAAGGTATGTGAAGTTCTCGACAACTTCCAAGTTGTACCCATCGATGGAGATATATATATATATATATATATATATATATATATATATATATATATATATATATATATATATATATATATATGTATATATATATATATAGAGAGAGAGAGAGAGAGAGAGAGAGATGTAGGTAGATAAAAGCATCCCTAATAAACCCTGCTGAGATACGGGACATGTTAGTATTAGTCAAGGTTTATTTTTCTCTCCTTTACGCATAATTGCTTATGATTATAAACTCTAAAAAATATTGGCTTGCTTAGGTAATTATTTCTATATGCCTTAGGTACATCAAGAATAGGAATGTTACAAGCATTTCGTTATTATTCAATGTGGCGTTTAGGTTGATATCAGACGAGATGACCTATTCTTAAATTATGTCATTCATTGACGTACAGAAGACAATCCTGTACCTCAGACTTCAGTTATAGGTCGAGACAACCTCGTGCAAATAGATTCAGTGCATATGGTGTAGCTGTGTAGGGTGGGCGACAGCTACATTGGGGAATTTGCTGGTAGAGCAGACAAGCAAACATCTAGATTACATATGTATTTAATTCAAATTCAAAAGCTCTCTCCAACCACTTCAGCCGAGCGAACTTCATCCTGATATCATATTACTATAACTGGCTGTAACCTTGATTGTTTCTAGCACATAGATATGTGTTTCCTACATTAAACTAAACATTTGATATCTCACTAATAAGTTGTCTGGAATTTGATTTGAAAACATATAAATCATTATTATATATCTGATCAGACTCGCACTCACTTTCATCCACTTCCTCAAAATTTATATATTAAATAAATGTAGTTTAAGTGTAACGGTTGGCAAAGATTGTCAGATTTTAAGTATAAAATATATATTTCTTTAAAATCTCTACATAATATACTCATGCTAATCAGAGAAACATAATCTACTGCATTGTCTCTAATATTATCAGCATTTTCAAAATCTAAAACTAATTGTAAGTCCTGTAAATAATCAGTTAATTAATTTGCATAAACACAAATGACTGTTCTCACTTACATAGACCATAGAGCTAGACCTGTTAAACCAAATGTTTAATGTCCATAAGGTCATGGGGTGAGTGTGCTGTAAAGATTCTGCTTGTATTGTTTTGAAAGATGTGGATTCTATTCAACGTGACTATGTACAAGACTAGAAAATTGGAAAACAGTTAAATCATATAACAAATCCCTAATACACACACATGATAACCTTACAGCTGAGAATAAGTAAAACTGCCTAATAAATGAAGATTAAAGCTTAATAAAACATCATTTAATTACGAAAAGAGAAAGCAACATATCTTACTACTTCTTGTGCTTATAGTCGCTAGCAGACGTACATCACATAGGCCCTAACAATGCATCCATTGCTAACCAAAATAGCAACTTTGACCTGCCATTGAAAATTATAGCTTCTTTGGTAATAAATGGTATTAACATTCTGACAGTTTTAGGTCACCTGAGATCAGCCCCAGGCTCTCACTCAGTTGTAACCATAAATGCCTTATGATAACATTCCAACCATATATGCCTTATGATAACATTTCAACCATAAATGCCTTATGATAACATTCCAACCATATATGCCTTATGATAACATTCCAACCATATATGCCTTATGATAACATTTCAACCATATATGCCTTATGATAACATTCCAGCCATATATGCCTTATGATAACATTCCAGCCATATATGCCTTATGATAACATTCCAACCATATATGCCTTATGATAACATTCCAGCCATATATGCCTTATGATAACATTCCAGCCATATATGCCTTATGATAACATTCCAACCATATATGCCTTATGATAACATTCCAGCCATATATGCCTTATGATAACATTCCAGCCATATATGCCTTATGATAACATTCCAGCCATATATGCCTTATGATAACATTCCAACCATATGTGCCTTATGATAACATTCCAGCCATATATGCCTTATGATAACATTCCAGCCATATATGCCTTATGATAACATTCCAGCCATATATGCCTTATGATAACATTCCAACCATATATGCCTTATGATAACATTCCAGCCATATATGCCTTATGATAACATTCCAGCCATATATGCCTTATGATAACATTCCAACCATATATGCCTTATGATAACATTCCAGCCATATATGCCTTATGATAACATTCCAACCATATATGCCTTATGATAACATTTCAACCATGTATGCCTTATGATAACATTTCAACCATAAATGCCTTATGATAACATTCCAACCATATATGCCTTATGATAACATTCCAGCCATATATGCCTTATGATAACATTCCAGCCATATATGCCTTATGATAACATTCCAACCACAAATGCCTTATGATAACATTCCAACCATATATGCCTTATGATAACATTCCAACCATAAATGCCTTATGATAACATTCCAACCATAAATGCCTTATGATAACATTCCAACCATATATGCCTTATGATAACATTCCAACCATATATGCCTTATGATAACATTCCAACCATAAATGCCTTATGATAACATTCCAACCATATATGCCTTATGATAACATTTCAACCATATATGCCTTATGATAACATTTCAACCATATATGCCTTATGATAACATTCCAACCATATATGCCTTATGATAACATTCCAACCATATATGCCTTATGATAACATTCCAACCATATATGCCTTATGATAACATTCCAGCCATATATGCCTTATGATAACATTTCAACCATATATGCCTTATGATAACATTTCAACCATATATGCCTTATGATAACATTCAAACCATATATGCCTTATGATAACATTTCAACCATATATGCCTTATGATAACATTCCAACCATATATGCCTTATGATAACATTTCAACCATATATGCCTTATGATAACATTCCAACCATATATGCCTTATGATAACATTACAACCATAAATGCCTTATGATAACATTCCAGCCATATATGCCTTATGATAACATTCCAACCATAAATGCCTTATGATAACATTCCAACCATATATGCCTTATGATAACATTTCAACCATATATGCCTTATGATAACATTTCAACCATATATGCCTTATGATAACATTCCAACCATATATGCCTTATGATAACATTCCAACCATATATGCCTTATGATAACATTCCAACCATATATGCCTTATGATAACATTCCAACCATATATGCCTTATGATAACATTCCAACCATATATGCCTTATGATAACATTTCAACCATATATGCCTTATGATAACATTCCAACCATATATGCCTTATGATAACATTTCAACCATATATGCCTTATGATAACATTCCAACCATATATGCCTTATGATAACATTTCAACCATATATGCCTTATGATAACATTCCAACCATATATGCCTTATGATAACATTACAACCATAAATGCCTTATGATAACATTCCAGCCATATATGCCTTATGATAACATTCCAACCATATATGCCTTATGATAACATTACAACCATAAATGCCTTATGATAACATTCCAGCCATATATGCCTTATGATAACATTCCAACCATATATGCCTTATGATAACATTACAACCATAAATGCCTTATGATAACATTCCAGCCATATATGCCTTATGATAACATTCCAACCATATATGCCTTATGATAACATTTCAACCATATATGCCTTATGATAACATTTCAACCATATATGCCTTATGATAACATTCCAACCATATATGCCTTATGATAACATTCCAACCATATATGCCTTATGATAACATTCCAACCATATATGCCTTATGATAACATTCCAACCATAAATGCCTTATGATAACATTTCAACCATATATGCCTTATGATAACATTCCAACCATAAATGCCTTATGATAACATTCCAACCATATATGCCTTATGATAACATTCCAACCATATATGCCTTATGATAACATTCCAGCCATATATGCCTTATGATAACATTCCAGCCATATATGCCTTATGATAACATTCCAACCATATATGCCTTATGATAACATTCCAACCATATATGCCTTATGATAACATTACAACCATAAATGCCTTATGATAACATTCCAACCATATATGCCTTATGATAACATTCCAACCATATATGCCTTATGATAATATTAGCGTGAGAAATTAGTGTGAGTATGTTGTCGGTTTTATTTAGTTGTAATCTAGCCATCAAACTTGCTAGACCAAACCATGTTTTGTGTTATTTAGCGAAACATAACGTGGTGTTTGAAGGGGAACTTCTGGAAAAAGTTGGAATTTTACCATTTTTACCATTTCTGGAAACATAACGCGGTGTTTGAAGGGTAACTTCTGGAAAAGGTTGGATATTTACCATTTTTACAATTTCTCGAAACACAACGTTGTGTTTGAAAGGGAACTTCTAGAAAAGGTTGGATTTTTACCATTAAGACTTGTATCTCCATAAGAATTCTGAAATTTGGACACACAAGTGTGTTGGTTAATTTTGACCTCATCGATAAACTAAAAAAAACTCATTCAGCCACCTGAAATGGGCTTTAATTCCTACCACCTAGCAGAAACTTGGAGGAGGTGAAAGCAGATTATGCAGTGTTACTTGGATGTTGTGCTTACAGATAAAGAAGGCAAAGAAAAATTCAGTGATTTCCTATGTATTATTGGCCAGGATGGTAGTGACATTTACAACACATTTACATTTGAGGCCAATGAAGATGAATAAAAATTGATCCACTGATCAAAACGTTTGAGGATTATTGCAGTAACAAGCAGAAAATTAACATTACATTAGAAAGGCACATATTCAATACAAGAATACAACAAAAAAAAAAAAAAAATGAAACCATTGACCACTATGTAACTGAACTTAAATTGATTGCAAAGAACTGGAAATTTGAAAATCGACAGGATGAAATGATTAGAGATAGAATTGTCCGTTGGAATAATTCTGAAAAAGTAAAAGAAAGATTTTTACGAGAAGATCAATTGACATTACAAAAAGCACTGGCTATCTGCAGAGCAGACGAAGAATCCAAAAAGTAAATTCACAGTATGCAAAATGAACAGCTGCATCAGATGTTCATGGTGTGAAAATGAAGAAAAAAGAAAATAAAATGGCACAAACAAAAAAAAGACCGACAATATTATACATGAACTCAACTCCAGATTATTCAAATGTGGTTAATGTGGCAAATTACATGCAAAAGGTAGGTGTCTAGCCTATGGAAAAACTTGCTACAAGTGTCGAAAGCAGCATCATTTTCTGAAATGCTGCAAGACAAAACGGGTGCATGGTATGCAAGAATACTCAAGTGAAGAGGAAGAAATCTTTTGTAGGAACAGTGTGAAAGGTAAACACTGAAATCAGTGACAAAGAAGAATGGTACGTCACTCTGACTCTTCACGGAACTGATGTCAAATTTAAAATTGATACTGGCTCGCAAGTAAACATCATTCCAAATCATTTTTGAAACAATGAACATTGACAACGTTGAATTAAAACCAAGTAAGACATTTCTCAGAAGCTATGCTGGTGACAAACGAATTGTCACAGTCAAATACAAATTAAACTGCAAAAATCACGAATTTGATTTTTATACCACAAAAGCAAACCTATCTTCTATCCTTGTGTTCAGAGCCTCTCAAGATTTGTACTTAATACAAGTTGTTTGCAATGTTCACAGGAATAAGGACAGTCATATCGTGAAAGAATTCCCCAGTGTGTTCAAATGTCTAGGATGCCTAAAACAACAATATCGTGTTGCAAATGACAACAAAAAGTAAAACCTGTCATTAATCCATCAAGAAAAGCCTTACTAGAACCACTTAAATCAACATTGGAAGAGATGGTTCGCAAAAATGTAATGCGGAAAGTTGAAGAACCAACAAAATGGGTCAGTTCATTAGCAGTTGTGGAAAAACCAAAGTCGGTAAACCTGCGAATTTGTCTAGATCCGATACATTTGAATCAAGCGATCAAGCGAGAGCATTATCAACTTCCTAAAATTGAAGAGATAACCACAAGGATGGCTGGTGCTAAGGTTTTCTCCATACTAGATGCCAGTCATGGTTTCTGGCAAATATCCCTGAATGAAGAAAGCCAGTTATTGACTATATCTAACAGTCCGTTTGGTGGATATTGTTACCTGAGAATGCCTTTTTGTGTTACATCTGCTCGTGTAGTGTTCCGCGAAACGCATGTCACAGTGTTTTGAAGACCTGCCTGGGGTGAAGACTGATAGAGATGTCATAATTGTTTGGGGAACATCACAGTAAGATCATGCTGGTAAACTAAAATATGTTTTAAAGAGAACCATTAAATAAATCCGACACTGAATTTTAAAAAAGCCAGTTTGGACTAACACAAGATTGCTACGTGGAACACATGTTGACATCATCAGGTATTACACCTGATCCAGAAAAAGATTAACAATCACAGAAATGCCCGTTATGACGGACAAGAAAAGAACTGGGTACAGTCAACTACTTAGCTAAATTTTTCCCAATTATGTCTGCAGTGACAGAACCAATCAGAGCACGTTTGAAACGTGACACTCAATTTGTTTTGGAATTTGTTTGGGAAACGGTACTGAAACATGCATTTAAAGCGAACAAACAGATTCGAAGCAAGGAACCTAGGTCGAAATACTTCGATGTTAAGAAGCCTGTTTTTGTTAGTTTTGATGCGTCAAAATCAGGACTTGGAACAGTGTTAATGCAGTCAGGCATTTGCATAAAGGTCCTTCACAGATGTAGAAACAACGTATGCACGGATCAAAAGAGAACTGTTTGCTATGTTATTTGGTCTTAACAAATTTAATCAATATAGTTAAGGTCGTCAAGTAAACGTTGAATCGGATCATAACGCTCTGGAATCAATCCTCAATACACCTCTAAACTTCAGGGAATGCTTTTACGTCTGCAGAAGTACAGTTCTGACTTAAGGTATTGTCCAGGAAAAGAGTTAATTGTAGCAGATACATTGTCGAGAGCATACAGACAGACAGACACATCTGAGATGAACATGGATAGTGAAAGTGAGTGATATGTGCATAAGATCATGTCAAATGTATAGAGTGCAGATACACACTTAGACACCAAATATAATGGAACTAAACGTGATAATAAAATGACCGAATTACGCGAAACGATTGAAAAGGGATGGCCAAATGATAAACATCTCATACCTTTTGAAATCATGAATGTCTGGAACTGCATATATGAACTTTGAAAATGGACGGATAAGTTCTAAAAGGAGAGAAGATTGTAATACAAGATGCCATTCAAAAATAAATCCTGAAAGAATTGCAAAAAGTCATATGGGCATTGAGAAGACAAAGCAAACAGCAAGAGACCTTACGTATTGACCTGGCATGAATGCACATATTGCAGACACAGTATGGAACGGTTCTACTTGGCATTAATACAGAAAGTCAAATAAAAAAGAACCATTGACGTCTAGACAACCTACCGCACGAAGAAAAATCGTTGGAATATATTTATTTATGTGGAATAATTACAACTGTCTTGATAATAGACTATTGATCCATATATTTTGAATTTGCCAAGTTAGAAAATACACAAGCAAGCACAGTAATCACAAACACAAAGTCAGTTTTTGCAAAGCATGGAATACCACGAGAAGTAAAGGGTGGTAATGGACCACTGTTCTCCTCAAAAGAATATGATCGGTTTGCACAAACAATGGGATTCAAGCATACAATAAGGCAGACACAGATGTGAAAGATTCATATTTATCGATATTGGAGTATTGAAATACACAATTGATGACACAGGCTCTCCGGAACAAGAACTGATGAATCGAAGACTTCGATCCACTTCGCATACTACCAATATGCAGCGTCCGCAAGTTATAAAATAGAGAAACCTAACTTGGAAACGGGGTGAAAAGAAAAATCAGCAAAAGAAACAGTATGGCAGAACAGCTGAGGAGCTTCCAAATCTGACTTCTGGAGACAAAGTAAGTATCAGAATACAAGAGCTTTGCCTTTTGGGAACCAGCTGTAGTTGTCCGGCTAATTAGAACGGCAAGGTCATATGATGTGAAAACCCTGGATGGTACCATATACAGGAGAAAACGAAGACATGTGTTACCAGATATATACGATACATACGAATATACTAACAAGGAGGTAACTGAACTGAATGACAAGATGCAGTTACTCATCAATGAACCAAACCAGACAGGGGAGATTAGAACAAGGAGTGGACGTAGAATAAATAAGATTGCAAGATATAGAGATTTTGCGATGCGATCTTGATAGCTGTTCTGAATTATGTTATGTCTTGTAAACATTAGAAACTGGAAGTAGTCAAGGACATAATAATACATCTGTTATATCAAATAAGTTTTTTGCAGTGATAACAACTGGATTGAAGGACAAACTATTTTAGTGGCAAAGCCAATATATCACCATGTACTTATTTTCATGAGTATAAGAATGATTGTGAATGTCATAGGGCTAGAACTTACTTTGAACTACAATTAGTAAAACTTTTCCAACTCATCGGAAACTATTTCAGATATATATTTATGTGCAAAATAGACCATTGTCAAATTTGAATATGTTTACAAATTTATAACAAGAGAGAAGAAGAAATGAATGTGTGGATTAAAAAAGCACAAAATTCATTGTTAGGGGGAGTTGTGGTAATTTTCGGTATTAACATTATGTTGTTACAAAAGATCTGACAGTTACGGGTCACTTGAGGTCAGCTTCAGCCTCTCACTCGGTTGTAACCCTATATGCCTTATGATAACTTTAGCGTGAGAAACTAGTGTGCGTGTGCTTACTGTTTTAGTCAGTTGTGATCTAGCCATTGAAGTAGTTAGACCAAGCCATCTTTTGTGTTATTTTGCAAAATATAACAGTTTATTTTATTATTTGAAAATTGGAGTTAAGCACCTACCTAAAAGGCTTAATGAAACAAAATACTTTTTTTACGGTGAGAATTTAGTAAACATTTTGAAGAATACAGATCAGATAATGATTCGTTCATTCTCATATACTACAGCTACTTGAGACCAATGCAAACATACGCCTCTTATGCTAGCATTCCTTTTCGACTTCCTAACTTGTAGGCCACAAGAAAACTAATGTACTCTTTTCAGCAAATGTCTGCACCTGGACGCTTTTAGAGTCAAAACGACTGCTCGATCACTCAACTGTGTCAAGTTAGATCCCAGCCATTTTAAATATTTGCGTCTATAATGGATACTAAATGCGGCCGAAAGTATAACGTCATTCTATAAGCACTACACCCATTAACTATACCGGAGTTCCCGCAGTTGTAAACACATGTAATATGAATGTGCAGTTGTGTAGTTTTAAGAACATATATAGTAGATCGATACTTACAAAATGTAAATAAATCCCTTACAACGTAAGCGTCTGGTGTGTGCGTTCCTACACCGCGTACATCTGGGGAACGTTAGGTAACTCTTATCAGTCCAAAACATTTATTAAAGCATGTATGTACAAGCAATCTACGAATAAGTGCCCTTACCTGCCTGGCATGTGAGGTTGTAAGTTATTACTACAGGCCCTTCTCGAGAGTTAAAATGACTTCGCCTCTTATGGGTTTTCTTCCAGATAAGACCTCTCTCAAATATGCATCCCGAGATTCCATTGCCAGAACGAGGCTAACATAGCAAGCTGTAGCAGAAGCTGCTGTAATTATGGATGCCGCTAGTAATACTAGCAGAAAATCAGCACAACATTGTTGTGTGCCCGATTGTAAGTCAGCTTCACGATATGATCCAATACTTCATTGTCCTTGAATCTTAAGATTCCTACATTGCAAAAGAAATCGATAACAAATATAAAAGAGATGAAAGCCCACACTTTCAAGCGAGTATTCTCAATTTATCCACTTTTCGCTCAAGTTAAATGAAGTTCTGCACTTTAATATTTGTTTTCAAAATATAAAGTAATGTTTTATATTTCATTTTATTTAATCTTTCCAGCTGTGTTTTACTATTTCTCAGTATATGAAAGTTCTTCATTCCAAAGATGTTCTCTCTTTTACCGCACAAAAAATTCACTTACTACTCAATGGTAATATTTTAATAAAAGCCTGAACTACTTCCTCTTAGTAATGTGTATTAATCTTTTTATGCAAGACATTTAATTATTTTGCAAAGTGAACAGTCGTGTGTTCAAAACATTTTGCAAAGTATGATTACACGTCGTAGACACCAGTACAAAACAGACTATGCTCTGAAGCAATGCCATTCATCTTTGGATGGAGCAGTGAGAAAATACCAAGGAGACCCTAAAAAAAGTTCTTGCTTCTAAAGAACCACGTACAGCTTCTAAAAGGTAATTAAGATTATGTTTTGTAAAATGAGCTAAAAATATCAACAAGAAAATACTTTCTCGCATTCTCGTTAAATTCTTTAAGTACCTCATAGCATCTCTGATCATCAACAGATGGTGCAACTAAATATAATTTATCCCATTTTAACCACCTCATTACCAAATCATGCAACAGCTGAGTTTTTCCACTACCAGATGGACCTATTATTAACATTCTAATAGAATTTGGCAACGCAGCATGATGTTTAACTGGTTCTTGTTTTTTTTTTTTTGTAGTGGAAAAATCAAAACCATTCATGATATAAATATACTATGGATCTATATTGTGTAAAATGTAAATCACGCGCATCAACGATTGATCCAATTACAGTTAAAACACGCAATAACAGATCAACTATTACTGGTAAATGCGCTGTTTGTGGCACAAAAAAGTTCAGATTTATAATAAAAAACTACGGAGGTGATCTTGCCGCACAATTAACAAAATTGCCTGGTGTTCCCTGGGCTTAGTATCCTGGAGAAAAACATCTTCCCGGATATAATTATTATGGTCCAGGAACACGACTCGATATCAGACTTGATGAAAACGATCAACCAAAATTAAATGAAGATCCTGTAAATGCCATTGACAGAGCATGCTACGTTCATGATATTGCTTATCGAAGCAACGATCTACAACAAAGGCATCTCGCGGATGTAAAATTGATTCACACATTAAATTCTATTTCTAGTAAATCTATTAGAGAAAAATTATCAAGTTGGTTGATAAAATCAGCAATGAAAGGTAAATTAGCGTTATTAGCTGGTAATTAATATGATGGGATCGATTTAATATTCTCCTGCGGGATTTTGGAAAGGTAAAGCAGCAATAAATAAACTCGCTAAAGCCGCTCGAGTAAAGATTCCAACTGATGCATCGTGGTTATCCAAACAAGCGGTGTGGCAAATTTATTTACCACCACCAAAACGAATTCCGTTTGCTCATTTTGACGTTAGTGTTCCTAATGAAGTTCATCAAGCCGATATAATGTTCTTTCATCATGATATTATTGGTTTAAAAATATACAAGTATATACTCACCGTAGTTGATATTGCAAGCAGATATAAAGAAGCGGAACCACTAACAAATAAAACAGCCGTTGATGTTGCAGATGCGTTTAATAAATATTATCAACGAGGACCATTAAAATGGCCAAATTTACTTCAGGTTGATCCTGGCAGAGAGTTTTTAGGTGCCGTCTAATTTTTAATGAAACAAAATAACGTTAAAATACGTCGCGGACTCACTGAAATTCACCGCGATCAGGCAATTGTTGAGCGATTTAATAAAACTCTAGCTGAGAGATTATTTGGATATCAGTACGCGAGAGAATTTATTCAGGATTCAAGATCATACGAATGGACTAAAAGATTACCATCTGTAATATCAGCGATAAATAGCGATCCAACACGAGCAATAAATATGAGACCGGCTATCGCGATTACAAAAAAAATTATACCAATAAAAAGACGTGATTTTTCAACACAACCAGTGCTAGATAGTATGACCGTACGATATTTAAATAAAGACGGTGAACTTGAGGGCGGCAGAAAAAGAGCAACTGATCCAATTTGGAGCATTACAACACATAAAATATCTACAGTAACAAGATCAACCGGTAGACCAGCAATTTATGCACTTGATTCATCTGCTCCTCAACGCGGTTTTACACGTGAAGAATTACAAATAGTTCCAGCAGATACTCAATTACCACCTAAATCACTTAACTAGCTCCACGATTACGATTACACTCAAGACAGGTCAACATAATATTTTCTTTTGTATGACCACAACGGTTATCTTTTCTATCTGCGTTAAATTGTCTTGGATCATTTTTTTGGTATTTCCACAACATTATACAATTACAAATCGCGCAATGATTATTTTGCTGTTGCTTTAGCGATACAATAAATTCCACATGAAGGTCAAATTTGTAATTATAATTTTTTCTCATACTGCTCATAACTGGATAATTTTTTTCTTAATACGTCATTGTGACAAATATCATCATTAACCGCTACCTCAAGAACAATTCTACAGAGGTGGGATATTTTTTAACCCGAGATACCGCTAAATAAACTAAATTTGACCACTCCACACGATCATCAACAATCCAGACTCGTGTATCAGCGATAGTTAATCCTTGCGACGAGTGAATTGTCATTGCATATCCAAGTGTCTAAGGAGATTTATTCACATGCAGCGCACATTCAGCAACATCAGTATCAACCAAAACAATATCATTTATTACTAAATTTTGCTTTACTGATTCTCCTGGCACATCAACGTCAATATTTTGTTGTCGCGTATCTGCTGGTCGATAATAAAGCGGGACTTACTCGTTGGGAAATTTTATTTTATGTAGCTGAAAAAACTTCTCTTGAATTTTATCATTAACTATTTTTCTGCTAGCAACTATTAAATCATTTGGTCTCCACGCAAGTGGAAAATTTCTCATCGATGTTTCTGAGATTACTTTTTCTCATTACATCACACTGAATTTTATTTGACTGCAATCGAATTAATTTCCTAAAATTCAAAAATTTTTCGTCAAGAGATCTATAATCAGTATCAAATTCTTCATAATAATCAACAAAACCTTTTAACCAGTCATGAGGAGATTTTCCATCAATAGGGTTAGGTTGACCGTGATCTCCGCACATTATTACCGCGGTATTTCTAGATAATAACCAATCGAGAAATGTTTTTAGTATCTCAACAGATACAGTACATCATCCCAAATAATTACTTTTGGAATATATTTTTCCCCCATTCGCGAGGATGTCCACGTTCCACCGTTATATTTAAAAAGCTGTGATAAATACACGAATTAACCCCATGCTGCTTCATTTCTCGAGCGAGTCTGTGTGGTGGCGTTAACACAATCATATCAAAGTCGTGAAATAGTTTTATTAACCGCGTTGTTTTACCTGAACCACCTAATCCATTTACGTAGACTGTTTTATATCGCTATATTGGATCGTGCACAGATGGTGCCAACGATATTTCTGATATTTCACCGCAGCAATAATTATCTCTAAGTATTACATCAGCTGATGCACAATAATCAAGTATTTGTTCGCGCTTTATTCTCCATGATCCCCACTCAGTTTCTGCTAACGAACTTAGCAATGATGTGTATTTAGCTTCAATATAGAATGTATCAGTAGCAACCCTAACTGCGAGTTTAGGAAACTTATTTATCATTGATAGTAAATTTATACTCACGTACGCGAGTACAGATGATCTTAAATGAGTATATTGCAGGGATTCTCCATCAATATAACTAACAACGGTACCTAATTTTTTTCTGTCGGATAAATGAACAACTTCTCGACTACAAAATGTATTTTTTGCAGCGGTATCAGCAATTATAAAATCTAATTCAACATCACCCATGATTAATCTAGAATGATGTCTTTGGTGATCATACGCGCCACCCTGAGTAAATTTACCTATTATTTTTCTACCTAAATCTTTTGCTGTTTTCTCATCGTGATCCGTTGGCAACCACACAGAAGTTTGTTTTCGATACGATATAATTGCCTCACTGATTATCAGTGATTTTAACATCAAACAGTCCAACATATATCTTAATAGTACTATTGGTACCCAACGTTGTTTCGAAAAGTTTTTTCCAAACCAAATATAGCATATTTTATGAAGATCCCTAGCAAATTCAAACGATACTACACGAGCGAATCCAGTTAACGGAAAATCTGGCAGCGGACCATTAATTGCTACACGAGTCATTTCATGTGTCGGATGTCCAAACTCCTTAAAATACTCAGCACAATCACCTAATCCTAGAAAACTTCCAGGATAACAAGCTATCATATCAACAGATATCATACAACTATGGTCGTACCTGGTATTCCATAATCCGCCGTGACCGTATTCAATACAACTTGATTGTACATCACTGAGAAACTCATTTCGCGTTGGCTTCCACGAGTTTTTCTTTCTAGCAACGTGAGCAGCATCTGATGGAACCGTGAAACAATTAATTAATAGTTCATCAGCTATTGAATACTTTTCTAATAACTGTTTCATCTCATTATGAAGAGATTCCTTGCGGTATAAATCTCCGTTAACCCGAACAAACTGATCATACTTTTCATCGGAGCTTTTAAACAGCCACATTGATACCGGATCGGATTTACTTATTTCGTAAATAAAATCAAACATCCCCCGAAGAATAGAATTTAACAACACGATCTCGCGGAAATATTGTTACCACGGATGTCCAAGCGTGACAGTTATGGTCAATTATTTCTATTGGAGATCCTCGCGATTTAGTTACTGACGAGTATAAAATCTCCCCCGATAGTGTTTTTACCATCATAGGAAATTTTAACCTCCTTGATAATGCAGCAACATCATTTATAGATGCTCCATCATTAAGTGATTCAGCCCATGATGTTATTTTCTCACGTCGCAAATCAGTTAAACCCGATCCGCGTTTTGTTTTTGTACAGTGCTCCATTACTCGTTCTGCTACACAATTTAGATTCCCAGATATTTCCATCGGAGCAAGATTTTCGATATCGGGTTTATCATTTAATTTATAAAGACCATAAACAACAGCGGTAACAGGATAGGATCGATCGTAACATGGTTTATCTAAACCAGTTAATTGTCCTGGCTTAGAGTTTTATGTAAAATTATAGTTTATTTTCCCACCAAAGATCGGATCGCGTTTATCGCGAATTATCCACACATCTAAATCATTCGTTTGCACAATAAATTTATTCGAAAAATATACTTTTCATCATTAAGACTTTCAATTAATTAATTCGCTCGTTCATCATTCATTGTAAAATCAATATCACTAGTTTTCCAAGTGGACCATACGTGAGATGCACCATCTTTGTAGAATTTCTCCTTGGTAGAATCAGTCTCGGTTAAAATCTGCTCAACTCCATCAAGATCAAATATTTGATTCATATTATATATTAGACAAATATCTAACTATATAATGAATCAGTGCAAGTGGTTAATGATCGGTTCATTGACTTGTTACAATAAATCATGCAAAAGTGAATTTTGTGGTGAGCATTTACAAGGTATTCGTAAATGTCATTTAGGACCTATAAGATGTATTCAGTGTGATGTTGGAGTTAGAGGAAAAACTCATTTGTGCTTAAAATGTGGCGCTAAAGCTATAGAGAACTCAAGCGACATTACGACAAAAAAATACCGACGATGACAAAATCATCAAGTGCGAAGAGGATTATCTCAATAGATTTCCAAACAGATCTGATTTAGACAAATGATTATTGTTATATGAATCCATCATTTATGAAGCATTCAATCATTAATAACTGCGAACCATCCTGCGATGGTGTTGTCAGACACATTAAACTAAAAAAATGTGTTGGTACTATAAATAAATTTGCTTATCTTCATTTTTTGGCCGGAAAAAAAGATTATCTCAACCAGCGTTTTGTGTTTGAATGTTTTCATGGACTAATTAAAGATAATCTTGTAATTGACGCATAGACGGAGACACACTAAATAATTCTATACAAAACCTTCAAGCAATTACTCCTAGCGAGAATTCTTCGCCGGAAAAAAACCGGTCGTAACACAAATAAAAGCGCTAAGGCAGTTAAATCAATAAATATGGAGACCAGCGAGGAGATGATATTTCAGTCGATGACCGCCGCTGGTAAATATTTTAGCATCAACACTGCTTCAGTACGACGAACTGCAGAAAAAATATACAAATCAACGTTCTCATATCGGTTTGGTGACTTGATTTTGTTCTCATATATTCCTCTGATACTTGATGATGACGATAACTAAAATCAGTCTTATTCAAGTAATTAGTTATCAACACTATTTTTTTTGTTTTTGATAAATGATATTTGTGATAGATGAATAACGAAAATATCAACAACGTGATTAATGCAATTGAAAAATTAAAATTATCAGGAATAAAATTATCAGATGAACTAATTCCTAAAAGGATAATTCCTGATATCGTGACAATATTACAAAATAAATATGACGGTAGATACACACTGTCGTCCGAATACAGGTTAATAAAGAAAAGTCAATCTGCGGTTTATCGATTATTAGCTACCGTAGAAGAATTACAAATAAAAAAAATTGTTAATTTATCTCGCGCAATCGAAAAAATTAGATCGGAGTTATCTAACGAGTATGAATCAGCAAGAACAGTCAGTGTCCGCGTAAGACATTTAAAAATATTGATGGACAACGAAGAGGAATCAACTACAATCTAAAATTAATTATTTTACTGAATTAATTATTGTACTCAATTAATTTTTTTTATTGAAATATTTAAATTTTGCTGAAATTTCAGGTAATTTGCATAAATTTCTTGATTTTGACTACCAAATACGCTATGAGAATTAATAAGTCAAACAATTTTGTAATTTTGACTACCAATTACCACATCAAAAATTAAAAATCAAACAATTTTGTAATTTTGACTGCTAAATACCCCATCAAAAATTAATAAATCGATTATTTTTCAGTAAAAAAACTGATTATTAATTAATTTAGTAGTTTTTGTTCATTTTTCTAGGTTTTTATCTATTTTTTTGTTTGTTTTTTCTCTATAGAAAGGTAAAAATATACTCAGGATTTTATAAGTAAATTAATACTTAATGTTTGTCCGCGCAGATCAAGTAAATTTCCAGACTGATCCGTTAATCTGAAATTCATTCTTGATAATAATCATTATGACATCTCAGATAAACCGGATTAATTGGTTCTTGCACAATTAAAAAGCCAGGGGGTATATCTTTTGATGAAAACGAATAGAGAATAAAACCCTGTTGAGCTTGATTTGATATTGACGCGTCTGCGCTGTAGCTGTTTTCGACGATATCACACGTTAAATTGACTGCGACAACATTTGTTATATTTCCTGGTTCGACCGAAATATGCCGTCCGCGCCCAAATTGATCATTATTATGTCTAAGGATACTCGCTGGTGGTAATGATCTTCTCCACGCGGTGTGCATTTCAGGAAATAACTCATCAATGACATCGCTGACTGATTTTCTTAATTCAGGTACGGTATAATCGGGAAATTTATAATTTGGTAAAGTTGCTTCTGTTAACGAATACGCGTCTGAAAATGATTGTTTAGCGGTTAAATCCTTAGCATTAATTGTTACCTGAATAATTACTTGGTTAATATTTTCCATGTCGGCTGCGAGCTGATTTAATACTTCTACGCTTTTAATAATATCGCTACATGAACCTGATACATTAAAAGTACACTCTTGAAAATCCCGCCGTAGCAGCTGTAGTTGATTTTTATGCTCTTGATTAATGTATTTAAAATACTCAATAATATCACAGAACTCAAAAAATGTATTAAAAATTTCTTCATCTTTAGCAGTTGCAGTAAGGTCGCACAATATATTGCTTTTATGTCTCAGGATAATTTTGCTACTCCAAATTACATATTTTATCCCAAATAAATGTTGTTTGTAATTTGGATCAATATGATGATGAGATTGCCTGTCTGTGGTACAATCGGATTTTATAGGTTCTGGCGGCGTTGGTGGTGTTGGTGGTTAAATTTCAGGCCAACCTAGAACGGTTCTAATCGAAGACTGATAAATATCCACGGCATAATTAGGTGAAGTTATCTCAATAATCGAAGATAACGTTGGTTCGTGAACTGATATTTTTGATTCCAGGTTCTTTTTCTCCGGTAATATTTGTTATTCTAAGTAGTAACTCATTATTAATTTCTTCGATTTGATAACTACCTGTTGCTAATCCAACGACGGTCCAGTCAGGTGTTCCGTCTGGTTTGTTTTTGTTCGCGAACACGATCGAGTTATTTGATATTAACGAGACAAATGGTTTTGATCTAATATTAGGCCAGCCATAATATACTCGCAATTGTGATAGCGCGATTTCATTTATAGGAATCGCGATTGGAAAATTAATACTAAATTCTGGCTTAGTCGAGCTTGCCGAGATCATTGTTTTGTGCGGAATTGTGTTCGTAACTATCTGCTGGAGAAACTCGGTCATTATTTTTATTTATATGTTTAATACCAGCGGAATTACACACGGTAATCATCTCTAAATACTCGATGTCAGGTATAATTCCTTCATTTAGGCTTCTCGATACCAACAAAGAAAGTTTTGAATAAGCAACTTTTGCTGTGTGTAATTTTATCGCCTAATCAGATAATTTTTCTACCGCACAGGTACATACTTTTTTTGTAATTATATTAAAAACACCAGCAATTGTTGTTGTTGCTGAAATAAAGATCGTGACAGCTACCGGAGCTAGCATTGTTACCGTGGATAATACAACACCTGCAGCAACAACAACCGCGGATACCGAGTAGACTAATACATCAGCGATAACTAGTCGTATTTGGTATGTTTTTGTCTTTATCGTGTACACGTCAATGATGCCTTTTAATTTAGTTTGCCACTCACGTGCTTGATTATACCTGTATTGGGATGCACTATCGCGAGTGATCATTATATTTTTATCATGATTCAAATGTTTTATCTAGTAAATAATTGAGGAGATTCAGCTATAAATTCCATGACCCACCAGAATGATGTTGGATTTGTTGTCTTATCAGTTTCTAACGTAAATATTTCTTCAACATTTTTATTTAATAAAACAGTTAAAAATCCACGAAACCTATCGCTGGGATGTCGCCACTCATATTCTTTAGTTATCATTCTAAATCTCACCGGGGAAAAATATATAGTCTATATACGCCAGTAACTAATGCGGTGTATTTAAAGGTATTATTTTCTGGCGTCCATGTTGATGATCCCGTCGACGTTATATATACATATTATTGACCAGTGATGAGTTTATCCCTGTTGGAACTTTAATAAAGCTAGTTTCTTCAATAATTCCAGGAATTAATAATTCAGTTCCTTTGAGAAACTCGATGCTGGTATTGATATCAGCGATTTTTGTGTTAATTTCATCTATGTTTTAATAGTTTCATTGATTTTTTTAACAGTTTCTTGCAAATTTGCAAAATCACTTACGTGAGTGGTATACTCATTCGTCGAATTATATCATTTAATTTGATATTACTTGCTTTTAATTTTCCGTGTTGATCTTGAAAAATAACAACTTCATCAGGATCTATTCCCGATATTGCTAAATGATTGTTAACGTCGTCTTTTGTTGCATGCTTTGATAAATCCACGTCAACGATTTTTTTTTAATGTTCTTGAGAACAGGGATCTTCCGTAAATGTCAACCATTATTTGTAATTGATTTATTCAATTTATCAGAAGTATACTCGTGAACGACCTTATGATATGGTTTAGTTGATGTTGATATTGCATCAAGAACATTAATTGCTTCGATACCACATATTGAAGGATCGGTTAGTGTTTGTGTTGGTAACGTTGAATACCAAATTGGAGCGTTTGATTGTTTTGCGTAACTAAGAAATTCCCGTGGTGGTGCTAATCCGTACGAGTCAAAATAAACAATTTCACGTGGATTAATCGCGTACGAGACCCAGTGTGTTCCTGGACCAAAACTCGAATCCAGATTTATAATACCTATCTAGTTTAGGTTTGGATGTTCCGGTAGTTGATTTCTCATAAATGCACCTCTGAAGGATTTTATTTTTAGATTTTAGCTGCATTAGTTAAGTCAATATTTGACATTGGGGTGATATTTTGTTTTAAAATTGTTTTGGTACCATGACGGAGGTGTTCCTCGTAATCGAAGGCCTTTTCCGTACCATGATGGCGGAGTCGCGGGGAATCTTAGGCCTCGTCCTTTTTTTGTTTACCGTATTTTCTTCCTGTTATCTTTTCTGCTACCTTACTACCAGCGTATCCGCTTTTCCTACTATTGGGGCAATAGTTGCTATTTTCGCAATTAATGCCAGTAATAAACCTAGAAGCGGTAAAAATCCACCTATTTTAATCATATCTTTGATCGAACCCGGAGAAAGATCAACTTGGACTCCTGTATTTGCTGATTTAGCTTTATTGAGATGTTTTAATTGTGTTCTGGTCAGCGATAGTTTATTTGGACCACCATGAGAAATTTGATCATGCTTCAAGGTTAATTTTACCCCGTGAAGCTTTGTTGAATTTGCTTGGAGATTTTTTTTACCCGACCCGGAGTCAGAGCTACATTAACGTGTATGTACGGCATCATAATTAACGTGATTGATCTAATTGTCTACATCTTTTCCACAGGAGCATCAATAACTCTCATTCGTCCAGCAATGCCCTCAAGTAACATTGTTCTATCACTAAGCAAAACAGCAAACGCTCTACATTCAATAGGCGGATCTGGATTACGTATTTTAGCATTAAAATGTATATCAACAACAGATTGTTTTACTAAATCAAAATGTTCTAGCGAAAAATAATAGATCGGATAAAATGTTGTAAAATCTAATTGTTATATTTGTAAACAAGTATCTGGGTTTGATCTCGTCCCATTAAACTGAGCAACCTATGATATGTACGTGCTACTGAGTTAGTTTCAAAATTTAGCGATATTTCCTCAGATGGTTCTTGATGTCCATTTATTCTCAATGATACATCGGAAGCACCAAATCTGTCAAATATCATTTGACTTTCTAATTGACTATCTAGTCGATCAGCCGTTTGAAGAGCAATAAAGACATGTCTAGGTGCAGAAACACCTTGTTGTGATGATATTTGCCAGGTAAAAATATTATTTACCCTGATGGTGATACTATCAGTAATTGTTGTTAACCACGACATTACTGATTTACCACCTTGATCCATAAAAGCAAGTAATTTATTCTCCTCTTCAATTGATGGAGTCATTACTGGCATCCATAGTGTAAGTTTAGATAATACTACTGCCCCCTCAGCTGTGGCAGGCGCTATCCAAAGAGCATCATTACTGTTACCTTTTCGATTAAGAACAACTGTGTGTTTAGCTCCGAAAATAACCTTTCTAAATCCTCTAAAAAATCCAAAAAATATGAGATAACGGAATTGCACAATACATTTTTTTACGAACACCTATCAACGTTTTGTTACGTGTAGCAAAGCCCAGATTAAATTCAGGATTAGCGCTTTGTAGTACCGAAAATGCAGCAGCTGGCTGAGCTATCGTTCCAGGTGGTTAAGCAACCGTGGCATTATGAGTCAATTGTTGTTTAAGAGACGTTCTTGATTAGCATGATCAGGGTTATTTTATCGTCTGAAAATGGCTAGGACAAAGACAAAGCAAAGACAACTGAAGACAACTGAGTAAGACAAGAGCGGGTAGTTTAGTAGCTTTTGTATATTTTTGCTTTATATCCTTTCTCTATTTTTTTTTTTTTAGTTTCTTCATTTTCTTTCTTCCTTTTTTCTTATTCTTCTTTGTTGCATTTACACTTCATTTCTCGTTTCTTACTGGGAAATGTAATGCTTTATATTTTCGCATATGTGTGAGAATTACTGGATTGAACATTGCATATCCCTAGTCATACGGGAAAGGTTTTCATGTGTTTGTTTTATAATACGCAATTCAAATAGCTTTCTTTGGTACATTTATGTGTGAGAACTAATTAAGACTTCATTGTTTGTGACTGTGAAATTTTGATCTTGGACGCCTCATTTGGACTATAAAGTGCTTTAGCACATATATTTGAGAATACAGTGGTGTGCGACCTGGAAAGTGAGTGATATTCAAACCAAGGATTAAAATGGATCCAATCGGGGAAAGATTAGTACCGGAAAAGAAAGGGACAAAACTTAATGTATATTTTAATACATATGTACAAGATGGGCAACTGCATGCCCTACATGCATAAGGATGTCAGATTATCAACTTTGGAACGGCAGCGGCGATCCCTAGCCAGGGCGAAATCCTAGCAGTACATAACAACATAATAGACATAGGAAAAATTGATGCCCTTCAGAATGCAGGCGACAACATATTCTGCATATATACTACAGAAATGAAAAAGTTGCTGGAAATGGCAACTCTAGAAGTAAGGGGGACAGTGGCTACTATCGAAGACCCCCCCCCCATTCACAAGACATATAGGGCAGAGGACCATAGAAATACACGCCATGGGCTTACCAATGGAAATAGACACGGAGGAAATAGTGAAAAAAGTTGCCAACAAGTTCAAAGTGCAAGTAAAAGCTCACAAGATGGCAACTGTGTAGGGATTCGGTCCTATAAAGTCGGGGACCAGGATCATGATAATGGATAAAGAAGAAGCAAAAAAACTGCCACCATATTTCTATGTCATGGGATTTAGAATAAAGACATGGTACAGAGGGTGCGAGAACAATCGAATATGTCCCATGTGCAACCAAGTGGGACATGAGCCAAGAGACTGCAAAAAGGAAAAAAATAAACCACTAGAAAAAGAAACCTATGCAAGCAATGTTGCAACAAAACCAACAGGAGATAAAGATAGAACAAGAGAAGAAGAAAGGGAAACAACTAGAGAAGTGAATAAAGAAAGGGAGGGAATCCAGACTCCTGAAATAGCAGGATTGCCAGAGGCGACAAATGCCCAATGGGATCAATTTATGAGTCCCTATAAAACTACACCATTAGAGACACCAATCAAAAAAGGGATATTACTTACCAATAAATACGAGGCACTACAAGAAGAGGAGGAGGAGGAGGAGGAAGAGGAGATAGCGAGTGGGAGAGAGGAAGAACAACATGTATCAGGCATGGCTCCCCTTGGTTGCTCTACACCACTAGCACATGAAAGGATAAGGAAAAGAAAAGAGAGGACGCCAACATCACCGATCAGTGGGAAAAATATTGAAGGGGAAAAAACAAGGAAAAACGAGAAATAACTAAGGAGAGTACGGATGGAAGATACATTGAAGACGATATAGAGACAGAGACAGAGAGTGAAAATCAAACATATGAAGACGAGACAGAGGAAACACAAACGGACCAAAATACGACAAAAGACATGGACACTGGAAATATGACAATGGATACAGATGAGACCGACCTCACACGAAAGTCACAGACAATGATTGGAAATAGATCTGGGGGGGGGGGACCTAGTTCTCCCCACATAATAAAATTTTTTCTATTAAATTATATGCTAAATTAAATAGTTATTATATACTCTTATATCTCTTACACAATTGAAAATCTTAGTTTTTACAACCAGCGACAACCTGGGTAGAGAAAAATGGAAGGAAAGAACTTCCGGATTCTGTCTATAAACACAAATGGAATTAATAAGGAAAAAATTATTAAACTGAGTGAAATTAAAAATTATGATGTTATGTGCATACAGGAGACACAATGGTTTCACGGAAGAGTCGATTAAATTATGTGAAGAACTTATGGATGGAGTAATAATATTAAATAATTATGTAGGGAGTGACATCAGGGGAGGGGTGGCAACTATAATAAAAAATAAAAGGGGAATACAACGGGAGAGAAAGAATGAAGGGGAATTTTTTAAAGGAAGATTACTACAGATAACAATTGTGGAAATACATTTAGTTAATATCTATGTTCCAGCTAATAAATATAAGAAACAGGAGTTTTTAGAAAAATTAAATAAATACATCGAGAAATATAATATGGAAAAACTTATAGTGGGAGGAGACTTTAATTGGGTGGGGGATGAGATAGACAGGAAGAATGGTAAATTAACAACTAGTGATATAAGATTTAAAACAGAAATAGAAATTTTTTTAAATTACCATAACCTTGTAGATATATATAGACGTTTAAATATCATAAAAACTGAATACACATATGAATATAAAATTAATGATGCCAGTAGGCTGGATAAATTTTATTGAAATTGTTATAATACAAGCATGTATAAAGAAGCAGGAATTGAAAATTTTAAAATTTCGGATCATAAACTAATTTATTTAGAAATTAAAATTAACAACACATCTAGATGGGGTAAAGGGAATTGGAAATTAAATTGTAAAATATTGGAATCAAAAGACTTAGTTGATGAAATTAAACAAGAAATAATAAATTTTAAAGCTAAAGGAAACAAGGATATAATTCAGGATAGAATTCTATCGTAAATTCTGTGGTGAGTTGTCGCCCATACTTGAATGGTTGTACAATAATATACTTTTAAAAAATGACAAAATGACTGAAAGTATGAGGGAGGGAATGATTACACTTATTTATAAGGGAAAGAGAGTCAGGGAAGACATAAAAAATTGGAGGCCCATCTCCCTCCTTAATACCGATTATAAAATTCTAAGTAAAATTCCAGCTGAGAGAGGAGAAAAAAGATATGGGGAAAATAATAAATCAAAATCAGACATGTGGACCTAAAGGGCGGGATATTCAAAATAATATTCTAAACATAAGAACTATTAATGATTATATAAATATCTCAGGTCAGAGAGGTGCCATGGTACTTCTCGACCAGGAAAAAGCAATTGACAGATTAGAGCAAAACTATTTACAAAAAGTTCTGGAGAAATTTGGTTTTGGAAAATATTTCCGAAACTGGACCAAAATCCTGTATAATGGAATAACTTCAACAGTACAGGTAAATGGAACTAACACGGAAAAATTTGAAATAAAAAGATCTGTGAGGCAAGGATGCCCCCTGTCCATGCTATTATACGTGATAGCCATAGAAATGCTAAATTTACGGATAAGGCAAAACTCGGAAATAAAAGGAATCAAAATCCCGAACCTAATAGAAGAAATCAGAATGATACAGCACGCAGACGATTGTACCAACTTTATAAGGGACGATTATTCATTCAAACACTTAATGAATGAATTTGACACTTTTGGTAAAGCATCGGGATCCCGAATAAATCAAAAGACTGAAATTCTAAAAATAGGAAACTGGAGGGGAAACTACTCTGGATTACCCCCAGAACAAATTAAGGGAAGAGTCAAAGCCCTAGGTGTATATTTTGGCTTAAATGAAGAAAAAGAAAACTATAATCATCTAAAGAATAAAATAGCAGAAAATGTGAAAATCTGGGCACTTACGCCTCTATGTCTTATGGAGCGGGCACAGGTAGCCAAAATATATATGTATGCAAATATAAATTATTTAATGAAATCCTTGGAATTTTAAAAATGATCTTTTAAAAATTTTGGATAACTTTATTATTGATTATATCTGGTACTTTAAAACCCACTATATACGAAAAGAAACAATCTATAAAGCAAGGGAAACGGGGGGGGGGTAGCCATTACAAATCCCATAATACTTAAATACACAAATATTATAAACAGGTTTAAGGCTCTAAAATCTGTCCCAGATATGGCATGGGAAGACCTTTATATATATTGGTTTGGCCATCTGTTAAGGCAGAAAAAAGATTTATATTCAAATAACAAATTAAGCAGATTGCTTGAAACGCCAAGGAAATTTAGGGAAATTAGGGAAATTTTAATTAAAAATAGGGATAAAAACGAACTATGGGATATAGGGAAAAACAAGACATACCACACGATCAGGGAAAATGTAACTGAAAAAATTAAGAATCAAGTAGAAATAGAGAACATACATGTGAATTGGAAACAAGCATGGGGAAATTGTATGAAGCTAAAATCTCTAAAAATACAGAGCCTCTGCTTCAAATACATGCATAATGCATGGTTGACAGGAGAGGCTGCAGTGCGGCGGCATATGATCAGAGTATCGCCAAAATGCCCACTGCGTAAAATACATAATTTTAGTAAAATCCATACAGTATTACAATGTGACAAAAGACAGATAACAAGACAAAAAGTAATTGAAAAATTAGGAGAAAAATATATACAAAACACAGAACTTACTCTACTTGGACGGAAACTTTGATAAAAAGACTATACACAGTAACGAATTACATAGTAGACACTATGATGACTTGTGGACAAGTTATAAAAACTGGAAAAGACTAGACGGAACGTTTATCCCAAAAAGTACTCTCCTTCGCTGGGGGGGGGGGGGGAGGGACAGGGCCTCTATGGAGGAAGTACTATCAGTGAATCACAGGGCTATACCACAAGGTGCCACGCGAAGTGGGCAGGCCTGGGGAAGAGATAGGAAGTAATCCATAGAGGAATACACAGGATCACTAGCCAAATATACCAAACTGCTTTCGCTTCTTTCTTTCCTTTTTTCCTTCTTTTTCTTTAAAAAAAAATATAAAAAAATAAAATAAAATAAAAATTTTTCGACTCTTTGGAAATAAATAATTTAAAAAGATAACCTGCCCGAGCTGGGAGAGATACATCAAAATAAAAAAAGCATGGACCCCACATCGAGCACAGTTATCTTATTTAGAAATAAAAGAGAGCGTTATTATATAGCATACATTCTAAACCATTAGGGTTTTAATTTCATAGCACGAAACGCTAACTTGTAAAAATTCAAAAATAAAGCTCCCAATAAAGGAGCAGATAGAACAACTGGGATTTTAAATTTGATTAGAGCTGGAGTCCCAACATGAAAACAAAATATAGCAAGCACAACAAATATCACCAACATATAGCATACATGGGACATAGGAGACCACTAGCAAGGTCACTAAAGAGAGTTAAGGGAAAGAACTCCGAAAAAGGTGACACAAATCATTTTCGGACGAACAACCCTTTAGAAACACTAGGGCCTTTTTAGAAATAACCCATGGAAAAATTCTAAAAATAAAATTTTGATTTTAAATTCTTAATTTAAAAAAGCAAATACAACACACCTTTGGGGGAAACAAAAACCAAAAACATATAAACAATTTCTTCTTTGGTTAAATAGGCGGAGGGCATCTGTACGGTGCCCCCCCCCCCCCCCCCCCCGCCCCCAGAAAAAAAAAAAAGATTAGAGTTATCCTTGGCGAACATCATAACTGGACCAGCTGATCTGGTAAAATCGTCCGAATATCTCACTAGACCTATAATTGTTGTAGCAACATCAACATCATTATGGATTGATTAAATTTCTTTTCCATCTATCATGTATATAGTGCTAGTAAATAGCGCCATAACACCGTTATTAACAAAACCAACCACGTCGCCGGGTGCGTATGGTACATTAATATTGTTAACAACGACGGGTGTTACAGCCTCACCTGCAACCTCAATAAACGCTTCACAAGGCAAAAAATATCTGCTTGTATCATGTACTCGTAGTTCAATTCGTCCAGTGGCATTTGGTGTTACCGAATCATATGAATAGTACTGATAATAGCGAAAAAACTCATCCTTATTTATCGGTTCATCCATGTCAAAAGCTGAGTTAGATACTCGCGTAAACATTTTATTATAAATGTTATCTTCTAAAACGAAGACAGCTTCCCGATATTAGACTAGCCTTTGTTCGTTCTGTTTCTCTCATTAACTCAGTTAATTTTTGATTCGCCGCGTCATTTATTACCTTACTAACATTGCTGGGCATCACAGCGGTGCTAGGTAATTTGACCGGAACATCAACTGGTTGGGATTTTTTTACGTATTAAATTTAATATTCTATCTTTGATGGCGCTAAACGCTTTACTGGCAGCGCTGCCAACAGCAGCAGTGGCCTTATCACGAACAAAGTCCATAGCTTTCATTGATAATTGTTTTACAATAGGTCCCGCTTTAGGAGCTATTCTCGTGATAAAACCTTTAACATCACCTAATCCGTCTCCGTAAGTGACTCGATACATAGGTAACCGCGCGTTCACTACTCGAACAGGCACAGGTTTACGATGATATTTATGCACAATCATCTTATTTATTTACTTATTTATTTAACAACTAATCACTGTAATCGTTAACGAGTTCATCAATGATATTTCGATAAACGCTAATATCCATGATGCCACCCTGAAATAATCTTCGGCAGATATCAGTTGCTTCATTAATTATTTCTGATGAATTATTTCCAGCTCGCTTTCCTCCAATAAGAACCTCTAATCGTGATACGTCATTAATGATACTATCAGGACAAATATAATTATTTTCAAAACCACTTCCGGTAGCACCAGGTTCATCTTCAAGTGATCTTAGTCATCGAGTAGAAAAATCTTCTGTCTGATATTCTTCATCCGCACGAAGAGGATACAATTCTCTAGGCTGACGTATTCTCATGCTGATCACATCTCTAATAAAATCTCTATAACCTGGATCATTTGGATCAAATCCATCCCCTTTAGCAGCAAAATATACAGCAGGAGCCCAATTAAGATACTCTATTTTATCAACATATTCTGGTTCTAGGTATTGATTTCTAAATCTATGATCATACGCTACAATCTCAACTAATTTATCCCTATCATGACATTTATTAAGAGCCTCAACGGTAAACATGACCATAAGTAATGGTAATTTTTTAAAATTTTCTTCTGCAGGTGTAAGCTGACGAGATTTTACTTGTTTAGGTAAATGTTTCTGCCGCGAGCGTAAAAGAAGTTGTTGTTTTTCTTCTTCCTTTTCTTCTAATATTTCTTCTTCTTTTAATATTTCTTCTTCTGTCATTTTTCTTCCTTTTAGTTTCTTTTTTCTTCTCTTTGTCTAATTTTTTCTTCCTTTTGTTTAATTTTTTCTTCTTTTTGTCTAACTTTTTCTTCTTTTTCTTCTTCCTTCACATCTCGAGTACGTAATGATTCTAATTCCATTCCTCTATTAAAAACTTTATAAATATCATCACCATCAACTAACCGAGGAATATTTTTTTTTTAGTTTATACAACCAATCGGCCCATGCCCTACGATTACTAATTTTTTTAACGTATTCAGGCTTTAAAAACTCTTTTCTATATGAAAAACTTGATTGAGCAAACGCACCAAATTCAATTATATCATTACGATTTTCAAACAGTAAATTTTTTTATCACCCTCATACCATCGTCAGTAAATCTTTCAGATATTTCTTTAGCAATAACTTTGGCAGGCTGAGGTGAAGGCGGGGGTAAAGGCGGGGGTGAAGGTATTAAAGTTTGAGCAGCAGCTATATCAACCGGAAGATCTCGTAGAATCTTTTTTTATCTGTTTAGTCCTTAATGCAGTTTTTTCAACACCGGAAGAATACCTTGTTTTCTTTCTTCAGGATCTTCAATATCTCCTAGTACAACTCGCTCAGTAGTCTCAGCAACATTTTCAGTTGCTTTAGTTATTGGTTTGAATAATAATTCAGTTGACTCCGTAAAACCTTGTTTAGCATCTTCCACTGCTTGTATATTTCGTTTAACTGAATCTGTCAGTGGAAGATATTTCTTTATTGATTCTAGTCGCTCTCGCGCTTATCTAGCAGAATGTGGTTCTCCGATATCCATGAATATTAATATATCAATGATTTTAATTATTAATAAAAAATTTATCTAATCGGTCTTGATAAAATCTTTGGATAATAATTTGATAACAAATCTGATAAAAAAAGGAGCAGCAGAGAGGCGTGATTCCGGACCTTATTTAAAATAGTTAATTTATTAGAAGCTTCAAAAAAGCTAAATAAGCTCTCTATTCAATAAATCTTCGTAGGAAGTCTCGAAGTAATAGTTTTGAAAAATTTCAATTAGAGTCTGTTCAGCCTCTCTGCTGCTTAAGGGTGTTTGGCCGAAAAGGGTATTAAACTGAATACACCTGGTTTTGTAAGTAGTAAAAGACAGTTTAGTTTCACCAAAATTGAAGAAACAGAGCAAATTGCGACAATTAGGATATACATTGAACGTATGAACAGACGCATAAAATAAATTTCTTTATTCGATTATCCTATTCCCCTTTCACTGGTTCAATAGATCAACATTGATATGTTGCCTGTTTGCTTGCAAATGTTAGAGGTCCCAGTGTGCAATCATGGTGAAATGTTGGATCTTAAAGATCCTTGTTACAGATTGTATTTGATATAAAAGTCATCTACTTTGTCTTTTATTTGCTTCCAGAGGGGCCCCGAGTGGCCGAGTTGTCTAAAGCGCTCTCCGTTACGGATCACTGCCATCTAGCCTCTGTCTGCGTGGGTTCGAGTACACTGTGGGTATGTGAGAAAGCCTGCCAGTAGCTTATCGTGGGTCGGTGGTTCTTTCCGGGGTTTTTCCGGGTTCTTCATCCACCATTAATACTGGCCGCCATGTATAGCCTTTCGTGTGCTAAAAATGGCGTTAAACCCTACAAGAACAACAACAACAACAACAACAACAATAACAATTTGCTTCCAGACAGCTTGGCAGTAAAAAGCTGATCATTTTGATACCAGATCAAAAGATTGCACCAATGTAATTGGGTAACTGCAGGCTGTGTCAAAATTTGGTAAGTAAAAACTTGACACCAAAGTGGAGAGGTCTTTGTTAGCATGAAGAACTGATTTGATGGAAAGTGTGCGCCATGATGCATAGATAGCTCTAAATAGTAATCGGAGCCAAATTTTCTCCTCGAAATGAAGAAGAAAAATGTCATATACTTGCTGGGCAGAGGAAATTAATGGGACAATGTTTTTGATTTTTCACCATCTCGGAAAACTAGATAATTCCCTTTAATGGAGATGGCTTCCAGTTCGTGCAATCATGTCCATTACTGACGTGTAGAATTATTTTTGACTCAGGTGGCAGGGTCCAGTTTCGTAAATTGGCCCCTGGCAAATTTCTTAACTTAAGGCTATAATGTGACTTTTTCAGCTATTATTGTTTAGTATTTATAGATATGGATATATTTGTGAACTAGGTGTTTTGGGCTTGTGTTGTTCTTGAAATTGATGTCAGGCATGTACACCTTCCATAGTTGTTCTGTAGTATGTTGATAGTGAAATACCAATAGTTGGCTAGGAAGAAGAGCTAGCCTCCCATAGCAATAGACACGTGGGTTCAAGGCAACTAGAGTATCTCAAAAACGGCTTGGATGACAACTATTCTGAATTGCATCAAACTATTTAGTAGACAATGTTTTTCAAAATTTTCATCCAGAGAAAGGGCTTGCGTTTGCACTGTGAGCACCACATGCTGTCAAAAATGGCATTTGGATGTGAAAAATGCAGGTATAAAATAGGGGTTGGGGTGCATAAACCTCTTCTGCTGTGAACTGCCATTGACTTCCCTGGTCAAGTGAATACTATTCTTATGCTTTGTTTTAATATAGGTATCTAAAACTATGGACCTTTCTGACCTCACTTGTGTATTTGAATTTTTATGATTTTTTATACTAGGTCGCTGATTACGGCGTTAAATTTGTACATAAAAACTGGACCCTGCCCCCTCAAGTAAGTTATCCCAAAAGCCAAGCGTTAAGGGGAAGGCGTATCGTTCAAGGATAGAACACGGCGTCTGAATATGTTTGAAAACTTTTGGCGTGCCAGTGATCTTCCTTGATAGATATATCACTATAACGAGGTGGTCGTTGACCCAGGTTTTATTCTACGGAGTGGGGCAATCAGAATAATTGCACTTTCGGTCCCTCAATTTATGCATAAGCTTTGGAACTAAGACTTTTGGGGAAAAGGCAAATGCCTACATACCTTCACAATTGAGGAAAAGAGCGTCGAAGGACCAGTATTTGGGATCTGGTGCTGATAAAACGAATGCAGGCGGTTTCTTACTACACCTGAGAATCTGTTCACTCCTTGCTAGAGAATCGGACAAGATATCGAGTCTGACGGGAATATGCCCAATCTGGAATGTCGATATTTGGTTTAGCGCACAAACAGCGAAATTCCCAGACCAATATGTAGAGCTGAGGTGATATCGTACCGCCCTGTTTGGATAAATAGGTTACTACAACCAAATTGCGTGACAACGAAAATCTGTATTGGAGTGTGGATCGAGAACATGAAATTCCTGTCAAGGGGTTATATTATTTGTCTCCCCATGAGGCATATCTTCATCTGAAGACAAATAATGTAACCCATCGAATGGGAACTCCATATCTTGGTACAAACATATGATATATTTCTCACTTTTCTTACGAGTAATTGAAAATAGCCCGAGCAATTTAGTTACATATTCAAAACACAGTATTCATCAGGTAATAGTATTGCTTTCACTCTATGTAAAGTTCTTCATATTTTGTACTCTTTATGAAAATCTAAAATATTATCTAAGTAGAATATATCTTTATGTGTCGTCTTAAAAAAAGATTGAAAAGCAAGAAAAATGTTTAAATTATTATATGTTCGAAGTATTGAGCAATCAGCGTCAGGAACCACGTGTTTTTGTTTTTGCAAATACTACGCATTAAGACGAATATGCTAATGAGGGCAATCGGGTGACCTTTCGACCGCATGAACACAAGTTCTACACGTGAAAAGAATAGAAATATAATATCATTGGATATTATTATTGTATTATCACATTTAATCAATATGTGTCATATTAAAGAGACAATTCATAATTAATGTCTTTTATACACGCAGATGAGGTAGAAATTGCAGTTAGGACACTAAAGAAAGGAAAGTCAGTCGGTGTTGACAATATACCAGCAGAGTACATTCAAGCAGGAGGAGAATAGATAGTCACAGTACTAACAACAATCTGCAACAATATATACGCGACAGGAGAAATGCCCACCTCATGGACTCAATCCTTGGTACTCGTGCTCACCATTAAAGGAAACCTACAAACATGCCAAAACTACAGAACTATCAGTCTCATCTGTCCCCCGAGCAAAGTCATACTGAAGACAATTCTCAATAATCTAAAGCATCAAGCAGAGATAATTGTTGCTGAAAATCAGGCACCTTTCCGAGCAGGAAGGACCACCACAGAACAGCTCTTCAATATCTGACCTTTTTGCAAGAAACACCTTCAGCATCAGCATAATCTATACCACGTCTTTATTGATTTCATGAAGGCCTTTAATGGGATATATCATGCGGCCTTATGGGCAAGTATGACGAAGTACAACGTCAGCTCAAACATAGAACAGGATGTTGAGCCCTCCATGTCCTCATCAGTGGCAGCCGAGGAGATTGGTTTTGAACAACAGTTGAAGTGAGACAGGGACATATACTGTCACCTACACTTTCAACATTTTACTGGAAAGGATCATGAGGGATGCCTTGTATGACCACACGGGTATTGTCAGCACTTGATGAAGAACAATAACCAACATTCGATTCGCAGATGATATTGATGGCTTAGCCGTATTTGAAAAAGTCCTGACTGACTTGGTTGAACGCCTCTTCACAGCCTCCACAGCATATGGTATGGAGATAAGTGCCGAAAACTCCAAACTGACGACAAACAACATTAATGACATCAGTGCAGAAATAAGGGTCAGTGGAAAAAAGCTGGATAGGGTTACAAGTTTAAACGACCAGAACTACTCTGCAAGATTGTCTAGACAACAGCAGCAATAACAAAGTTAAGATCAATATGGAAAGATACTAACATTGCTCTTGGTTCCAAAATAAAGGTGATGTGATAGATTTTCATATCCATCTTTTGGTATGCTTATGAAACATGGACGCTCACATCATATCTACAAAGAAAAATTAAATTCTCCGAAATGAGATGGGCATCTCATACATTGACCATGAAACCAGCAAAGAGGTCCACAACATGATGGATGAAGACCTCTTGACCACTGTAGAAATGCGCAAACTGAAGTGGTACGGTAATGTCTTAAGATCCTATGAACTGACATAAACAATGTGCACGGTACAGTGAGAGTGTGCAGAAGAAGAGGCCGACATACTAAAAGGTGGTAAGACAACATTATGGAGTGGACAGGCATGAGATCTGGAGATTCCCAAAGGGCAGTAGACAACAGGGAATGATAGAGGGAAGTGGTTTTAAAGTCAATGGTGGCGACACAACGACCTCTTGGGTTAAGTGATTTATGATGATGATGATGTGTATGTCACATCATGTTTTGTATGGTGTTACCAATGTTGTCGAGACATTGTGCTGTCTTGTGAGTAAATCCCTTTTAGACATATATGTTTCGTTGTTGTCGTTGGAGTCAGGAAAAGCGGGCACGCCAGAAGACAACAAGTGTTTCTTTTTAAAAGTAGTTCATATCATATGAACATCATGGCTGAGACTACAGATCTGAAATAACCAGAATGAGAAAGGAAAAATAAGTTTAATAAAACAGGTATTTTTCTGTGTCGCATGGATGAGCAATGAAGAGCATGATCCGGTTTTGAAAATTTCCGCTCTAAAATTGAAAGTCGTAGATGATGTTTTTAATCTCCAAAACGTTGGTGCCGAGACCTATGTCCTGCGGATGCAACTGGCCGCTGACGTTTCAGCGTCCGGGAACAGATGGGCTTTTGCTGGTGGTGGTAGTTTGAGGAGTATAATAGTCTTAAACCAGTCGTGGTTGCGCTTATGGTCCAGGATTGATACAAATAGGCTTGTTAAACCAATACTAGTATCAAGAATCTTTGAAAATGAGAGTCGTTGAAAGAGCAAGACAATCCGCAAAAGGCGCAGATATAGGCGACCCAGCGGCATACGACCCAATGTTGCTTTAAATAATCATAGTGCCAGAAACTCCTTGGTTGTTATTCACTTCTTTTTTTTTTAAAGGATCTGGAAGATCGACGAATCGGGTGTGAAAGACGACCATGTTTAGGTGGGTGAGACATTCCATGCCGAGATAGACGATATGAAGATGTAGGAAGTTTCCTAATTAATCAACAAACGTAGGTGTCATAAAAGGAAAATAATGTATTTATTTTCTTCGACTAGAATATAACTTACCACACGTTTCTGGAGATTTTCGTCCAAATATGCTAAGTGAAAGTAGATTTAGTTATACAGAACAGGGAGACAACACATATATATTAGGTTGCTGATATGAACACCTAGTACAAATTTTTAAGCCGAAAGGGAATTCACGAAACTGACTTGTCAGCGGTACGCGAACCGTACGAATTTATGTGTGAACATGACATGCAAGATCAAGACTAACCATAAACTGGTACTTGTGGATCGAGAGGAGGACTGCTAATGCCGTCTCTATCGTTGAAATAGTTTTGGTTGCTGAATAAATTGATTTAAATGGCTGAGATCAATGATTGGTCTGAGTTGATTTAGGCCATTTTGACCAGAAAACAATTGGAGTAAACCTTAAATCCGATAAGTCACAATCTCTTGCTGTAAAAGCGAATCATTGGACAAGTCCGACGGTAATTCAGTCAGTAATGAAATGGACGAAGGTGATGAGAATGGAAAAACGTGATCCGATGTCCCTTTGTTAATATTTGGGTCACCCACTCGCCTTGCGGAATGAGATTGGTACAATGTTGTTGAAAAACGAAAATCTAGCGCCCAATGGACAGTTGTCGCACACTCAAGTTCTTCGGCGAGACAGCGGATGTTTGGGAATAGAGAAACCTGGTTTCAAACCTTCAAGACATGACTGTCTCCATTAGAAACATGGCTTGGGCGCGACAAAGCTTAAGCATGCGTCCCGTCGTAAAATATCGCACTAGTCCTAACGGCATATCGAAATGAATATATGTCGGTACTGGAGTGGGCCTAAAAACCAGTAGTGCACACTTCGGCTTTAACGATAAAATGGCAAGGATAGACGAACAGACTGATATGACAATAACATCCCTGGTAAATCAAACATTCCAGGGAGCTACTTCATGATTCGTCATACGGAATACTAGGGAAGCTACTGCGTCAACGAACGGTATGGGTCGCGGACCACCTGGCTAAACTTACACACTCGGTGACGGGTATGGCATCAAACTGAAGTGTGGCAAGACATACTCATTCAGTTCATTGATGAACCCCATACTTCCAGACTTACAGGCCCTAAGCAAACGCTTGTATATGCAGTGGAACTTACGCCCACTGTACTGCCTCTGATTAGGTTGAAAACACGTTTGAAAGTTTCGGCTAGGAGAAATGACTAAGAGACGGAAAAAATAGACTAGGACTAATATACTGTGTCATCGCTTGTTGGAACAAAGTACATCTCGTCGTCTTTCTTTTTTTCTGAAATGACAAATTAATAAAGAAATAATTATAATAGTGTCCACTTGTTATCTGGCCTTTTCTTATTCATCGTTAAATAGGAGGTGACCGAATACGGTGTTATTGCCCGTATTGGATAAATAATAACATAAGATATGAAATCAATGAGAGGGATAAGAAATAGAACAACACGATCACCCGTATGAAAGTAAACTTGTCATTTGAAGGGAACACTTTATCTTATAAATAAAATTACAAAACTGCAAAATTTATAAGAAATGTAATTAACCGTTATGTTGTACTAATAAAAGAAATTTCTTCATATAATCAATAAAATAATCAAACCATATGTTCAGCATGCCTGTATAACCTGGTAGAATGCTGTCCTTCAAACTCAATGTTGTTGACAGGTCAGAGTCGCCCTATTTATTTTCATCTCTCTGTCTCTCCTGCCTTTTACTTGGCATCAACTGTAACTTAAAATAAATACACAAATACTCAACCTAAATATTTGTTGTTTTTTCTTCTTTTGGGATCGAACAATAATCCACTCTTGTTAAGTCATATATCGTCCTATTGTAATTCAACAGAACAAAGTCTAATATGGGTCAGATTTCAGATGATACACACGACCCTATTTACCATAAACTTTAAAGATTTTTGTGGGCTATAAATCATTTACTGGACTACGTACTCCAGCGTAAGCCGATTTCTAGCTTAACATAATTCACAACTTAATTACATAAATGAATTAGCGGACACCACGTATTAGCTATGCTACTTTCTAACCAGCAATATACTGGTGTAACAGTTGAAGACATAATAACATTAATTTCTAGTCTAAACTATTCCTTCCATCTTTCACACCTTCTCAACAATTATTTACACACTTTCTCACAGTTCATATCACACTCAATGCAAGGCTATCCCTATGTTACATGATTGCTATCACATAGAAAAAAGTTTCATAGGATACCTGAGTCAAATAAGATTCAAGACAAATGAATGCAAACAGTTAAATTTCAAGCTCAAGGGAAATTAAAGTATAAATTCTATCCGTCGGACCGTTATCAAAGCGGATTCTAACTCCAAATCAATCATGCCCCAAACTAGGAAGGATAAACCATCGCCGGCTGGCGATTTTTTTTTCGGGTCTTGTCCAAAGTTAACATTTAAGTTTATGGTTGACCGTGACAAGATTGACTCATCCATCTCTTCTCAAAAAAAATTCTGTTTTTAAATACTAACAGTTAGCTATGTTAACGATGTGAGATACCCGCTCTGTTATGTGATACTAAATACACGAGTAGTATCAAACTTTAATTTTAAAGCCACTCATTATTCTTTGAATTGTTCTTAATACTGTCGACCATGCAGAACGTGACCAATATGAATGACGATGTACAACTGGTGTTTCCGATGCAAGAATCATGTAAATCGTCGCTTTCTTTGCACTTTGTATACTTTGTCGCCACTGTTATGTTCTGAAATGACAAAGGAATAAACAAAGACATACTACCAATAGTAGCACTTAAGGTTAACACTTTAACTAGGAGTGTTTAACGGCGTGCGCAAACACGAACTAAAAGCACTTTTTTTCTATTCCATGTACCCATGAGAAACTTACTGAAAATATAACAATTAGAATATCATGCTATGCATTTACTTGCTCGTCTTTTAGTGTAATATCTTTCGGCAAAACTGGGTAATGATATAAAAATTGATGACAAATTAGCACGCTAATAAATAAAATAAACCAAATATAAAATATTAAATAGATCATTTTGTTCTTTGTGTTGATGATAATGGCAGTTCTTGTTATTATTATTATCATCATTATTATTATTATTATTGAAGAGGTAATAGTAGGTGTAGTTTGTACGAAAATGGAGAACGATTCAACATTAATGTGCCAGTCTGATTCATATTACATCCCGAACATATATGAAGATCAGTTGCGCTGTCGTCAAATTGTTGGGTTGGAATAGCAAGCACATTCGGTAAAACGAAATATGCAAATACACCAGCTTTTATGGATAGTTGTCGATATCCTGCTACATTCAAATCCCAAGCTGTATATCTTGTAGAAAGTTTCTCACTTATTTGTGATCTACCCGTACCACAATATTGTAGTTATTTAAAACTAGATGTATTAAACTACCATAGCAATGTAGCTGACGTATTAAAAAGGGTAAGGCAATCATTCGTGGTCCATTATAATGAAGCGGAAGTATTGATCTACATAAGTCACTTTTTTGTATTGATGTAGTTCGTTTGTAGAAGCAGAATCTCAAGCAAATGCACACGAAGCATTGAACTATGCACGATTGTCGTTGGTGCACTTACAGAATTAACGATGTTCTTACTTGGTACGAACCGTCGTAAAATTCACATAATAACTTTATTTTGTATTAGGTGTTTGGATCGTGTTTGGCTTCGCAAGGCCTGAAGTAATGATTGATGGCTTGGAAAGGCTTAGTAATGCTTATACAAAGTAGAAGCATAAAACAAGAGGCAGGTGAGAAATTAGGGTCTCTTGAATGTGTGGTTCGTAATTGATTAGAGGAAATGTGGTGGTATGTGCGAGTATTTGACAAGAAAACCAGGCACATGCATGTATTGTGTAATTAGCTCGGTTATAATGTCCCTTACGTGTTTCAAAATGAATCTTCTGGTGGAAACGGTAAGATTTATGACATATTTGTGATATTTAGTGTTGTCTCTTCGCTTTCTAACTCTAATTAGGCTATTTGATAAAGTGTCCAGAGTGGCACCGAGATAGAAGTTGTATGATGAAAATTAGTATTAAGCATATGTATTTTACTGATTTACATAACGTTTTCTTTAATTTTTAATTCCTTTGAAAGATGGGCCAATATAGTTCTTGACCAGTCGATACTTTTTTAGGATACAACTTCAGGGTGTAATGCAATATCTTTTAATACAATACGATCGGATCCTCTTGTAAGTCAGTTGGGTGTTTCAACTGCATTTTGAACTAGAAAAGAAAATACTGGTACTTGAAACTCATTATGGGCGATTAACAGTTACAACAACTTTACAAGGACTTCCGTCTCATTCAGGAATCATGAATAGATAGAAAAAAAGAGAAGACCATATGCAAATACTAGAAGCATGACAAGAGAAGATCAAACGTCCAGTGCTGGAAATGTAAGGATTGAGGACATTATCGATACGATTGCACCAAACACTAAAATAACATAATGGTCGATGTAGGATTAGGGACACCCTAACATAGAAATAAAACAAAACAGGTAGGCAATTTGACCTTGTCGGTTTTTTTTTTATTATGTCTGCACAGTAGTGTCATTCGCAGCGAAAGTATGGTATAAAAATACTAAAATGTTTCTGCAATATCTGACATGATGCTTGCATTGGGTCATGAACAAAAATGCATAAGAATCTTTTTTAGTGAAATTTGTATTATTATTAAATATCGTGATATCAACTTTACACCAGTACAAACATACAATATTTATTGCGGTGCAGAACCTAAGGTCAAGCTCGTTCCCTCAAAGTAAAAGGCACATTTATATGTATTCTCTCTCTCCCCCCTCCATCCCCCCCCCCCCGCTCTCTCTCTCTCTCTCTCTCTCTCTCTCAGGAAAAAGGAATAAAGGCCATCTCTTCGTTTGGCTAGTGTTTTATTTATTCAACGGAACTTAAATTGTGTAATGTTGACTTAAATGTTATATCGGCAAGGAGGAGCATCAATGTGATGTGTGGTACCCATTGTCACAGGACTAGGATTAATAAACATTGTTTCTACAAGTAATATAAAAAACTTTCATGTTTTCATAATCTCTTTTTACTTTTTACTTCTGATGGAAATCAGTGGACATATTGATTGAGTGAAGGAGCAAACAAAAGTATTATTTAAGTTAATAACTGTTTTGTACGAAATGTGCGCTTGTTTTAAATAAATATACTTTTTTCAAACAACTAGAGATGGATACATTGATATAATCAATTGAACAGAGATTTAAGTTTAACCAGCATAAATAAATAACAAAATCAACGAAAATAAAGCAAATATAAGCTTTCCTTACATGGTAAATAAAACAATGAGTCAAAAATCGGTTTTTACAAACAAAGATTCAAAATGGCGGTCATTCGACTGATGAAAGACTGACGTCCGCAAAGAAAATTTGCAACAAATGCTTGTGTCTTTGAAATTTCAAGTAATACGCATCTATAGACGTTTGAACAGGTTACCTTTCAATGTTTTGAAGAAACAAGTTGTCAGTTAAGTCAGTCATGTGACAATAAAACCTTTAGAATACTAATCTACATAGAGGACACTGTTTCGACAATGATCCCTTAAAATCTAATATAGCATAATAACTGAAATAAATTTGTGAAACAGCCGTATGGCCTCTATATATTCTTGTAAATGTAAATTATACTTTGTTGTGAATGACGATGCTCGTCTAAGCAAAGGAACACTTTTAAGACCAACCTTAATATATTTTCTCATTGACGAATTATAAGACATGACTGGCTATGGTAGTCCTTATCTATTTGAAAGAATATATGAGAGAGAGAGAGAGAGAGAGAGAGAGAGAGAGAGAGAGAGAGAGAGAACTGCGGTGGTGGTTGGCTTAATGACAGTGTAGTCTATGTAAAGTTATGTCGAAATAGATGGTGTTACTCTAAAAAAAAATTAACATAGTTGGTGTTACTCTAAAAAACAATTAACGTAGTTGGTCTTCGACAAACCCCAAAAAGTGTAGACTAATATGAGATCCTTTTATCAGCCGCTGCTGTATTAATTATAACAATATGTTTTATGATTTTAATGACGATATTTTAGGTTAATAAGTCTTATTTTATGATTTTAATGACGATATTTTAGGTTAATAAGTCTTATTTTATGATTTTAATGACGATATTTTAGGTTAATAAGTCTTATTTTATGATTTTAATGGCGATATTTTAGGTTAATAAGTCTTATTTTATGATTTTAATGACGATATTTTAGGTTAATAAGTCTTATTTTATGATTTTAATGGCGATATTTTAGGTTAATAAGTCTTATTTTATGATTTTAATGGCGATATTTTAGGTTAATAAGTCCTATTTTATGATTTTAATGACGATATTTTAGGTTAATAAGTCTTATTTTATGATTTTAATGGCGATATTTTAGGTTAATAAGTCTTATTTTATGATTTTAATGACGATATTTTAGGTTAATAAGTCTTATTTTATGATTTTAATGGCGATATTTTAGGTTAATAAGTCTTATTTTATGATTTTAATGACGATATTTTAGGTTAATAAGTCTTATTTTATGATTTTAATGGCGATATTTTAGGTTAATAAGTCTTATTTTATGATTTTAATGGCGATATTTTAGGTTAATAAGTCTTATTTTATGATTTTAATGGCGATATTTTAGGTTAGTAAGTCTTATTTTATGATTTTAATGACGATATTTTAGGTTAATAAGTCTTATTTTATGATTTTAATGGCGATATTTTAGGTTAATAAGTCTTATTTTATGATTTTAATGACGATATTTTAGGTTAATAAGTCTTATTTTATGATTTTAATGACGATATTTTAGGTTAATAAGTCTTATTTTATGATTTTAATGACGATATTTTAGGTTAATAAGTCTTATTTTATGATTTTAATGGCGATATTTTAGGTTAATAAGTCTTATTTTATGATTTTAATGGCGATATTTTAGGTTAATAAGTCTTATTTTATGATTTTAATGGCAATATTTTAGGTTAATAAGTCTTATTTTATGATTTTAATGGCGATATTTTAGGTTAATAAGTCTTATTTTATGATTTTAATGGCGATATTTTAGGTTAATAAGTCTTATTTTATGATTTTAATGACGATATTTTAGGTTAATAAGTCTTATTTTATGATTTTAATGACGATATTTTAGGTTAATAAGTCTTATTCCTTAACAGTTTAATTCAGTTTTAGTTTTGAGCTTGAGATATGTACAATACGTTTATATTCACCGTATTATATTGAAACATGTCTGAGGCTTTACATACCCACCAATTCATGTCCAGATGTTGTATCAACTTCTGGCGAATAGCATTGCTAACGTTACAGTTCAGCTGTACCTCGTGGGCGTGTTATTTGTGAAAGAATCGGTGCACTTCTGAACATTGGCGAGGGAAGGGAAGCTGGAGACACTAGGCTGTTCTGAGTGCCGATGTTGCGCGCTCGTTAAATGATCGGGAAAGTCATTTCTAGGAACTTCGAACGAGACTGGAATAAATACGTCTGATTAAAATATTTTCGCCCGAATCGGTTTCACGTTTCTAACTAGATCTAGATGTTTTAAAATGTATACGTTAATATGTGTACTTAATTTAGTAGAAATTTAATCTTACATTTATAGCAAAATTACCAACATGTCGTATTGTAGTGTATAGCGAATTAGTAGTTTTGAAGATTGGTGTATGTAGTTATAGCGATAAAATCAAAGTGGATGGCGTAATCTGCTACTAGGTTTCATCGTGGTGAAGAACAACATTTATTAGTGATTAGTGTTAGACTTAGTACTTGTTTCTTCTTTGATATATAGTTGTGTCTTCTTTGATATATAGTTGTGTCTTCTTTGATATATAGTTGTGTCTTCTTTGATATATAGTTGTGTCTTCTTTGATATATAGTTGTGTCTTCTTTGATATATAGTTGTGTCTTCTTTGATATATAGTTGTGTCTTCTTTGATATATAGTTGTGTCTTCTTTGATATATAGTTGTGTCTTCTTTGATATATAGTTGTGTCTTCTTTGATATATAGTTGTGTCTTCTTTGATATATAGTTGTGGATTTGCAGAGTTATGCGTAGTTGGCCTTGTGCGCGTTTAAGTAGGCATTTATAATTCGTATGTGACTTGTATAATTTGTAAGGTAGGAAATGTGTAGGAATATTGTTGATGTTGATAGTTACTATATAGAGAATTAGGACATGTATATATGTATCAGAAGTCATATTATTGTTGTTGTTGTAATGGCCTTTATTATAGAGCAAGCATGCATGTGGAATATTTAGATGTGAGTGTATGAGTTTACCTAATGATTTAGTTGCCATTATAACGATGAAAGATCTGAGAAAATGTACTAATTCTACTGTGTTCGAACAAGGAGCCACAATTGTTTGTCCCTCATAATCTACAGGGAGATTTCCGGACGAGATCGAAGGACACCCGAAGATTAGAGAGGAGAAGATGTGAAGAGTAGGTAGAGATAGGCTGTTGTGCGAGGAAGGAGGGCCGGAGACGGAAACGAGGGTGCCGGACGTACAGACAAGGAGGGCCAGGAAACGGAACATGGGTACTGGAAGTCCCGAAAGGAGTACAAGGTGGAAGTTACAGATGAGTAACATAGAAGGGACACGAGAAGGAAACACTCTCACCTTTAATTTCGAGGGATGAAATAATTGTCAATTTTGATAGGACGTGTATTGATCGATAGCAATTGCATTGGAAACTCGTCCTGTAATTGTGGAATACTGTAATATAGTTTATTAAATTGTTATACCGTTCACCTTGTTAATTTTATATTTTAACACCAGACCGTTGGCTTTGCTGACTGGGGGCTCGAAGCCATTTAATCTTTTTATTGTGCGTCCTTCTCCAGGGTTAGACATAATTCTGTAGTTGGCATACGACACGTGTGTTTTAATTAACAGTTTAACTACTGTACGATTTAAACAATTTTTAAAACATATTATCCTTCGCTATTGGGTCGGTTTTCACACCCTATGTCTGCCTTTTCTTGCGTTAGGAAATCTTGTATTTAACAGCTGAGTCAAAACTCGTGGAACTTGATAAGATTCTTGTTAATATGATTACTAGGTGCCTGGGACGAATAATTCTTGCCTCCCTCTTGGTGTCAAAGTTCAAATTTAGAAATTAAATAATGGAGTAATAACACGCAATAGAGTGACGGGTTCTTCTCTGTTGTGGTAGGATATATGTTCGTATAAAACAGTCACCTTTTAAGTTATATTTTATTCAAGAACATAATGATATAGAAAATATTTAAGTGACAAACACAAGGTACTAAAACAAAATTATAAATGAACGTGATGTGTTATGCAGAAGGTTAATAGGATATTGTTGACTTAAAGAATGAAAACAAACAAAAATTAAAATGTTGGATCAAGTGACCTTCACCTTTCACCTCCGAATCAGATTCAAGCGGAACATGCTCTTGCCAAAATATAGTTAATGCAATTTTTTTTTTAAAATTTAGGCTAATGGAAGTAAACTTTGCAAGCAAAGGATACTACATTCACTCTTCTTCATCTTGACCTTGAAAGTAGCGGAAGAAATGTGAATTCGTGGAAGATATGTTGCAAACTGTAGATGAATGATAATAAATCCGAAGACATCAAGCAATAAATACCAGCAATGTCGACATAATATTCGAACAGTCAGCACACAAGCTACGTGTCACTATCGGCAGTACTTTCTCATTATGCCAACATATGCATGACTGCATAGAAGGAGCAAAGGTGCATCAGCTCCTTCGCAATTTTATTTCGGTTGATACCCTAAAATACCTTGGTATTTTTTCGTAATGTCAAGACTCGACTGTGTATATTGCAATTATATCTGGTTCGCCTCTCTAACTGCAATAAAAACGACAAAACGTTGAAAACACAGCCGCTCAAATCATCCTTAGAGTACGAAGAACTTTGCAGATCTCACCCTGCTGTCACCTTCCCAGGCTTCACGTACGATCGAGAATCAAACAATTTTTGTTCACTATGCTACACTTCGTTACTGGCTCAAATCCAACATATCTATCTGACCTTGACCAAGTATAAAACCTGTCTAGAGACTTAAGTTCCTATTCAGACACTCGTATTCTCATTGTTATTACTGTTAGAAGAAAGCTACACGGACGACGTTCTTTTGCGTCCCGGAACATAGAAACAAGGACATGGTCAACTTATTCAAGAGTGCTCTGAAAACTAAACTATTTTGACTTAATAATGTTTGGTTCCCTAATTATTGTCACCACGTTTTAGTTTTGTAACTGCATGGTACTTGTTTTTGTAATCGTCAGGTTGTGTATATTTGTATGTGTTGTTTAATAGTGTAAATCTGACAGCTTCACACTACTAAAGTATAAGCCCTCCCCCTCCCCCTCCCCCCCCCCCCCCATCGTCAAACTCTCACCATCCTTCTGGATATGAAAAAAAAGTATCGCTTGGAAAATATGTATACTTTTAATGCATTTTTTTAAAAAAAAATATCAAATCTGACTAAATTTGACGAAAACATAAATTTTCATATGTCCATTTTGATGCGGGAGGGGGGCTGTAAAGCTACCGGATAAACGTTTGAGCTTCTAGAGATTAGACGCTACACTAGATCTACATTATTTGGAGTGTTATTAACATTACTATTATTAGTAGTAGTAGTATTTGCAGCCGGAAGCGATGACCATTTTACACTTAGTCGACGGTATAGTGAATATGACCGTCACGCGTTGAACTTACTCCTCCTCAAAGTAATCCTTTCTACGAATATTTCAGTCACTTGAACATGTTTGTCGAGACACAGTTCACACTGATTCATGCATTAAAGTCTTCTTTGTCTCGCGAAAGTACACATGTGCGAACAATGTCTGGTCCATGTTTTACTACGAAACTTTCACTGATTATTGCGATCTGTAACTTCACCCGGAATTGTTTGTGCTGAAGGATGTTTTTGAGATATTTTATGATACTGCCATGCGTGAGTACAAGCATGAATACACGTACTACTTTTCGTAGTGGTTTGCGATGCGCTGCTAACAACGACTAACGCTGAGCTGATTGCCTGCCGATATCGACCAGCACCTGTTTGTAGGATAGGCTATTTGCGATGCGTTTGATATGGTAAGCTTCCGATACGCTCGCGACAAACGTGGACGGATAAGAGCCAGGTTTTCACATAGACGCGTAATGCATTTTTACGCCAACAATCTTTATTGATCTGCCATGATGCAGCCCGTGCCTGTTGACGGGTATGACTGACACAAGTCATTCACAAATGCATTTTTATGAGGAAGACAACAACTGTGATCATGGTTAATGCTTTTGGTGGTTGTCTTTTTACCGCTGTCCACTTGAGGACGAATTCAGAAGCAGATTTACTGAATGCACCAAAGTTGCCACAAACTTAGGGCTATGCAAAGCAATGTAGTTGTCGTATGAAACCTGCTTGGGAATGCGTGAGAAATAAATCATTCGATTTCGCCAGCAAGAGTTGATGGCGGCGTATAAACAGAAGAATACAGATCTGTACAAAATGGCCATGAAGGAGTTTAAAACAGACTTTTTCTTTATCCTGACAATGAATGTGAACAAGACGTAAGCGATTAATTGTGGACCCGGGCATTTCCGTCAAACAAATTAATTGACGACGGAGTCTAACCTTTCCATAGCAAGAAAACGAAGATGAAGTTCGCAAAACCCAAATATGTTGGCGCATCTATGTTGGACGCTTCGAAGTTGCTCATGTACAAGTTTCAGTAAAACATGATTAAGCCACCGTACCCTGACAAAATCAAGATGTACAATGATACTCGGTCGCTTTTGATATATCACAGCCATCGTTGAACCAAGCTTAGTAAATTAATTTGATTCAAGCGATTATCTGAAATTTCATTCACACAGAGGTTGCCAATACATTCAAGGATAAGTGCTCGGAAATGCATGTGGAAGAAAATATTTGACTGCAACCCAAAATACGTCATTGTGCCTAGGCCCCAGAGCGTGAAAAACATCAAGAGCGCAAACGAATTATCCGAGTTGTTGACAAATGATCTCAGACTCGACTTATATGTATTTCAACGGCATGACACGGAAGCGCACACATAACTCATCTTCTCAGGTAAAAGAAACAACTTTTGGGTGTGTATCATTTACAGCATGTGGACTTGTCTCCACATGATACCAAGCGACATATATTTCACAACGGAATAACAGATGCGCGTACGGACAACACGCGATTGTGAATCAACTTAGATTGTAGCTCTAGCACATTAAATTAGACTTTCATGGTAGTTCTGTTTTCAAGGCAATGAATTACTATTCTTCCCGCACAAACGTTCCACTTGGTGGACTGTTTGCTGTTGGTTCATTGCAGGCCACTCGATCATAATGTGTTAACTGTGGAGGAAAAGCAATCCGGTCTAAGATTGTTAAGGTATCAATGGACCGTATGGCCTTCTAATTCCCACTGTATACATCTAACGAAATATTTTCATATTGGGTCTAATAGCAGTGGTTTGTAATTCATTTGTGCATAACTTAGTCTACTGCTGAATCGCCTCAGCAAATTTTAATCCAGTTGCGCGTGTGATTTAATTTTTAGTGCTTCTATGACTGGTGTAAATCGTGTGACTCGTTAGCTTGATCGCTTAGTGATCCGGGTTTAAGAACTAATTCACAACCCTTTTCTTTACTGATGTTCGAAATTAATCGTTTCACAAAGGCTAGGTCAAGATGTATACCAAAATGTCCATGGCGAACGAGCACTTTAATTTTTGCTAACAACGCAGCAACGTTTCCGAGAAATACTTTGCCTGGATGTACATGAAATAGCCGTGTCAGTAGTGAATGGGGATACCCTAGGGACAATGGGAATTAGCATTACAGACCCCCCCGGGACAATCTGGGGACTATGTAAATTTAACATGGAAAAAAATCGTGGGACAATCTGGGGACAAAGGGAATTAGCATTACATGGGAATAGAGTTTGGGACTGTCTAGGGACAAGGGAAAATTGAACATGGGGGGAATAAAGTGTGGGTCTGTCTAGGGACAAGGGGAATTGAATATGGGATTTTTTTTTTAAAAAAAAATTTAAAATAAAAATTATTTTAAAAAAAAGGGGTAGGCAATTGAAAAGTCATTCTCTTTTCGAGAAATATGGCTGGCCCTGAAAAGGGCCTTTGGGTTTTTCTTCTTCTTCTTCTACCTTCTTAACTTTTTCCACCATCCTCTTATTTTGTCCATCATTCCTTTCTTCTTCTTTTCTGTTTCCGGCAGCCAGTCCGGGTGACCCATGGCCCGGAACTTCTCTTGGATTTTCATCCAGTTTGTGTTTAGTTTTTCTAGTTCTTCCTTTTTTTTCTATTTTCTTCTTCTTTTCTTTCCTTTGACCACTTTTCTTTGATCTTCTTGACCTCTTCGGTCAGCACATTCCTCATTACTTCTTCCGCTTTCTTAAGTTTTTCTAACCCCCACTTCGCGAAACACCAATCTGTCCATTCTACAATGTCTTCTAGAAAGCACCTTGCACTCGTCACATGAACTATCGCTTCTTTTAACTTACCCACTTTCACATACGGTGGGTTAATTAAACCTCTGATTCTCTTCTCCTCATCCTCTATCATTTCTTTTACAATATTTACGGATAAGTGGAGGCTGGTTACTTGTCTTGAGACGAAGTCTTTTGTCACTGCATACCTCCATTCCTGTTCAACCCTTTCTGCTACACTCAATCCATCCACCATGCAATACCAACTTCCCATAAGATCGTTGTATAAAGCTGAAGCTGCTGGCATCTTCTTGTTTGCTTATTCCGTAGAATGGGCTCCAATGGCCAACACTGTTAGTTTTATACTGAAAGCGCGGACGTGATGGAAAACATCCCCTAAAAACATAAAATTGATCTTACCTAGATCATGACCAAGCAACGCGCGGACGTGAAGGAAAACATCCCCTACTTTCTCATTTCATATAATAAAACCCAAACTATACTCTCCACATACGCTAAGAAACCCATAATCTACTATTCACACAAACATACCTGAGCTCTTACAAACACTAACACACAAACACATACTCTCACATTTTTTAAAAAGAGTTAGTGTTTATATTCACACTACTCTACCTACATACATTGGCAAATTGATGGTTATTTCTTTTCTTGAGTATTGGGTAGCCCTTAAAAGGGCTGTTTTTTTTAACTCCAGATGCACCTATCTAATGATGGCACCTTCCTGGCCTGGCGCCACACACGCATCTTCTTCCCCAGTCTCCTTTCACCTTTCTTCTGGGGAGCGCAGAGGGAGGATGATTCGCTTCAGCACCCCAATCCTCTGTCTCGGGAATATTGTACGACATCCTCTCTCCTATTTTATTTTCCTCCTCTTCCCTCTGTCTTCTCTCCTCCTCTTCCTTCTTTATTCTTTCCTCTTCTACTATAGCCTCCGCGGCCAGTTCATTTAACAGGCGCCTGACATATTCCAGATGTATCTGGAGTTCAAGAAGTTTGCTTATTCTGCTATTCATTCTTGTGTTGATCAATCAACAAGGGTAGCTAGACTGCCGAACGAGTTTCAATTTATAGTGAAAGCGCGGAAGTGAAGGAAAACATACCCCTAAAAAACATAAAATTGATTTTACCTAGATCATGACCAAAGAAACAACGCGCGGACCTAAAAGAAACACTCACTCACTTTTTATGCTACCCATCACTATTTTAAAATTTTTTTTCATAAATCACTTCAATAGACTATCCACATACGCAAAGCAATCTAATCTAACCCCAAATATACACCTCAAACACCAAAAAAGACATCATTTTAATCTACTATCCATACCAACGTACTTGAGCACTTACAAACACAAACACAAAAACACATACCCTCACATTTTTTAAAAAAGAGTTAGTGTTTATATTCACACTACTCTACCTACACACATTGGCAAATTTATCGTTATTTCTTTTCTATAGTATTGGGTAGCCCTGAAAAGGGCTGTTTTTTTTGTTTGCTATGGCAATCTTTTTTAGTTTCTAAGAATGCGATGTCCTCTGAGGATAGACTTTCTGGCGATAGGTCTGCTTCTTCGGAAAGAGAAGAAGAACTCTTTGGTGTCGATACGGCAATCGACAAAGCCTCTGTCAGGTTCAGGTTGCTGCTGCTGTTGCTGTTGTTGCTGCTGTTGTTGCTGTTGTTGCTGTCTCTGAAGTCTGTACTTCTCTGTCCATTCTTCTTTCTCCCTGTTCACTTCTTCTCTGAAGAGCTCTTCTATCAGGTCTTCAGTGACTTTCAGCATTCTCACATTCTCTATTTCTTCTGGCTTCGTTATCAGACTGTGTCTGACCCTATGCAAATTCACGTAGGCTTCGTTGAACTTAGCTAGTTTGGAGCACATCTTCGTAAGAGGATGAGTCGACAATGGATGGTTAGACTGGAAACAACCCGGTTCTTAAAGTCAAAGCGCGGACGTGAAGGAAAACATCCCCCACACGGTTTTCGAGTCGCAACGTTCAGTGAGCGTCATGAGAGGGATAGTAAGAAATGAAAGAGCATCAATCCAACATTCTTATAGCTAAACAAAAGACAAAGGCATTTTTTTTAAAACACAACATTTTTTATTCAAAAATCATTTAACACTAAACAACTCTAACATTTTTAACAATAATCCAACAATATAACATCAAACAATTGTTTCAAATCACAAACATTTTTTTCAATTTACAGTCTACTTTAAACAGGGCTGACAACGTTGTGAATGAAATTGTGATTTCCACTGTTGGAAATCATTAGGCCATTGATGGACACTACGTTTCCTAGCTTGAGACAAAAAATAAGCATAATGGTCACAAACCATCGATCTACTTTCACATCATTTCTAGAAGAAGAACGAGGTTCAAAATGAGTCACTAAATGTTCTAAGGAATAGCCCAGGCTGCGATGATGCAGAAAAAACACACAGTACTGTCCACACACCAAGGAATCTGTGCCTTGTAATTTCACATTATTGAATCGGGTGGTCTGAGCATTTCTTCTCATAAAGTCGATGATATCGTCTTCCAAAGGGGGCAATCGTACGAATCGAAATATTCCACACATCCTTCTTGAGGAGAGTAGACGGCTACCCAGTGGGTTCCTGGGAGATGACTGTCGTCCGTGTTGACAACGTAAGCTAGATGGTCTTTAGGTTTGCGATGAGGAAGTTCATCTTTAGCACAGACAACAGGATTCCAAGAAGCCGTATACGATCTGTGGTTCAAAAGGTAATAAAGTTCCCAGGTATCCATTTGTGTGTTGTTTTCTTCTTCACAGATAATAATAAGTCGTCAATTCGATCCTGACTTTTTGCTTGACAATGTCTGACAAATAACCGTTTCTTCGTTTCGTCTCCTCACTCTGATTCAGGAGAGCTTCGATACGATGGATCTCTTGAGTGGTTAATGTGGACAAGAATGTTCACGCAAGTCTTTATACCACTGATGCAACACGTCTTCGTCCGAGATGAGACTCCAAGCATCGTCCAGATACTCGTCCAATTTTTTTTCTTGACTCAACATCAGGCATTTATCGTGTTGAATTTGACTGGGATGAGCGTTTTGACATCCATAACAATTTTTCTTGATCAATTCCGTCATTTTTTCGACCAAGTGTTTGGCAAAACAGCAGACTAAATGGGCTTCTTGTTCTGGCCATCTTGACTTCATCATGACAACTTCTTCGTCTTTGTCTTGAGATTCTTCTCCTTCCACGGTCTCCTCACATTTCATCTTTAAAGTTTCTCCACTAGGTAAAGAGGGATAACAGTCTTCCATGGCTTCTAATAATCTAGAATGACTTCTCTCAAACTGTTGATTTCTATGGTTTTATCGAATTCTGCATACAGGATGACGTTCACTGTCTCGTCCAGTGGCTTTGCAAACTGACGTTCCACACGAATCTGGCCAGATTTTATAGGGTGGAAATGTCCCTCGTCGCTGCCTTGGTCTGGAATGAAATCGAAAGCCCACAAAGCATAACCTCCTGCGTAATCCTCGTACGTAATGCCGTGACTGGTGTTGGTTCCTAACTGTACCGTGGCTTCGTACAAGGACAAGTACGACCTCAAATAATTCCCGTCACCAAATTTAGGTTCGAAAGGTCGGGTACACAAGGTCTTGCCATCGCGACTGACTTCGATCTTGGACACGTCAAAGTGTTGAAAGTAGAAAGGATTTTTAGCGATAGCTCCGTTGAAGGCTGTATTCTCGACCATACCAACGATTAAACGTTTGGGTAACTGTCCTTGGAACAGATGATCTTCGATCATGGATCGCTGTCCCCTAGGAATGGTGAAGGTTTTCACTTCTACGCGTCGGATCGGATACTTGGCGGTCGTTCTGCTCAACGTCTGACTGATGTCGTTTCCCACTTAGGTAACACTTCCACGCCGCGTACGTAGAGTCTGGCTTCATGGATTTTGGTTTTGTAATTATCGTCACTATCAGCTATTAAATGGAAAGCGGCACTGCTGAGATTCAGTCTCAGGTGGACATCCACTCCGTTTAGCAAATATTTCTCTTGCAACCACATGTCTAAATGCAAACGATCCATCAGTTCTAAACTCTTTCCATCTTTGATTCTGTCTCTTCGTTCTACAAATCCATCATTGTTGTCTTTGGTTGTATTAGTTTCGAATGTTTCAAATTTGCCTGCTTCGTCAGCTTCCCATACCACACAGGCATTGAGATGAGTGTTCTTGGCGTCTATTCCGTACGTCAAGAGATTTTCCAGGTACGCTCGATAAGGGTAAGTATCCATGCTGCTACTGACTAGTTTGTTATTCAAGTACAAGTCCACTCCGCTAAACAAGGAATGCATGAAATTGTTGACGGGAGCTACTGGCTCAGTGTCTATAGCATTTCCATCCTTATCTTGAACTTTGACTTTCATGTACAAGTAACTGCTATTCAGATCGATGTAATCTTCGGGCTGTCCTTTGATTTCAAACTCGATGGGAGCGGAATCGGTCAATGAGGAGACGGGATGAAATTCCACCCACCGGGATTCTTGCATGGTCATCATGGTGGGTGGCATGGCAAACAGATCCAGTTCTGTCTTGGAACAGGCGCAAGACTCTCGGTGCATCATTTTTTTTTGTTGCTGTGTCTCAATAATCGAAAACGTCTAAGTTTCGAACGGTTCTTCTTTTCTTGGCCTTTCTAGCTTGAAGTCTGGTGAAAGGGTGTTTTCTTCGTCGTCTCTTTCTGCCTTGTCCTTGCTGAATGCTTGACTCGGTAGCGTGCAGGGCATTTATAGGTGTGTCTCGTCGGCCCAAAAGGTCTTTGCCCGTTTGCAGCAAGACATTTTTGCCTGCCCTCATGAAGGCTTCTTTAGGATTTTGTTTGTCGATGATGACATTTTGGAGAAATTCTTTGCCTTGTGTCAGTGCCGCATCTTTCAAGGCGTGCAATCCGCGTGTCACCATCGGTTTCAACACCGGGGCCACCGAACGAAAGGCCGATTTTAACATATCTCCTAAACCGTGTCCTCGCTGTCGAGCAACCCCTCGGTACACTGGATACATGACTTACGAGTCGTGAGAGAACCGTTTTCGAAAATGGAGTTTCACCGTGACTTTTCCTTTGGTGAATGGAATATTTTGTCCCAAATCTCCTTTTATAGCAATGTTGACCGTGTCCAAATACGACTTGCTGACAGGCAAATAGTGAGGATGTACAAATTCCCGGTGGACGTGGTAAGTGTTTCCACCTTCCTGGTCACTGGTCGTGGTACTATCCACTTTGAAAGGAATGACACGCAGTAACGGTACAGAGGTGTGTCCCACCACGTTATACTCCACCACATCGGAGTACACGAACATCAAATTCAGTCCTTGGTTCAGTTCTACAGGGAATCGAAAAAACTTGTAAAATTCCGTATTGCTGTTGATCTTCGGTTTAAAATTTGGAGCCATTTTTGTGTCTCCACCTAAAATATCAAACAAGTCACGATTAAAACTGATGGACAACATTTGGGTATCCTGAAATTTCATCAGTAAGCGACGAGCCTCTTTATGGTACTCCAGGGTGACACGTTTTTTGACTCTGTTCAGGGCTTTGCCAAAGGCTAACTCGAACCTGGAAGTAATGGTGTCCACCAAATGTTGGCCACTAAAATAAAACCCTGCCGGAATTTTCAAGGTGTAGATATTGAAGGGTGAATTGTTGGATGGTCTTGTGTCCCCTGAAAACCCGATGTCATTCATGGCTTCTTGTAATTGTTGGTTCAGGATTTCGACCTCAAAAGTGTTTTGCTTTTCGGTGATGTTTTGGATTTGTGTAGGGTGAATCATTTCTACTAAAGCCACTTCCCAATGGGCTTCGTGATCTAACTGGATGGCTTGAGGTAATTTAGCCGTGTAACATCACAACGTGTTGTGGGGAAACACCTCCATGGAACTGTCACTGGGTAAGGTTAAGTAAAATTGGCTTTCGTGACTCATAATTCCAGAGTTCTGTGGCTGTCCGAGGGGTTACTGGACGTCAGAGGCGTGTCTCCGCCCAAAATGCGGTTCTGGTTGTGATTGTTGATGGAGTGGTGACAGGCACTGGCACTGGACACTAGGTTCCCGTGGTTCCCGTTCGAGGAGAATTTCAGGCAGGGATTGGGAAGCAGGTAACCGATGCAACTGCTCAATAAAATGGTCCACAATTGTTTGTCTCCTTGTTGTAAACTCAGATTGGCGATGGCTGCCCCGATGACACAATACACCACGAAGATTTGGCAGAAAAGGACGATTTGCGTTTTAGGCACACGTTCTCCGCACCACACCCACAAGGGTTGTTTTTGTAAATCTTGCACAGAAGAACTAGGTGAAGGAGGAGTGGTCGACGTAGCTGCGTCTGTGTGAAAGGGCATGATGGTCACTTCTTTTTATAGTCGATGACTTGCGAAGCGTCGATCCAAGAATCAAAACTGGGTGGATATCCTTTCCAACGTACTTTGACTTCTTTGACACGTCGTTTGCCCACTTTACGGGTTCTGCGTTCGAGAATGCTTTCGATGTCGTACACGTCGTCTTCTTTTTTGGTCACACGTTGTAACTCGGGCAAATAAAACGTTCCTTTGAGCACTTCTCCGTTCATGTCTTCCAATTTATAGACAGCAGAATGACGGCCATGCACTCGTCCAGTGACGCGAAACAATTCGGTCGTCCAGTTAGGTAAGTAACCTTTGTCGAAAGTGCGTTTGGTTTTGCCAATGCGCACCCAATCTCCTATGGCCAACTCTCCACTTTTCTTGGGGACAGCCCTCGTCGGGGACGTACCAAACAGGCGCTCAAACACGAACACTTCGTTGTCGGGAGTCACGTCTTGCGGGGCACGTCCGATGCTTCGATGGTAAGATTGGTTGTACGCTTGCACCAGGTGCGGTAAGATGTCGATGTACTTCATAGTGTGGTGATACGTAAAATATTTCCACATGCGTTCTTTCAATGTGCGTTGAAAACGTTCCACGATGCTGGCTTTGGTTTCGGGACTCTCGGTGGTAAAAAAATGAATGTCAAGTTTCTTTAATTCTTTTTGGAAAGCTTGGTTCAGAAATTCGGTACCTTTGTCCGTTTGCCATCGAAGAGGGTGACGACCGCTTTGTTTCAACACCCGTTGCAGGGCTCGCACTAACTCATTGCTCGATTTGGAAGTCAAGGGCACGACCCAGGCAAAATTTGGAAAAGACGTCGATGACACAAAACAAATATTTGTAGCCAGGATTGTAGCTGGCCAAATGAGAGACATCGGCTAAATCGGCTTGCCATTGATGATCGATGCCTTCCACTCGGGTGCGACTTCTGGCAAACTTGCGTCGAATGGGTTTGTGTAAAGTGTAGGTAGCTTGTTCTTGTAACCATCGTTGCACTTGAGGTAAACGGAGACTTTTCAGTCGAGTTTTGGCAGCACGATACAATTTTTGAACTCCTGCATAACCTGCAGGATGCGAGGGATCGTAGCAAATGCTGGCTAAGACTTTTTCAATTTTTTTTTTTTTTTTTTGGTGTGTTAATAAGGCATCCACTCTTGGAGGATGCTACTCTTTTTCTCTTGGGGTATTTTCTTGGATTGCAATGCTTTGCGTGTGCGACCGGCAATAGGTGTTGAAGAGGAGGATGTCTGAGCGGGGGATATCGGTTCTTGTTTCACTTCTGTCTTCACTTCTGTCTTCACTTTCTTTTTCTCTTGTGATGAAGAAGGGGTGGCCATCATCTTTTTAATCCATCCAATTCTGGAGGTAGGTGGTGTTGTTAACTTGCGTACTTTTTCTGGTGGAGTTTGAAACCTTTCTTCTTCTTCTCCTTTTTCTGTCTTGGTCACGGGTAGGGGTGGTACTGGTATTGGTACTGATACTGGTGATGGTGCTGGACTTTTCATCAAGGTCTTAAAATCTTTCAGAGTGGGTAGAGCTGTTTCATCTAAAGCTTTCTGGTGAAAGAGTTGCAGTCGTTGCAAGAGTTGACCGCACTTTTGCGATTTTTCTGTTTAGGACAAATCTTGGCGATCCATCAAGGACTGCAATTCGTGTTGTAACTGGGACATCTCGCTCAAATTAGGATTGGGAGGTAAATGCGGGGTGCGTTGTTCTTGCCACCGATGGTATTCCATCCATCGTTTGTAAGGTACTAAAGCTAGTTTTCGTCCTTCCATGGGGTTGTCAGGGGTCGATTCTGAGATCTTGGGACTTCCGAAGGCCTTTTTATCTTGCTCCCACCAGTCCTCCCAACATGGTTCCCAAGACTCCTTTCAGTATGGGGCCTAACAAGAGAGGCAAAATGCCTCCACGTTGCACTAACATCTTCTTCTTTTGACGAATGGGAATTTTCTTTCGAACCATTTGGCGAAGAACGTGACGATGTTTGCTTAAGTATTGTTTCTGGTGTTTGGACAAAGGGATCGTGCCTTTCAAGACGTTCAAACAACATTCGCACACGGTATCGATGACCTCTTTGGAGGCCGTTTGAATGAGTTTTTTTCGTAGGGGTGGAGAAGCTTTGGACAGGACAGATAACATGTCCCCATGTTTGGCTAAACGTGGTGGCAGTCCTTTCCTTTTCTTTCCTTGGGGTTTTCTGGAGGGTTACATCTTTGAGTCTTCAGGAGCACCAAACAAAACACTGACACCCCCGACTTGGTCACACGCCTTTTTTATACTGGAACGTGTCGCCACTGATTGTCTTTACGTCGTATTAGTTTGAGGACAGGCATGACACGTCGTGCAGGGGTACGCAACGGACTAAATCGAGCCAGTTCTTGCTTGGACAAATCCAGTAAACTTTGTAACATGCCCGATCTTTCATGGACTTTGATTTTGGGAGAAGGTACTTTGTGAGCAGCAGCCACTGCCGCTAAATTGGAGGGTCCTGCCACTGGGGAAGTTCTTTTTGGGATCATCAACGGAGAAGTTCTTGGTGTGATCAACGTCTCCAAGTACTCTTCAGTTCTTGGTGTCATCAACGGAGAAGTGGATGAACGTGAGGCTGCCGGTGACCGTGTCACTGCCGTGGTAGGTCGTGGTTTGCGAGTGTAAAGTTGCGTCCTGGCCGAAGTGCCTCTCTTGCGACTAGTTTTCTTCTGTGGGCTTTTCTTTTTCTGGGGACTTTTTCTCTGTTTCTTTTCCTGGGGGCTTCTTTTCTTTTTCCGGGGTGGTGTCTGGTAAGAGGAGGGTCCTGCCACTGGAGAAGTTCTCCTTGGGGACCTGGTCTTTTTCTTTTTCTTCTTGGGGCTTCGTTGGACTTTTTTCTTGGGGATAACTTTGGTGGCATTAGGATCCCATCTTAAGAGTGAGCGAATGATGACCCCTCCTAGAGTACCGCTCTCTCCAGATTTCAAAATGATTTGTTTTTTGGTTTGAGTGTCGATGCGGGCATCGGCCAGTTGGACCAAAGCGACTTTGTTTCGATCGAAAAAGCGTTTGGTTTGATGAGGAATCTGAATGATTCCTTGGAATATTTGACGTGCCGTCAACGTGAACCATCGTAAGACTTCTTTGAGACTAGCTTCTAAGACACGAGCTCGTGTTTGTGGATTTTTTTCTCGACTGATGCCATACAAGGCACGAATCAATTTGACGGGAAGATGCGACTGAAGGGACGTCATGTTCACACTGTGTGTGAGACAGGCGAAAAGGGTCTGAGGTTTTTATAGATTTTTTTATGTGGCGTGAAATTAAGTCGAGGACGGAGACGTGTACAGGACAGGCCCTCCGTCTTGGCACCAGTGGTGAAACAAGTGGGTGCGAAATCGCAAATCCTCGGGAGTGGTAGGTTTGAAATCGACGAGTAAATAGGCGTGTGGCGTTTGAGTGGCATCGTCGTACGCCTGAGTCAGCCAAGGCGTTCCTAACTGTTTGGCTAAGACTTGCACCTGCGATTTATCTCGAGGGCTTTTAAACAAGACCACGTAATGCGCATTGAGACTGATGGTGCGATGGGCTTTACTTTGTTGAAACAAATTTTGGGTGATGTAAACGACAGTGGCATTACGGTGATGCCCTTTGCGCGTGAACCACAGTTTAATTTCTTCTTCGTCTTCTCCTAACATGTCGTCGAAAATGACCAAATGGGTTTGACGAGAGTCAGAGACAATGCCGTCGTCTTCTTTAGGAATGCCTTCCACAAACACGATGGAATCGCCTTGACTTTCTCGCAAGAGGTTGTACGCCGATTGCCACTCTTTGTAACACCAGACAATCCGCTGAGGTGGCCGATCGATCAAATGATGTTTATGTTCGATCAAACGTTTGACGAATTCGGTTTTGCCTGAACCGCTAGGTCCAGCAATGAGCATGTTAAAAGGATGGCGAAGATACAAAGCCTCCCAACTGGCACGATCTAAGTGTTCATCGATGACTTTGACAGTAGAGGAAGAGGGAGCAGAGACAGCAGAGGTAGCCATAGTGTGAGGAATGTCACTTGTGACACGAAAACAAACAAGACAAGAGTTTATATACTTTTTTCAGAACACGTTTATTGAATGTTTCAAACATGAATACGAAAGACAAAAATACATAAAAGGCAAAGGCTTAAGTACAAGAATAAAAGGCACATGATAACCATTAACGTGGAATAAACACAAGTGTCTGTACAACAACATGTTTTGGGTAATGTTCTAACCAGTTCTATAGTAGGGGGTAAGGTCACACAAGTGTCCTCCCGAAAGGGTCTTTCAGGCCTGTCCACGACAGTCCCGTCCTGGGTGACGGGTTCTTCTGGCACCGTCACTAACACGGGTTGAAAAGTAACTTTTTTCCTTGAAGAACTCTCGTGCATACTGGGCCACTTCTTGGGTCCAAGCCTCAAAACCCCATTCTTTCCAGGCACGGACATCTGTCCAATGGGGATGTAAGTCACAAGCTACACACACATCGTCATACACGTCTTGGGTAGCTAAAAGTTGACGAATCTTTTTTTCCTGTTGAGGTCGAGAAGTATCCAGATGAAACCGCAAGGCTTTGAGCAAAAGGAGTTTTTCGTGACCATTTAAGGCCATTGAGGTGGTAAGTACTGATCGTAAAGAGTCCACAAAGAATCAGCTGGTAAACGAAATCCCAGAAAACAAGTCACTAAGACACACACCACTTGTCGACCCAAATAGAATGGATACAGTTCTTGTAATAATCGATGGTAATGATCCACGGTTTGAATATAGTCATTGAGTTCCTTCCACGGAATCTGTTGGATTACATGCGATAAAAGTCGTGGCATGGCAGCCTGTTTTTATAGTCTCTTTGTTTCGGAAACAATACACGTACTTTCTAGCCAGACATCTTCGTTCTCCAGTAGGGAATCTAAATGTTGCATACTGTAACCGAAACGTCAGACGTCGTTTAGAAGTTTCCTCTTCCGCTAAGTAGATTCCACGTAAAATATGTCTGTAATCCTTTACCTTGTCTTCCTCAATGTGTTGTACTAGGTGAATCTCGAAGTAACCAAAATGATCAACACGTGGATCATCGGGGGCCTGGAAGTATTGAACAAGGTCTGACCACTGAAACAATTTCTGACGAATCAGTTCTCTTATACCATTCAGGTACCAGTGCTTAAAGATCTGGTGACGTAACGGATGCAATTGTTCTTTATGTTTCACTTGTATTTTGACCAGCTCTCGGTAAATGCGTTCTCTCAACTCCACAGGCAAAGCACGAATGTTCTCTAGCAAAGTATCCATGAATAGGTCATACTAAATCCTCTTTGGTCTGACACAAGAAATGTACTGTTTGCACAAACATGGTTTTAATTCATTGTCGAATATAAGTCGTTTCACCCCTAATCTACACATTACAATTCGTTCAGAAGTTTCCTCTTTCACCAAGTTGACACTGCGTGAAAGATGTTGGTAATTCGTTAACTCTTCCTCTGGAATTCGATGCAGTACTTTTGCAATGTAGTAGATAGAATCGTCAATACCAAACCATTCCTTTTTATAACCAGGAGGTCGTTGATCAATGTCTGTCCAATGGAACAGTTTCAACTCAATCAGTCCTTGTATAGCATTCAGGTACCAGTGGTTCAAACACCGGTGACGTAACGGATGCAATTGTTCTTTACGTTTCACTTGTATTTTGACCAGCTCTGGGTAAATGCGTTCTCTCAACTCCACAGGCAAAGCACGAATGTTCTCTTGTAAAGTATCCATGAACAGATTATGGTAAGAAGTTACTTCAATGTCTCGGTCCCACTAAGGGTAAGTAATGACAATTCGGTGACCATCGAGCATGTTCAACGTAGGCCGAATCTTGCGGTTCCCAGTGGTGAAGTGACACACCGCAACTGAAGCACTTGACTTTATTTCCTTCGCCCAAGTAGAAAAATCCGGCTCTGGCTAATTCTTCGGGGGTCGGTCCTCTCAGATACTTAGGCCATTTTCCTTTGAACGATTGAAGACGATTTTCAAAGTCGCAGTATTCCGACAAACGCACAGGAAACGAATATTCGTCTTTCAGAGGTTCGTTTCGATGAGGATTGAGTGACATGGGTAGGAGTTTGCTCAGGGCTGGATGACATCCGTAAGGGGGTAGACGTGAAGGTGAACATTCCCCTTTAAAACGAAACTCAGTAAAATGTCCAAGAGGACGAGCGGCATCACTTTCGCATCCCTCAGGTTTGACACGCACAGCATCACTTTCCATGATAGGGGTAGTGAGAACAAAGTTCCCATGATGCTTTACGGCATCGCTAAGGTCACATCGTACCCATCGCAAGGCTCACAATCGCATTCCACTTCCGAAGCCTCACACTTGAATTGTGCCTTTCTAAACAACTTGTTCTGTGTTTCTCTGAAAGTATTCATCTTGTTTGCTCGGTCTTGGTAGTCACAATGAACTATCGATCTTGACCATAGCCCCCGTTTTATACTAGTCGCAATGCAGTCTCCAGCTTGTACATCTTTCCTTTTTTACGTTTTTTATGTCTTGTTTCGGAAGGTACCGTCTCTAAGGTACCGTCAACATTGTACCGTAGTGTGATGGGTGGAAAGGCCATAGAAAGGTAAGGGCAATGTGGACACCATCGAGTATGTTCCAGAATAGCTGAATCTTTATAGATACATAGATCCATTCGTAACTTCAGTCCGCAAGCGAAACACTGTACCTCGTATCCCAATCCTGAATTAGCTCCCAAGTAGACAAATCCTGTTCTAGCTAAAACATGCCAAGAAGGTAATCCTTCCCTATCCGTAGGCCATTTCTGAAACGTGTCCAATCGACGGGCACAATCACAATAGTCAGGTAAGAAGACTGGAAAATGGTATGGTTTGAACTTGGAGTTCTCATCGGGTTTTTCACTCAAATCTTGCTGTGGCGAAGTCATCTTTCTGGTGGGTGACTATCCTCTTACAACCAATGTTTTATACCAACGTGTCCATACGGCAAAGTAAAGTGGTTGGGAAGTCGCACTCGCTTCTGGTACACTATTTGATAGACTTTTTCCAAGGGCCGACTGACGATGTGATGAGTGGGTAAACGTACAATCTTGTTCGGTTGGTGAGTGGTCACTTTAAAGTTTCCATCCTCTCCCGATTGCAAGGCTTCTTTCAATACCCCAAAATTGACCACTCGACTGGTACGATAATTCAGAGTCAGTCCTTTCACTTTGCACGTCGTGTGCACTTCTCCTTGTTTGTCACGGTATTCGTAGCCGTAATTTTTGGGACCGCCACTGACGAAACTTAGAATCTTGTTTTCGGGATGCTCGTCTGTCCAGGCTCCTAAACGGTATCCTTCGATGTTAGGGTGCTGTTGATTCGGGTGATGGATGTAAATGCAACTGTCCGTGTCAAAGTACAGGACGCGTTCCCCTAACAGTTCTAAAGCTTCGTACAATTTTAAGCGAGCATGGGCTGTCACGTAAGCCGCAATGATGACATTTCCAAAAGGGTCGTCTTGTACAAAGTCCAGATCTTCTTCGTAATTGACCAAGATCAAATCCTCTCGAACGACGTCAACGTGTTTCATGTATTTGGTTTTGTCGTGAATCATCTGGAAGTAGCGGGAAGGTTCTGTCAAATATTCCGTCTTGGGTAAACACGGTCGTTGTGCCATTTTACCCGTGAGCCTGGTACCAAGCGTAGAAAGCTTCTCGTTGTTCGGTACGCATGTTGTCGGGGTCGTAATAGTGAGCCTCAGGCAAATGGGGTAGAACGGCATGTTGATTGGCTTCCGTATTGAAAAAGTGAGGAAAATAACCTTTAGCCATTTCTGTCATTCCAAACGTTTTAGGCATTCGACTCAAAGGCATGGCCAAATAGCTCATCGAATCTTTAAACTGTACTTGTCCCACTTGCATGAAAATGATTTTGGCTCTGTTCAAAGTCACTTTAGGACGCTCAGTGCCTTGTTCCGTATAGTATCTCAAAAGAAACTGTCCATCGTATCCGGAGAAATTGTGAGCCATCACCGTGGCATGGCGATGACAATCTCCGTAACGTTCGATGTCCTCTTGGCTCCACGTCTTGTCGACGGGGTCTAAAACCCATTGGGCGAAATCGGCTAATCGGTCCCCGAAAGATTTTTTCACGCCCTCCAGGAATCTTGCTGCAGTGAGGGCAATGACTGAAGATAGGTTCTTGAATGCACTTCTCGCACGCTCGATGAGCCACGCAGAAATCAGAAATGTGAATGCCGGTCTCTTGCATGCATTCGAAATCGAAAAAGATGAAATTGCCTTTCTTCTTGTGACCGTCCTCTTCCTCTTGTTGGGGTTGGTATTTTTGCACGTAGCATCGATGTTCCAAGTCCACGATGTGGTGACAAATGTGACATTTTTTCTTTCCTGAACATACGTGTGCCTTGGCACTATTGGTACGTATGCCTTGTCCACACGTAGGGCACAATCTCAGGAGTTGACAAGCACGTTTCTGCTGTGAACCTTGCGTCTTCAAATGTTGTTGGTAACAGGTAGGGCTGACAAACGTGCGCAGACAAGTTGAACAAGGCACTGGTTCTTCGCTCAGACAGGGTGGAGAGGCCAAACATCCTGGGCATTTCAATCCACAATGCTTGTGTTGCTCTCGATTGTTATAACCATGGTCACATTTCTCACAGTAATAACCGTATCCCAGGAATGCAGTGATACTGGTAATGGTATCGAAATGGTCATCGTGATAATAAACATGAACGTATTTTCCATCCTTAAAATCTTGGCCTCGAAACAACAGAGGCCCGCGCATTTCTTGAGGGTGCACTTTCAAGGTATATCGTGGAGCTAGGGCATCTTGCAATTTTTGCATCTCAGGAATGCCACAGGGTGTGTCTTTGGACAGTCCGGCTTGTTGTAACAGGAGTTCTGCTTCGTTTCGTTGTTTGGCTCGGTTCGATTTTCGAATGTTCTCCCAGGTTCTTTTCCATTCTACCGTGTCGTTCTTGTTGGCATAGGTTCGTCCCACCACGATGGCACGGGCTAAACACATCTGGTCTTGAGGGTTGTTAATTCGGACGAGACTTGTTTTGGTGTTGCGAAGGTCGTCCACCAATGACATCTTTTTGCGTCCAGTCCCTTGAGGAGGAGAGGCGTGGGTCATGTCCAGTGTGGCTTTACCATCGGTGATGTCAAACTGATCATTAGATTGTTGTACGTGTTGAATCTTGTCCATGACTTTGGAAGCAGTGAATTCTGCAGGGGTGCTAAACTCGATCCAAACAGGGGATTTCAAACCGTCGTGTTGTATGGAAAGTCTCAAGCGATCGTCTTCTTTGGGTTGACATTGTCGCTTGAGTGTGGTGAGTAAAGAGTCCCACACTCCGGTGATGAACCCTTCTGCCTTCTCTAACGGTACTTCAGCCTTGAAATCTTTAAACTTCATCGCGTATTTGTAAGCCCTGGTTCTAAATTTTTTAGATGAGCGCTTTTCTGTCTCTCGAATGGAATAGTATTTTTCAGGGTTGACTAAGGGTGGTGAACTTGGTTTAGAGGTTTCAAATTCTGGTTCACTCATGTCCTCTTCAAAATCACTGGCATGAATTTGTGCCAAGATTTCAGCCCTGGTACGAGGCGATAGATCACGTTTCTGCCTCTTACTTTCTTCTTCTTTCTTCTCAAATGAATAGGATCGTTTCATCTTGAGGGCAAAACGTCAAATGACTCAATTTTAAACACCATAGACTAATTTATAGTCATGGCAGACCAGCGTATATAAAAGGGTGTGTGTCTTGTCCTTTCACTATTCATTTCACTCTCAAGCCGAGCACAACGATGCAAGAGACTAACCAAATCGAACGTTTCGTCAGAGCTTTGCGAGGGGTCATTAGAAAATTCTCTTCAGACCAGCCCACGGACTACTCTCCTTCCTTTCGAGATAAAAGTCAAGATACTTGCTATATCTGTCAGAAGAAAGGGCATTGGTCTTCAGAGTGTCCAGATCGTCAAAAAAGAAAAAAAACAGAGGCTAAAAAAGACAAAAGTAAAGATACCTGTTATTATTGTCAAGAAAAAGGACATTGGTCTCCAGATTGCCCAAAAAAGAAACAAGAGGAATCAGAAGAAAAGAGGAATTCTTCAGAAGAAGAGAGGGATTCTTCACAGGAAGTGAGGGATTCTTCAGAGGAAGAAAGGGATTCTTCTGAGGAAGAAAGAAGACAGGTGAAGAAAAAGAAACAGGAGAAGAAAAGACGAAATGAAGAAAGCGAGGAAGAAGAGGAAAAGAGTGTGACGGTGAAGAAATTCAAAAAACAGAGAGACTAAACAAGGAGACAGAAGAAGTCAATGAACTTTTAATTAAAGTGTTGTGTTGTGAATTGTGAATTGGATTGTAACAATGGATAAAAGAATAAATTAATGATATAAGGTAAGTGTCTTTGAGTTTTGATTTTAAAATAAGAAGCTACACTCACGCACTCATAAAAAGACAAGTACTATAGGGGGTAAAATGGGTGGTTTTTTTTCTGAGTTATTGGCAAATTGAAAGGCTATCTCTTTTCGAGAAATGTGGGTGGCCCTGAAAAGGGCCTTTTTATTTTGGTGTAGGGGTGAGTTTAAGTAATCAACTTTAACTGCCTTAAGCCTTTGCCACGGCCAAGGCCTACTTCTGGACTGCGTAACGTTGATGATGATGATGATTGGGTTGAAATCACTAAGGGTGGTACGGTAGGCTTAGTCACAGGGTTGACGTGTTTAGCTCGGGAAGGTCGTATTCTCTTCGGTCGTAATAAAGAAGTCTGATCCATTTGTTTCAGACTTCTTAACTCCGCTAAAATGTCCAACAGTACCGTGACCGTTTGATTTTCACCCTCTTGTTTCTTTGCTGCTACTTCTTCTTGCTGTTGTTGCTGTAGGAGAAAAGCTTGTTCCGCTTCCTTTTGTCGTTGTATAAATTTCTCCAATTCTTCTTTCTGTCTCTGTCTAAAATTCTCCACTTGCAGTAATGAAGAAGGTAACGAAGGTTCCGGAACAAATTCTTGCGAGGAGAGAAAATCCACAAAATCCCAATTCACCTCTTCTGAAAGTAAGTCCGGGTTGGTGAATTTCTGAATTTCCGTCATGTTGAATCACTGTCGCATAGATTGACTGCACACAAGCGCTAGCGAATCTATATAGACCAACTGACGTCACAGACTACTCTCTTCGGATTGGATGCGGGCTGACTGAATTTTGTAACGCGTGTTTGGATTGGTGAATGAACTCAATCCGTTTCAATCCTACCTCTACCTATAAATAAGCGCAGTTCACTGCATTGATTCACCTGTTCTCGTCGCTTCAAGATGTGGACCACAGTCGAATCATCCACCCTTGTGTCTTCCATGATGTTTAGAACGGACATGCTCATGTATGTCCGATCCAAGTGGACCGTTGTCCACAGGACAAACACCAGTCTGTGGATACGTAGGATCTACGTAGAAAGACAAGGATGCCTGAAAAGAGTGCTGATTTACGGGCCAACAGTGAGACGCAGCTTAAGGACAAGAAGAAGACCAATGCGGTGCCCTTTATGTTAATGGATACATTAACATAAACCCAAAGGCCCTTTTCAGGGCCACGCATATTTCTCGAAAAGAGAATGACTTTTCAATTGCCTACCCCTTTTTTTAAAATAATTTTTATTTTAAAATTTTTTTAAAAAAAAAATTCCCATATTCAATCCCCCTTGTCCCTAGACAGACCCACACTTTATTCCCCCCATGTTCAATTTTCCCTTGTCCCTAGACAGTCCCAAACTCTATTCCCATGTAATGCTAATTCCCCTTGTCCCCAGATTGTCCCACGATTTTTTTCCATGTTAAATTAACATAGTCCCCAGATTGTCCCGGGGGGGTCTGTAATGCTAATTCCCATTGTCCCTAGGGTATCCCCATTCACTACTCGTGTCTATGATAGCAGTGAACGTGAACAATTTTTATAAATACTGGTAATATTTAAAATAGTATAGGTGTACTTGCATGTGCGTCCGTGCACCATATCATGGGACAGAAACAAAGTATCAGCCTGAAAAATGTCGCTGAGAGACTTCAAATCAAACTATCCACGGTACCTCTTTCTTGACACGAGAAGGTAAATTTACCACAACGCTTGTTTAGCTAACCATGCTTGGTCAATCCCACGGGTTGCATTCTAAAATGGCTGCTGACCGAGGTCAGAAAGGCGTGAGTTATCAACACGCGAGTACATGGCTGCACACAGATGTGTTCAATATATGACACTGTCTAGAAAAACGGCACGAGAAGACCACATATAGAGCTTCGATCATACATTTGCACCGCAAACCAAGAAAAGAGATTGGTGCCAAGACGGCGGAACTAGTTGCATGTTCGACTTCCGCGATGATGTGATCACATTAAAGTCTGATTAGGAGACTATCAGCACAATTAGCACACACTGAGCAAACGTCAAAGGACCTACAATGACGTCGGAGAGACATGCACGCTCTCTTAAATTCGTCTTTAAAAGCAATTAATCGAGTATGTATTGAAACATTAATTACCAGGTAATAAGTAATACGCTCACAGTGAGGAGAACTGGCCAGCGCTAATGTACATTGAGCGTGTTGGATATACAATATTAAACAGTAAGTCCTATATTGCCTGAGGTTCGGAAGATTGTTATCATCTATCAAACCAGGTGAAGAAATGTTCACACTGAATGTCAAGTACTTTCTCGATAATGTAGCTGTTGACACAATATACAAAGAAAAGTATACGCAAAACTGGTGTGTCTTCTCAGGAGGATATGCCACACAAACGTTGAAAATGTCTTTGTAGTTTATGGCATTAAACAAAATACTGTCTTCGTCGATCTCCTCCTGATAATCAAAAGTAGTAAATGGGGTCAATTTAGCGTCAAGGGGAATTAGCATTAAAAAAACACCCTAGGTCACTTTGGCGTCATTGGGAAATTTAACATTACGAAAACCCCTGGGTCACTTTGGCGTCAAGGGAAATTTAACATGGGAATATATTTTGGGTCTGTTGAGCGACAAGGGAAATTAACATGGGGAATATATTTTGGGTCTGTTGAGCGACAAGGGAAATTAACATGGAGAATATATTTTGGGTCTGTTGAGCGACAAGGGAAATTAACATGGGGAATAAATCGTGGGTCTGTTGAGCGAGAAAATGGAACAGGGTCGGGACCCTATTTTAATAAGGTCCCGACCTGAGGGTTCTATGGAAACGGAACAGGGGAGAGGGATAGAACACACACACACACACACATTAAATAAAAACGGGGTAGGCAATTAAAAGTCGATCTCTTTTCGAGAAAAGTGGGTGGCCCTGAAAGGGCCTTTGGGTTTATATATGCCCTTAACATGAAGGGCATCTGTGACTTCTTCTTGTCCTTAGGCTTCGTTTCACTCTAGGACCGTAAATCAGGACTCTTTTGAGGCATCCTTGCCTCTCCACGTAAATCCTACGTATCCATAGGTTGCTGGTATGTCCGTCCTAAACATCATTGTTGACACAAGGGTGGAGGATTCAACGTCAGTCCACATGCTGAGGCGACGAGAACAGGTAAATCAATGCAGTGAACTGCGCTTATTTATAGGTAGAGGAAGGATTGAAACGGATTGAGTTTATTGACCAATCCAAACACGCGTTACAAAATTCAGTCAGCTCGCATCCAATCCGAAGAGAACAGTCTGTGACGTCACGTGGTCTATATAGATTCGCTACCGCCTGTGTGCAGTCAGTCGATGCGAGACAGTGATTCAACATGACGGAAACTCAGAAAACGATCCGTTGGGGTGCACCAGCAGTGGAGACTACACAAGGAAACCCGGACTTACTTTCAGAAGAGGTAAATTGGGATTTTGTGGATTTTCTTACCTCGCAAGAATTTGTTCCGGAACCTTCGTCGAGACAGAAAGAAGAATTGGAGAAATTTATACAACGACAAAAGGAAGCGGAACAAGCTTTTATTTTACAGCAACAACAGCAAGAAGAGGTAAGAAAAAAAGCAACAACAAGAACCATCAACAAAGAAACAAGAGGGTGAAAATCAAACGGTCACGGTACTGTTAGACATTTTAGCGGAGTTAAGAAGTCTGAAACAAATGTATCAGACTTCTTTATCACGACCGAAGAGAATACGACCTTCCCGAGCTAAACACGCCAACCCTGTGACTAAGCCTACCGTGCCACCCTTAGTGATTTCAACCCAACCATCATCATCAGAAGTCTGCCTCGGCCGTGGCAAAGGCTTAAGGCAGTTAAAGTTGATTGCTTAAACTCACCCCTACACCAAAAACCAAAGGCCCTTTTCAGGGCCACCCATTTCTCTCGAAAAGAGATAGACTTTCAATTGCCAATAACTAAAAAAAAAAAAAAAATACCCCTATAGTACGTGTATATGAGTGCGTGAGTGTAGCTTCTTATTTAAAATTAAAACTCAAAGACACTTACCTTATATCATTAATTTGTTATTTTATCAATATACATAATTTAATTCACAAATCACAACAAATCACTCTAAAAAAGTTCATTCACTTCTTCTCTCTCATTATTTACTCTCTCTTTTTTTCAATTTCTTCACCGTCACAGTCTTTGCCTCCTCTTCCTCTTCAGTTTCTTCCCTTCTTCGTTTCTTCTTCTGTTTCTTTTTCTTCACCTGTCTGCAATCTTCCTCCTCTTCTTCCTCTGAAGAATCCCTCGCTTCTTCTGGCCAATCTTGTTTCTATTTTGGGCAATCTGGAGACCAATGTCCTTTTTCTTGACAATAATAACATGTATCTTGACTTTTGTCTCTTTTAACCCCTGTTTTTCTTTTTTGACGGTCTGGACACTCTGAAGACCAATGCCCTTTCTTCTGACAGATATAGCAAGTATCTTCAATTTTATCTCGAAAGGAAGGAGACTAGTCCGTCGGCTGGTCTGAAGAAAATTTTCTAATGACCCCTCCCAACGCTCTGATGAAACGTTCCATCTGTGTAATCTCTTCCATCGTTGTGCTCGGTTTGAGAGTGAAATGAATAGTGAAAGGACAAGACATATACCCTTTATACACGCTGGTCTGCTAGGACTATACATTAGTCCATGGTGTTTAAACTTGAGTCATTTGACGTTTTGCACTCAAGATGAAACGATCCAATTCATTTGAGAAGAAAGAAGAAGAAAGTAAGAGGCAGAAACGTGATCTATCGCCTCGAACCAGGACTGAAGTCTTGGCACAAATTCATGCCAGTCATTTTGAAGAGGACATGAGTGAACCAGAATCCGAACCCTCTAAACAAAGTTCACCACCCTTAGTTAACCCTGAAAAGTACTATTCCATTCGAGAGACAGAAAAGCGCTCCTCTAGAAAATTTAGAACTACGGCTTACAAATACACAGTGAAGTTTAAAGATTTCAAGTCCGAAGTACCGTTAGAGAAAGCAGAAGGGGTCATCACCGGGGTGTGGGATTCTTTGCTCACCACACTCAAGCGACAATGTCAACCCAAAGAAGACGATCGCTTGAGACTTTCCATACAACACGACGGTTTGAAATCCCCTGTTTGGATCGAGTTTAGCAGCCCTGCAGAATTCACTGCTTCCAAAGTCATGGACAAGATTCAACACGTACAACAATCAAACGACCAGTTTGACATCACCGATGGAAAAGCCACACTGTCCATGACCCACGTCTCTCCTCCTCAAGGGACTGGCCGCAAAAAAGTCTTATTGGTGAACGACCTTCGCAGCACCAAAAAGAGTCTCGTCCGAATTCACAACCCTCAAGACCAGATGTGTTTAGCCAGGGCTATCGTGGTGGGACGAACCTATGCTAACAAGAATGACACGGTAGAATGGAAAAGAGCCTGGAAAACTAAAATGAAGCATAACTCCTGTTACAACAAGCCGGACTGTCCAAAGACACACCCTGTGGCATTCCTGAGATGAAAAAATTGCAAGATGCCCTAGCTCCACGATACACCTTGAAAGTGCACCCTCAAGAAGTGCGCGGAGCTCTGTTGTTTCGAGGAAAAGACTTTAAGGACGGAAAATACATTCATGTCTATTATCACGATGACCATTTCGATACCGTTACCAGTATCACCGGATTCCTGGGATATGTTTATAACTGTGAGAAATGTGACCATGGTTATAACAATCGAGAGGAACACAAGCATTGCGGATTGAAATGCTCAGGATGTTTGGCCTCTCCACCCTGTCTGAGCGAAGGACCAGTGCATTGTTCAACTTGAATGCGCACGTTTGTCAGCCCTACCTGTTACCAACAACATTTGAAGACGCAAGGTTCACAGCAGAAATGTGCTTGTCAACTGCTGAGATTGTGCCCTACGTGTGGACAAGGCATACGTACCAACAGTGCCAAGGCACACATATGTTCAGGAAAGAAAAAATGTCACATTTGTCACCACATCGTGGACTTGGAACATCAATGCTACGTGCAAAAATACCGGAGAAAGAGGATGGACACAAGAAGAAAGGCAATTTCATCTTTTTCGATTTCGAATGCATGCAAGAGACTGGCATTCACGTTCCTAATTTCTGCGTGGCTCATCGAGCGTGCGAGAAGTGCATTCAAGAACCTATCTTCAGTCATTGCCCTCACTGCAGCAAGATTCCTGGAGGACGGGAAAAAATCTTTCGGGGACCGAACACGCTAGCTGATTTTGCCCAATGGGCCTAAAACCCATCGACAAGACGTGGAGCCAAGAGGACATCGAACGTTACGGAGATTGTCATCGTCATGCCACGGTGATGGCTCACAATTTCTCCGGATACGATGGACAGTTTCTTTTGAGATACTATACGGAACAAGGCACCGAGCGTCCTAAAGTGACTTTGAACGGAGCCAAAATCATTTTCATGCAAGTGCGACAAGTACAGTTTAAAGATTCGATGAGTTACTTGGCCATGCCTTTGAGCCGAATGCATAAAACGTTTATAATGACAGAAATGGCTAAAGGGTACTTTCCACACTTTTTCAATACGGAAGCCAATCAACACGCCGTTCTACCCCATTTACCTGAGGCTCGCTATTGCGACCCTGACAACATGCGTACCGAACAACGAGAAGCTTTCTACGCTTGGTACCAGGCTTACGCCTCCGACCTTTTCGACTTTCAGGAAGAAATATTAAAGTTTTGTCGTTCCGACGTGGACATTTTACGACGTTGCTGTGGAATATTTTGAGAACTGTTCATGGAACACGGAGGGGTCGATCCTTTGAAAGAAGCTTGCACCATTGCCAAAGCGTTTTCCTTAGTGTACCGCCAACGATTCATGCCTGAAAATACCGTGGCTGTCATCAGTCCTCAAACGACCAACTATGTCAAACGTCAATACTCGGTCAAAGCCCTACGTTGGTTACATTACTTGTGCGACAAGGAAGATAAATGGATTCAGCATGCCCGCAACGGAGGGTCGAAAAGACCATCGGAACGCATTCGGTCGATGGCTGGGACTTAGAAAACCCCAAAATTGTGTACGAGTTTAACGGTTGCTTATTTCACGGATGTCCCGTCTGTTACCCTGACCGTGGCACTAAAAATCAGTTTTTACAACGAACCATGGAAGACTTGTACCAGGCCACTTGTCAGCGACGCCTAAAGTTAGAACAGGAAGGATACCAAGTGGTGGAAATGTGGGAACACGAGTACGATCACCGTTTGAAAACCGATCCCGAATTTAAACGCCTCGTGGAAAGTTACCAGTTCATGGACCCGCTGAACCCGAGGGATAGTTTGTACGGAGGAAGGACCAATGCCACATGTTTGCTGTACCAAGCCGACGAAGAGAAAGGAGAAGAAATCAATTACTTGGACGTGTGTTCGCTGTATCCCTACATGTGCAAATATTGTCGCTTTCCTGCAGGGCACAAACAATTGTTCATCGAACACATCAACCTGAAAAACATTCGACAATACGAAGGCTTGATCAAGTGCAAAGTTTTGCCTCCCACGGACTTGTACCATCCCGTCTTGCCTCACCATTGCCAAGGCAAACTGATGTTTCCTTTGTGTCGTACTTGTGCCGAAACGTGCAACCAAGATCAACTTTGTCAGCACACCCAGGAAGAAGGGGCCTTGACGGGACGTGGGTCAGCGTATAATTGTTCAAAGCTCTGGACATGGGATACCAACTGTTAGAAGTGTACGAAATTTGTCACTTTCCCAAGACACAACAATACCACAAGGGTGACCCCACGCAGAAAGGCATTTTCGCAGACTATGGGAATGCCTTTTTGAAACTGAAGCAAGAAGCCAGCGGCTATCCTTCCTGGTGTTGCGCTACCGAAGACCAAAAGACATTCAAAGAGAAATACTGGGCACAAGAAGGCATCACTTTAGATCACATCGAGAAAAACGAAGGCAGGCGATCGTTTGCCAAAGTGATGTTAAATTGCTTCTGGGGCAAAATGGCTCAACGACCGTGTTTACCCAAGACGGAATATTTGACCGAACCTTCCCGCTACTTCCAGATGATTCACGACAAAACCAAATTCATGAAACACGTTGACGTCGTTCGCGAAAGTTTGATCTTAGTGAATTACGAAGAAGATCTGGACTTTGTACAAGACGATCCTTTTGGAAATGTCATCATTCCGGCTTACGTGACAGCTCATGCTCGCTTAAAATTGTACGAAGCTTTAGAACTGTTAGGGGAACGCGTCCTGTACTTTGACACGGACAGGTGCATTTACATCCATCACCCGAGTCAACAGCACCCTGACATCGAAGGAGACCGTTTAGGAGCCTGGACAGACAAGCATCCCGACGACAAGATTCTAAGTTTCGTCAGTGGCGGTCCCAAAAATTACGGCTACGAATACCGGGACAAACAAGGAGAAGTGCACACGAACTGTAAAGTGATAGGATTGACTCTGAATGTATCTTACCAGTCGTGTGGTCAACTTTGGGGTATTGAAAGAAGCCTTGCAATCTGGAGAGGATGAACACTTTAAAGTGACCACCTATCAACCCAACAAGATTGTACGTTTACCCACTCAACACATCGTCAGTCGACCCTTGGAAAAAGTCTATAAAATCGTGTACCAGAAGCGAGTACGACTTCCCAATCATTTCACCTTACCGTATGGACACGTCGGTATTGGTCTGTATATAAAAAGGAACCCTAGGCAAGATCGATAGTTCATTGAGACTACCAAGACCAAGTGAACAAGATGAATACTTTCAGAGAAACACAAAACAAGTTTAGAAAGGCACAATTCAAGTGTGGGGCTTCTGAAGTGGAATGCGATTGTGAGCCTTGCGACTTTTCAACCTGTGTTAGTGACAGTACCAGAAGAACCCGTCACCCAGGACAGGACTGTCGTGGACATCCCTGAAAGACCCTTTCGGGAGGACACTTGTGTGACCTTACCCCCTATTGAACTGGTCAGAACATTACCCAAAACATGTTGTACAGACACTTGTTTTTATTCCACGTTGATGGTTATGATGTGCCTTTTATCCTTGTACTTAACCCTTTGGCTTTTATGCACTTTTGTCTTTCGTATTCATGTTTAAGACATTCAATAAACGTGTCCTGAAAAATGTATATAAACTCTTGTCTTGTTTGTTTTCGTGTCACAAGTGACATTCCTGACACTATGGCTTCCTCTGCTGTCTCTGCTCCCTCTTCCTCCACTGTCAAAGTCATCGACGAACACTTAGATCGTGCCAGTTGGGAGGCTTTGTATCTTCGCCATCCCTTTAACATGCTCATTGCTGGACCTAGCGGTTCAGGCAAAACCGAATTCGTCAAACGCTTGATCGAACATAAACATCATTTGATCGATCGACCACCTCAGCGCATCGTGTAGTGTTACAAAGAGTGGCAATCGGCGTACAGCCTCTTGGGAGAAAGTCAAGGCGATTCCATCGTGTTTGTGGAAGGCATTCCTAAAGAAGACGACGGCATCGTCTCTGACTCCCGTCAAACCCATTTGGTCATTTTCGAGGACATGTTAGGAGAAGACGAAGAAGAAATTAAACTGTGGTTCACGCGCAAAGGGCATCATCGTAATGCCATTGTCTTTTACATTACTCAAAATTTGTTTCAACCAAATAAAGCCCATCGCACCATCAGTCTCAATGCGCATTACGTGGTCTTGTTTAAAAGCCCTCGAGATAAATCGCAAGTGCAAGTCTTAGCCAAACAGTTAGGAACGCCTTGGATGACTCAGGCGTACGACGATGCCACTCAAACTCCACACGCCTATTTACTCGTCGATTTGAAACCTACGACCCCTGATGATTCGTACCCACTTGTTTCACCACTGGTGCCAAGACGGAGGGCCTGTCCTGTACACGTCTCCGTCCTCGACTTAATTTCATTCCACAAGAAATCTATAAAAACCTCAGACCCTTTTCGTCTGTCTCACAGAACGTCAACATGACGTCCCTTCAGTCTCATCTTCCCGTCAAATTGATTCATGCCTTGTATCGCATCAGTCGAGAAAAAAATCCACAAACACGAGCTCGTATCTTAGAAGCTAGTCTCAAAGAAGTCCTACGATGGTTCACGGTGACGGCACGTCAATTACTCCAAGGAATCATTCAGATTCCTCATCAAACCAAACGCTTTTTGATCGAAAGAAAGTCGCTTTGACCCAACTGGCCGATCCCCGCATCGACACTCAAACCAAAAAGCAAATCATTCTGAAACCTGGAGGGAGCGGTACTCTAGGAGGGGTCATCATTCGCTCTCTCTTAAGATGGGATCCTAATGCTCCCAAAGTTCTCCCCCCCCCAAAAAAATAGAAGTCAAACGAAGCTCCAAGAAGAAGCAAAAGAAAAAGAGCAGGTCCCCAAAGAGACCCGTGTCTGCAAGAACTTCTCCAGTAGCGGGGCCCTCCTCTTACCAGACACCACCCCGGAAAAAGAAAAGCCCCCAGAAAAAGAAACAGAGAAAAAGTCACCAGAAAAAGAAAAGCCCACAGAAGAAAACTAGTCGCAAGAGAGGCACTTCGGCCAGGACGCAACCTTACACTCGCAAACCACGCCCTGCCACGGCGATGACTGCGTCTCAGGTAGCCTCAGGTTCAATCACTTCTCCGTTGATGTCACCGAGAACTGAATAGTACTTGGAGACGTTGATCACACCAAGAACATCTCCGTTGATGACCCCAAGAACTTCCCCAGTGGCAAGTCCCTTCCATTTAGCAACATTTGCCACGGCTCACAAAGTACCTGCTCCCAAAATCAAAGTTCAAGAGAGATCGGGCATGTTACAAAGTTTACTGGATTTGTCCAAGCAAGAACTGGCTCGATTTAGTCCGTTGCGTACCCTTGCACGACGTGTCATGCCTGTCTTCAAGTTGATACGCCGTAAAGACAATCAGTGGCGACGCGTTCCAGGATGAAAAAGGCCTGTGACCAAGTAGGGGTATCAGTGTTTTTGGTGCTGAAGACTCAAAGATGTCACCCTCCAGAAAACATCCCTCTTCTAAACAACCCCAAGGAAAGAAAAGAAAAAGACTGCCTCCACGTTTAGTCAAACATGGGGACATGTTATCTGTCCTGTCTAAAGCTTCTCTACCCCTGCGAGAAAAAACTCATTCAAACGGCCTCCAAAGAGGTCATCGATACCGTGTGCGAATGTTGTTTGAACGTCTTGAAAGGTACGATCCCTTTGTCCAAACACCAGAAACAATGTTTAGGCAAACATCGTCACGTTCTTCGCCAAATGGTTCAAAAGAAAATTCCCATTCGTCAAAAGAAGAAGATGTTGGTCCAACGTGGAGGAATTTTACCCCTTATGTTAGGTCCATTGCTGAAAGGAGTCTTGGGAACCATGTTGGGAGGACTGGTGGGAGCAAGACAAAGAGGCCCTCTGAAGTCCCAAGATCTCAGAATCGACCCCTGACATCCCATGGAAGGACGAAAACTAGCTTCAGTGCCTTACAAACGATGGATTGAATACCATCGTTGGCAAGAACAACGCACCCCGCATTTACCTCCCAATCCCAATTTGAGCGAGATGTCCCAGTTACAACACGAATTGCAGTCCTTGATGGATCGCCAAAATCTGTCCAAAACAGAAAAATCGCAAAAGTACGGTCAGGACTGCAACTCTTTCATCAGAATGCTTTAGAAGAAACACCTCTACCCACTCTGAAAGATTTTAAGACCTTGATGAAAAGTCCAGCACCATCGTCACTACCACCACCACCACTACTACCATCCCCAAAGGTCACCAGAGATGCTACCCCACGAAGACCTGAAGAAGAAGAGATGCGAGAACTGTTTCAAACACCGTCAGCAGCTCCCATGTCTAGTAAGATTGCAGCATCCGTGTTGACCCCGTCTCCCACACCCCAACGAGAAGAAATGAAAGCTTGGCTTAAAAAGATGATGTCCACTCCTCCTTCGACAGAAGTAAAAAAGAAAGAAGGGAAACCAGAAGTGACAAAAGAAAAGAAGACCAAAGCCATTCCATTGCCACCTCCACCACTACCTTCGAATTCTACTCCCGTAGCCCATCGGACTCGTAAATCCGTTTCCAAACCACTCTTTCGTCCCACCCAAAGTAGCATCACCGAAGAGTGGGTGACTTATTAACACACAAAAAGTGGAGAAGGTATTAGCCAGCATTTACTACGATCCCTCCCATCCTGCAGGTTACGCAGGAGTTCAAAAATTGTATCGTGCTGCCAAAACTCGACTGAAAAGTCTCCGTTTACCTCAAGTGCAACGATGGTTACAAGAACAAGCTACTTACACTTTACACAAACCCATTCGACGCAAGTTTTCCAGAAGTCGCACCCGAGTGGAAGGCATCTATCATCAATGGCAAGACGACTTAGCCGATGTCTCTCATTTGTCCACTACAATCGCGGATACAAATATTTGTTTTGTGTCATCGACGTCTTTTCCAAATTTGCCTGGGTCGCGCCCTTGACTTCCAAATCGAGCAGCGAGTTAGTGCGAGCCCTGCAACGGGTGTTGAAACAAAGCGGTCGTCACCCTCTTCGATGGCAAACGGACAAAGGCACCGAATTTCTGAACCAAGCTTTCCAAAAAGAATTAAAGAAACGTGACATTCATTTTTTTACCACCGAGAATCCTGAAACCAAAGCCAGCATCGTGGAACGTTTTCAACGCACTTTGAAAGAACGCATGTGGAAATATTTTACGCATCACCACACTCTGAAGTACATCGACATCTTACCGCACCTGGTGCAAGCGTACAACCAATCTTACCATCGAAGCATTGGACGTGCCCCGCAAGAAGTGACTCCCGAAAACGAAGTGCTAGTGTTTGAGCACCTGTTTGGTGCGTCCCCGACTAGGGCTGTCTCCAAGAAAAGTGGAGTGTTGGACGTAGGAGATTGGGTACGCATTGGCAAAACCAAACGCACTTTCGACAAAGGTTACTTACCTAACTGGACCACCGAATTATTTCGTGTCACTGGACGAGTGCATGGTCGTCATCCTGTCGTCTATAAATTGGAAGACATGAACGGAGAAGTGCTCAAAGGAACGTTTTATTTGCCCGAGTTACAACGTGTGACCAAAAAAGAAGACGACGTGTACGACATCGAAAGCATTCTGGAACGCAGAACCCGTAAAGTGGGCAAACGACGTGTCAAAGAAGTCAAAGTACGTTGGAAAGGATATCCACCCAGTTTTGATTCTTGGATCGACGCTTCGCAAGTCATTGACTATAAAAAGAAGTGACCATCATGCCCTTTCACACAGACGCAGCTACGGCGACCACTCCTTCACCCAGTTCCTATCTGCCAGATTTACAAAAACAACCCTTGTGGGTGTGGTGTGGAGAACGTGTGCCTAAAACGCAAATCGTCTTTTTCTGCCAGATCTTCGTTGTGTATTGTGTCATCGGGGCAGCCATTGCCAATTTGAGTTTGCAACAAGGAGACAAACAATTGTGGACCATTTTATTGAGCAGTTGCATCGGTTACCTGCTTCCTAATCCCTCTCTGAAATTCACCTCGAACGGGAACAACGGGAATCTTGTGTCCTGTGCCAGTGCCAGCCACCACTCCAACAACAACCCCATTTTGGGCGGAGACACGCCTCTGACGTCCAGTAACCCCTCGGACAGCCAGAGAACTCTGGAATTATGAGTCACCAAAACCAAATTTACTTAACCTTACCTAGTGACAGTTCCATGGAGGTGTTTCCCAAGAACACCTTGTGCTGTTACACGGCCAAATTACCTCAGGCCATCCAATTAGATCACGAAGCCCATGGGGAAGTGGCTTTAGTAGAAATGATTCACCCGACCCAAGTCCTCAATGTCCTTCCTAATCGAATTTTTTTTTACGGTGGAAGTTCTTGACGAGCCAGTGCAAAAGTTTTTGAATACCCATGTCAAATATGATCACAAAACCTATAATGACAAAAGTCAAAAGTGGTCCTACCACTTGTTCATTCGCTCAGGCTATTATTTTAGTGGTCAACATTTGGTCAGCACCATTACCTCCAGATTTAATGTCGTGTTTCTAAAAGCTTTGGAAAGTGTCAAAAAAAGTGTCACCATGGAGTACCACAAAGCAGCTCGTCGCTTCCTGATGAAATTTAACGAGGGTAAAATCGTTTCCATTTTATTTTGTCCTGAATTGTTTGACATGTTGGGCGGGGACATGGACATGAGAAGGACCATGATCAAGAAAAACGAATTATCAATCATTTACGACAACGAGACTTTTAGCAAGTTATTTCGTTCCCCGGTAGAACTGAACCAAGGACTGACTTTGATGTTTGTGTACTCCGATGTGGTGGAGCATAACGTGGTGGGACACACCTCCGTGCCGTTACTGCGTGTCATTCCTTTCAAAGTGGATTCTACCACGGCCACTGACGAGGAAGGTGGAAACACTTATCACGTTCATCGCGAATTTGTACATCCTCACTATTTGCCTGTCGGCAAGTCTTATTTAGACACGGTCAATATGGCTATAAAAGGAGATCTGGGACAAAATATTCCATTCGCCAAAGGGAAAGTCACGGTGAAACTCCATTTTCGAAAACGGTTCTCTCACGACTCGTAAGTCATGTATCCAGTGTACCGAGGTGTTGCTCGACAGCGAGGACACGGCTTAGGAGATATGTTAAAATGGGCTTTTCGTTCTGTGGCTCCGGTGTTGAAACCGATGGTGACACGCGGATTGTACGCCTTGAAAGATGCGGCACTGACACAAGGCAAAGAATTTCTCCAAAATGTCATCATCGACAAACAAAACCCCAAAGAAGCTTTCATGAGGGCAGGCAAAAATGTCTTGCTGCAAACAGGTAAAGACCTTTTGGGTCGACGAGACACACCTATAAATGCCCTGCACGCTACCGAGTCAAGCATTCAGCAAGGACAAGGCAGAAAGAGACGACGAAGAAAACACCCTTTCACCAGACTTCACACTTCTAAAGCTAGAAAGGCAAAGAAAAGAAAAACCGTTCGAGACTTAGACGTTTTCGATTATTGAGAAAGAGAAAAAAAAATGATGCACCGAGAGTCTTGCGCTTGTTCCAAGTCGGAACTGGATCTGTTTGCCATGCCACCCACCATGATGACGATGCAAGAATCCCGGTGGGTGGAATTTCATCCCGTCTCCTCTTTGACGGATTCTGCTCCCATCGAGTTTGACATCAAAGGTCAGCCCGAAGATTACATCGATCTGAATAGCAGTTACCTGTATTTGAAAGTCAAATTGATCAAAACGGACAACACCAATCCTGGAGCCAATGATAGGGTAGCGCCCGTCAACAATTTCATGCATTCCTTGTTCAGCGAAGTGGACTTGTACTTGAATAACAAACTGGTCAGCAGCAGCATGGATACTTACCCGTATCGTGCCTACCTGGAAAATCTCTTGACGTACGGAAAAGAAGCCAAGAATACTCATCTGGATGCTTGCGTGGTATGGAAACCTGACACAGCGGGTGATAACACGTTTAACGATACAGCCCTCACAGCAGATGACGATCCTCACAATGTGGGGTTTAACACACGTAGAAATAAAATTCTGCAAGGACGTAGTTTAGAACTGATGGATCGTTTGCATTTGGACATGTGGTTACAAGAAAAGTATTTACTGAACGGAGTGGATATTCGCCTGAGACTGAATCGTAGCAGTACCGCTTTCCATTTGTTGGCCCATGCTAACGAGTACAAAACCATCATTTAAGAAGCCAGGCTCTACGTGCGACGTGTGGAAGTGTTACCCAAAGTGGGAAACGACATCAGTCAAACGTTGAGCAGAACGACCGCCAAGTATCCCATACGACGCGTGGAAGTAAAAACGTTCACCATTCCTGCTGGACAGCGATCCATGTTCGAAGATCATCTGTTCCAAGGCCAGTTACCCAAGCGTTTGATCCTTGGTATCGTCAAGAATTCAGTCTTCAACGGAGTCCACAACGAAAATCCTTTCCTGTTTCATCATTACAACGTAGCCAAGATCGAAGTCAGTCGCGATGGCAAGACACTGTGTACCCGACCGTTTGAGCCTAAGTTTGGTGACAGGAATTACTTGAGGTCGTACTTGTCCCTGTACGAAGCCACCGGACAGTTAGGAACCAACACCAGTCAAGGAATATCGTACAAGGATTATACAGGAGGCTACGGTTTGTGGGCGTTTGATTTCACTCCAGACCAAGGCAGCGACGAGGGACATTTCCACCCTATAAAATCCTGCCAGATTCGTGTGGAACTTCAGTTTACTAATCCTCTACCTGACACAGTGAACGTCCTCCTGTGTGCAGAATTTGACAATGCCATAGAAATAAACAGTTTGAGAGAAGTCATTCTAGACTATTAGAAGCCATGGAAGACTGTTATCCCTCTTTACCTAGTGGAGAAACTTTGAAAATGGAATGTGAGGAGACCGGGGAAGAATAATCTCAAGACAAAGACGAAGAAGTTATCATGATGAAGTCAAGATGGCCAGAACAAGAAGCCCATTTAGTCTCCTGTTTTGCAAAACACTTGGTCGAAAAAATGACGGAATTGATCAAGAAATATTGCGATGGATGTCACAACGATCATCCCAGTCAAATTCAACACGACAAATGTCTGATGTTAAGTCAAGAAGAAAAATTGAACGAGTATCTGGACGAAGCTTGGAGCCTCATCTCGGACGAAGTCGTGTTGCATCAGTGGTATAAAGACTTGCGTGAACATTCTTGTCCACCATTAACCACTCAAGAGATCCATCGCATCGAAGCTCTCCTGAATCAGAGTAGGGAGACGAAGCGAAGAAAGGGTTATTTGTCAGACATTTTCAAGCAAAAAGTCAGGATCGAATTGATGACTTATTATTACCTGTGAAGAAGAAAAAGAACCACACAAAACATGGATACCTGGGAACTTTATTACCTTTTGAACCACAGTTCGTATACGGCTTCTTGGAATCCTCTCGTATGTGCTAAAGATGAACTCCCTCATCGCAAACCTCAAGACCATCTAGTTTATGTGATCAACACGGACGACAGCCATCTCCCAGGAACCCACTGGGTAGCCGTCTACTTTCCTCAAGAAGGATGTGTGGAATATTTCGATTCGTACGGATTGCCCCCTTTGGAAGACGATATCATTGACTTTATGAGAAGAAATGCTCAGACCACCCGATTCAATAATGTGAAATTACAAGGCACATATTCCTTGGTGTGTGGACAATATTGTGTGTATTTTCTGCATCATCGCAGCCTGGGCTATTCCTTAGAACATTTAGTGACTCATTTTGATCCTCGTTCTTCTTCTAGAAACGATGTGAAAGTAGATCGATGGTTTTGTGACCATTATGCTTATCTTTTGTCTCAAGCTAGGAAACATAGTGTCCATCAATGGCCTAATGACTTCCAAAGGTGGAAATCACAATTTCATTCACAACGTTGTCAACCCTGTTTAAAGTAGAGTGTTAATTGATAAAAATGTTTGTCATTAGAAAAAAAGTTTGATGTTATATTGTTGAGTTATTGTTAAAAAATCTTAGAGTTGTTTTTCAGTGTTAAGTGATTTTGAATAAAAAATGTTGTGTTTTGAAAAAAAATGCCTTTGTCTTTTGTTTGGCTATAAGAATGTTGATTCATAGTCTTTAATTTCTTACTATCCCTCTCATGACACTCATTGAACGTTCCGGCTCGTAAACCGTGGAGGGATGTTTTCCTTCACGTCCGCGCTTTGACTTTAAAGCCGGGGAAGCCTCCAGTCTAACCATCCATTGTCGACTCATCCTCCTACGAAGATGTGCTCCAAACTAGCTAAGCTAAACGAAGCCTACGTGAATTTGCATAGGGTCAGACACAGTCTGATACCGAAGCCAGAAGAGATAGAGAATGTGAGAATGCTAAAGGTCACTGAAGACCTGATAGAAGAACTCTTCAGAGAAGAAGTGAACAGGGAGAAAGAAGAATGGACAGAGAAGTACAGACTTCAGAAACAGCAGAGAGAGCAGCAACAGCAGCAACAGCAGCAACAACCTGAACCTGACAGAGGCTTTGTCGACTGTCGTATCGACACCAAAGAGTTCTTCTTCTCTTTCCGAAGAAGCAGACCTATCGTCAGAAAGTCTATCGTCAGAGGACGTCACATTCTTAGAAACTAAAAGATTGCCATAGCAAACAAAAAAAACAGCCCTTTTCAGGGCTACCCCAATACTCTAGAAAAGAAATAACAATCCATTTGCCAATGTGCGTAGGTAGAGTAGTGTGAATATAAACACTGATTCTTTTTTATACTGTGAGTGTAATTGTTTGTGTATATGAGTGTGTGTTTGTAAGTGCTCACGTACGTTTGTGTGGATAGTAGATTATGATGATGTTTTATTTTTCGCTGTTTGACGTGTGGGGAGAGTAGATTTGGGGTTTGATTGGATTGCTTTGCGTATGTGGACAGTATATTATTTGTTTAATAAAATTTTTTAGAATAACGAGGGGTAGTATAAAAAAGTCAGTGAGTGTTTCTTTTAAGTCCGCGCGTTGTTTGGTCATGATCTAGGTGAGATCAATTTTGTTTTAGGGGAAGTTTTCCTTCACGACCTCGCTTTCACTATAAATTAAAAATCGTTCGGCAGTCTAGCTACCCTTGTTGATTGATCAAGAGAATGAACACCAGAATTGTAAAACTTCTGGAACTTCAGATGCACCTGGAATATGCCAGGCGCATACTAAATGAACTGGCCGCGGAGGCCATTGTCGAAGAGGGAAGGATGAAAAAGGAGGAGGAAAGAAGAAAAAAAGAAGAGGAGGAAAAGGATAGAGGTAATTGCAGAATCCTAGAGACAGAACATTGGGATTCTGAAGCCACTTATCTCGCCTCCTCTCTCCACCAAAAAAGAGTGAAAAGAGACTGGGGAAGAAGATGTGTGTGTGGTGCCAGGCCAGGAAGGTTCCAGCATTAGATAGGTGCATCTGGAGTTAAAAACAAACAGCCCTTTTCAGGGCTACCCAAACCTTTAGAAAAGAAATAGTAATCGATTTGCCAATGTGTGTATGTAGAGTAGTGTCAATATAAACACTGACTCTTTTTTTTCCTTGTGTGTGTGTGTGTGTGTTTGTTTGTAAGCGCTCACGTACTTTTGTGTGGATAGTAGATTTGGGTTTCATTTTAATGCTTTGCGTGTGTGAATAGTAGATTAGAGGTTTGTTTATTGATGCTTAACGTATGTGGATAGTAGATCATATGAAATGAGAAAAGTAGGGGCTGTTTTCCTTCACGTTCGCACGTTTTAAGTGATGATCTAGGTAATATAACTTTTGGGCTTTAGGGGGATGTTTTCCATCACGTCCGCGCTTTTCGTATAAGAACCCACAGTATTTGTCGTTCAAACCATTCTACAGAGAATAAAAAAGAAGATGGCTTCAAACCAACTTGATAAAACGAAAACATTGCAAGACGTCCTGGACAATTTGGGTATGATGGAGCAAATGTTAGTGAGGCTAAACGAGGATCACTATTCTTATAGTCCCCATCGAGTGAAGATGGAGATCAACAATTTAAGAAAAGTAAAGGACATGATCAGTGCTCTGATGAAAGAAATAAAGGAGGAGAAGGAGGATGAATAGGAAAGGATAAGGATGAGAGAATGGAACGAACAAATTGAAAAAGAAGAAGAAAATGAGAAGAGGAAGAAAGAAGAGGTGGAGAAGCAGAAAGAAGAGAAAAAGGAGGAAGAAAAGAAAGAAAAGAAGAGAAAAAGTGTAGGACAGAGAATAAGAAGCTGGTGGAGAAATAGAAGAAATTAGAAGAAGAAGAAACCCAAAGGCCCTTTTCAGGGCCACCCACATTTCTCGAAAAGAGATCGACTTTTAATTGCCTACCCCTTTTTTTATTTAATATGTGTGTGTGTGTTTGTTCTATCCCTCTCCCCTGTTCCCTTTCCATAGACCCCTCAGGTCGGGACCTTATTAAAATAGGGTCCCGACCCTGTTCCATTTTGTCGCTCAACAGACCCACGATTTATTCCCCATGTTAATTTCCCTTGTCGCCCAACAGACCCAAAATATATTCCCATGTTAAATTTCCCTTGACGCCAAAGTGACCCAGGGGTTTTCGTAATGTCAAATTTCCCATTGACGCCAAAGTGACCCAGGGTGTTTTTTAATGCTAATTCCTCTTGACGCTAAAGTGACCCCATTTACTACTATCAAAGACTAATAGCTTGCATCTTGTATCAATAAAATTGGCTGTTTATCATACGCTTCATAAACTGATCCTATGATATTTTAGGTAATTCATGTTGAAAAATGTATTTGAGCAGCAGAGAGACTGAGCCCACCGACTATTTCGTCAAACAGAACCTTCTATCGAAAACACTTTTGATAGAAGTATTGTCTTCACAAAATAAACCCTTCTGGTCAGAAAACACTGATAGAGGCTTTCTTCGCTGACCAGAAGGGTTATCTCATGAAAAATATCTACCTATATAACTACTTCTCGATATAAGGGTCTACTAGACGAAACATTTGGTGGCTCAGTCTCTCTGCTGCTTGAAAAGCTTGCATTTCTGGAAAATCCTAAAGGATTTTAACATTAACTAAAAATTGTATCCAACCCTACTCGATACCGTGTGCGAGGATCATGTAAATTTATCGTTACAAATCCGTGTGGTTTTGCCTGAGCACGACTAAAGAAATTTCTGAATTTATTTAACGCCGTTAAATACCGCGAGAACGTTACAGTTATCTCTGATCACTTTCGGAATTTGTGTATATCGTTGAGTTACATAAATCACATCAGTGTTTTTGTGTCTGCCGCGTGAGAATATCCTGGCGGGGTTTGATTGTTTGTCCAACATGATATCGTCATACACAACTAAATTATTAATACTCCCATCAATATCATCGATACTCAGTGCTTCATCAATATCAGTTATAAAATCAACAACATCTTCTTCACTTATCGATTTTGCACTTTCGTTAAAATCTTTTAACACGCTGTAGCATCGCTGATCGTCCACCGATGGTGCTATCAAATATAATTTATCCCACTTCATCCACATCATTATTAAATTAAGTAACAACTGTGTCTTACCCGATCCAGATGGACCTATAATAATCATTCGAACAGAATTTGGTAGCACAGAGTTATGTTTGATTGGCACTCGTCGCTTTGACGCAGAAAAGTCAGTAATCTCCATTTGAAATGTCTTTGACATTTTATATATCATAAAAATAATATGGATTTATATTGTGTGAAATGCCGAGCACGTACCCCAACTGCGGATATGACAACAATTACAACAATAAATAATCGACAAGCGCTTACAGGCAAGTGTGAACGATGTGGCACAAAAAGTTTAAATTTATTTATAAAAAAATGGAGGTGATATCGCAGCCAAGTTAGCCAAGTTACCAGGAACACCGTGGGCTAAATACCGAGGAGAAAAACATCTTCCAGGATATAATTACTGTGGTCCTGGAACCCGACTTGATATCAGACTTGATGACCAAGATTAACCAAATCCAGGTGAGTATCCGATAAATGCTATTGATAAGGCGTATCATGCGCATGATGTAGCTTACCGAAGCAAGGATTTGCAACAGCGCCATCTCGCGGACGTGAAATTAATTCATGCGTTAAATGCCATCACTGATAAATCTTTCAAAGAAAAGTTAGCATCCTGGTTGATAAAATCCGCAATGAAATCTAAGCTTGTATTAGGCGCTGGTAATTAATAATAATGGAGTCTATTTATTATTCCTCAAGAGGATACTGGAGGGATAGCGCAGCAATTAGTAAACTCGCTGAAGCAGCAAAAGATACAAAAGTTACTGCTAAAAAGTGGTTTTCCCGACAGGCAATATGGCAAATTTATCTGCCGCGTCCTAAACAAATTCACTTTGCACATTTTGATGTTAGTGTGCTAAATGAGGTTCATCAGGCTGATATAATATTTCTGCCACATGATACTATCCGAAGACATACATACAAGTACGCGTTAACTGTAGTTGATGTTGCTAGTCGATACAAAGATGCAGAACCGTTAACCACTAAAACAGCATCTGAGGTTGCTTCGGCGTTTAAACGAATTTATCAACGTGGTCTACGTTGGCCAAATTTATTACAAGTTGATCCTGGCAAAGAATTTCAGGGTGCAGTATCATCACTGATGAAACAACATAACGTCACCATCAGACGAGGACATACTGAAATTCATCGCGATCAGGCAATTGTTGAGCGATTTAATCGAACACTTGCTGAGCGGTTATTTGGATATCAGTATGCGAAGGAATTTATTCAGGATTCGAGATCGTGCGAATGGGTTGCAAGATTACCAAGCGTGATAGCTGCACTAAATAATGAGATTACACGAACAACGAACATGAAACCTGCCATCGCGATCACGAAAACACAAGGTCTTTTTCAAAAACATATACCCGTACGACGTGATTCTTCAGCACAGCCGATACTGGGTGATGTTACAGTTAGATATTTATATGAACCGGGTGAACTTGAAGGTGGTAAACGAACAGCAACTGATCCTATCTGGAGCATCACGACACACAAGATAACCACCGTGACAAGATCCACTGGTAGACCAGCAATCTATAGGTTGGATTCAACTGCCCCTCAACGTGGATTCACACGTGAGCAACTACAGGTAATTCCCGAGGACACACAATTACCACCGCGATCACTTAACTAGCGCCAAGGGTGCCAGAACCCCGACGTCGACTATACGAGTGTTTCTTTGGGATAATCAAAGATGGTCTTGTAACTGATCACATTGATGGACAGAAACTTAATAATAATTGATCCAATCTGAGAGCTGTGACGCACAGCGAAAATTGTAGGGTTGGTAATACTGGGGGGAAGAGAGAGTCTAGGGCAGTTGTTTCCATAAATTTAGGTACGAATGAACAAATAATATTTCAATCGATATAAATCCGCGTTGTCAAAAATATGTAATAAGCAGAAAATTGTTTTTCATTATTGTTAGGTAATTTACTATAATCCGAGGATTTTCCAAACGGAGATAACTCTACAGCGACTGCGTAAAAGTAAATGATACAATTATTTACCCTTGTCAGGAAGTGTTGCGCAACACTCCTTGACAGGTAAATTTATCCAGTGCGGTTTTTTTTTTTACATCCAACTGTATACACACTGCGTCACAGTCTCGCGTTTGTCAGTATTTTCATAAATCAGAGCTTAAATTCAGTGTTTAAATTTCAATTCAGAATTTGTTAACTGTCTGTTACCGCTACAGAGGTATATTATTTTACAGGTAACAGCAGACGGTTTTCTGCACAAGGAAGTAAATAACTTCCCTTCATTTTATCACCCTTGATTTTATCAAGGTGACAGCGTCAAGAATGACAAAGTCCTTGATGAAATCAAGGGACAAACGCGTATTTATCTTTTTTTTACAGACAATATCACTATTTTATTACACTTGTTCGGGTTTATGGTTCATCCGTATTTTCTACACGATCATATTTAAGAAAAAACGTTTTAAACAAGTCACGTTGAGCTATTTTTGAACTTCCAGGTATCAGTGGTTTATATACAATATCGTCCGAATAATACACGGGGTTTCGAAACCCAACGAAGTTGCACAACTTTCTCCGTTATCGCCCCGTCAGGAGTGGTCTTTTACCACCCAACGGGATTGATTTTGGGGATGGGGGTGCAACTTCGTTGGACGTAGAATATAACCCCGCATCGCTCTGTGTTGTCTATATGTTTGTACCGTCCCTAGGATAAGTTAGAATTAAGTTATATGTTTGTACCGTCCTAGGAAAAGTTATATAATTGTAAATACAACTGCTGTAAATATGCTTCTACTGCAAATATTGTAAATACAACTGCTGTAAATATGCTTCTACTGTAAATATTGTAAATACTATATGTTTGTGCCGTCTTAAGATAAGTTAGAATTAAGTTATATGTTTGTACCGTCTTAAGATAAGTTAGAATTAAGTTATACTACTGTGTAGTCTTGCTAAAATGCAGTGCAATTTAGAAGCTTTACAGATGTAAATACTGCATGTTATGTGTTGTCCCTATATGAACCTTGCTAGCATATCAAATGGTAAGCTAGGGGGTTCACAAATGGGGAATGCCTCGTCGTTCGCAAACTCACCCTCTGGGCTTTCTAGACTGTTATTTGATAGTTTAGGAGCTCATTGTGGGTCGTGTTTCCGCTCCTGAGTTTGGTAGCCTATCATATGATAAGCTAGAAGCTCAAGGAGATGTGATGCTTTTTTATTTTAAATATATAAAAATATATATAAATATAAATAACGAAAATATCAATAATGTGATTGATGCTATTAAAAAATTAGAAAAACAAGGATTTAATTTATCACTAAATCCTGAAACAATTCTGTCCGATTTTGAATCATTATATGAGGCTAAATGCGCAGGGCGTTATATTCTTCCTGTTCAATATCGATTCATAAAGATGATTCAAAATAATTTGTATAAATCACTGGCCAGCGTAGAAGAAGCACAAATAAATGAATTTGTTCCATTGTCTCGTGCAATTGAAAAGATCAGGCTGGTACTGGCAGCCGGGTATGAAACTAAAAAGATAACAAATAATCGGGTTAGAAAATTAAAGCATTGTATGTCCCTTGACTTCGACACTGACGAGGAAGTAAATACCTCACCTTGATTTCGTCATTGACGAAGTCAAATACCTTGATAAAATCAAGGAAGTGAAATCCTTGACTTCGTCAAGGAAGTAAAAAAAAAATATTACTTTTTTTTACTTTCGATTTACTAGTAAATACCCCAGAATAAAGGATTTCTGGAAATATCTTTGACATTTCTAACGCTAGCGTTAAAAGTGCTTGCACTTTCACTGCAATATCTTATCAAGATGATCCCGTGAAATACACGAGTGAGCATAATTCATGATTTGGTCTGGAAAACACATGATCATTGTGATATGATTCTCTTGTAGTTGTTTCAACTGTGATTCTGTCAGTAAACAATCATCATTACCGTATTTATCAATAACTATCTTAACTTCACCTATCAACGACGTTCCGCTGAATACTTTCTTGATATATTCTTCAAGTACTTGTTTGTCGTGTATGAAACATTTCACGTGCTGATACATGCTATATTTTTTATCATTTAATATAATTTATTGTGACAGTGGCATTGCCACTGACGGTGATGGCACTGTTATTGTTGCGACATCACTGTCGGTGTCGTCACTGTCAGTGGAAATGTCAGAGACATTTTCATCACTGTCACTAACAATAAAATCACTGTCAGAGAGATCACTGTCACTAACAATAAAATCACTGTCAGAGAGATCACTGTTAGAGACATTTTCATCATCATCATCATATTTTTTCGGAAATGCTTTGCATTTCTGGCAAGTATTTGACTTGAAAATCGAAGATTTTTTGGACATTATTATAATATGATATTATTAATTTAAATTTTTTTAGGATTTTACCAGCAAATTAATACTAATAGTTTCATTGTTCAGGTCCAAAAGTCTACCCTGTTGGTCAGTGACTTTAAAATTCATCCTTGTCAGCATTGGACTTAAACACTGCAGAAATACTGGATTAATTGGCTCTTGTACAATCAAAAACCCAGGTGGTTCTTTAAGAGTAAATGAGTATAGTATAAACCCTTGCTGGGCTTGATTTGATACTGTTGTGTCTATGTTGTAACTGCCATCAATTGCGTCACACACAAGATTGACCGCGACCACTTCAGTGATATTTACGATTCCCGGAGAAATATGTCTGCCATCACTGGCTGTGGAATTGTCATGTCTGAGGATATTTGGCGGTGGTAGTATTTTTTTGTGCTGGTCAAGTATGTCATCGAAGTAATCATCGAAGATATCAGTAACAAATTTTTTCAAGATGACCGGGGAAACGTATCCTGGAAATTTATAATTCGGTAGTTCAGCTTCTTTCAGCGAGAACTTATCCAAAAATAACTGTTTATCGCTGGGTTTACTGTCAATTACTACCTGAATGATTCGCTGGTTATAATATTCCATATCCGCAGCAATCTGATTTAATATCTCAATTCGTTTAATAATTTCTTCACGTGAACCTGTTACATCAGAAAGATGTTCTTGGAAGCGTTGCCGTAGATGCGTTAGTTGTGCTCTATGCGACATATTAACAATTTTAAAATATTCAGTAATTTCGCTTAGACGAACACGAATTCCAACTGCCTCCCCCTCCCCCTGGATATCATAAGAGTAAAACTCCACTCAGTATCGCTGAACAGCCCATCATCTATAAGGGAGGAAATCCAGCTACCCACCATTGTACCTTTTACTTTATCCAGTTGTTCTTTGTATGACGGTGTAATTCCGTGATATAATTGTTTATCGGTGATATAATCAGACTTTTTGGTTCTGGTGGTATCGGTGGTGTCGGTGGTGGATTTTCAGGCCATCCTAATACTGTTCTGATTGAACTGTTATAAATATCTACGGCGTAACCCGGTGAAGTGACTTCGATGATCGTTGACAACGTTGGCTCGTGTGCACTTATTGATATTTTTGCTTTTTTCCCGTGATACGCTTTATTTGACGCTGTATTTCTTTGTTGATTTCTTCTATCCGATAAGACCCTGTTAGTAAATGAATGACATCCCAATCTGGAGTACCGTCGGGGTTATTCTGATACGAAAATACAAATGAATTATCTGGCAACTGTCCGTGAAATGATGTCGACCTGATGTTGGGCCAACTGTGATATACTCGTAATTGTGCCAGTGCGATTTCTTTTACTGGAATTGCAGTTGGAAAATTAATATTAAACTCTGGTTGCGTCGAAGATATTGTTATCATTGATGTTTTTACCGGAGCTGTATTTGCGGCTATCTCTTGAAGTAATTCCGTCATTATTTATTTGCTGTCGTTTCAAATCAAAGTTCTTTTTGTAATCGTTATACGCGGCTGCCATCTGCGCGAATTCGGAATCTGATATTGTTGTATCGTCAAGGCTGGATGATATCAACGAGGACAATTTCGAGTAGGTGCTTGTGGCCGCGCTGTTTAACTTTTCATACTCGTGCAATTTTGTTAGCGCACACGAGGATATTTTTTCGCAATAATATTAGCAACTCCTGCAATTGTCGTTGATGTTGAAACTGTAATTGTAATCGCGATTGCAGTTGTCACTGGTGTCAGCGCTGATAATAGGACACCCGTGGATGCAACTACCGCGGATACCGAATACACTATTGTGTCTAATACAGTTACACGCCGTTTGTACTTTTTATCTTTGTTGCGCATTTGTCAATAGTGTTTTTTAACTCTGACTGCCATTCGCGTACCTAATCATATCTATATTGCTGAGCATTTAATGACAGTGTTGTCGTTGATGCCATTTTATTATTTTACGCGATAACCAATTGAGGCGTTTCAGCTACAAATTCCAAACACCACCAGTAAGATGTTGCGGTTAATTTCTTGTCTGCGGCTTCCAGTATAAAATCCGCTTCGGTTCCCTTGTTTAATATGATAGTCACAACCCCGGAATATTTATCGGTGGAATGTCTCCAGGGATATGTTGTGAAGATCTCAAACTTAGCGGCACTGAATACAGACAGTCTATACACGCCAGTGGCTGTTGCTGTATATTTGATAGTATTATTTTGTCGGGACCATGTTGCGAATCCCGATGATACCGTGTATACGATGTTGGTGATATGCCCGGGGGTAACTCCAGTGGGGACTTTAATCAGACTGGTTTTGTTAACGATCTCAGGAATTCGCGATATGATATCTTGCTGTGTTTGTTTGATCGTATCAATGCTATTTTGTATCAACGCGATTTGATCTGAAAAACTTCTATCTGTTCTGACTACACCTAACCGGGTATTAATCTTGTTGATATCGTTGGCGTTATTAGTAAGATTTGGTATGATTTCAGAAAGTGTCATGTCGATTTTAAATGGCGTTTTGCCAAAGAATTTTTCTATGGCATTTTTGCGAAGGCTTCTAAAATTATTTACGTGATCATCATACTCGTCCCGCAACATGGTTAGTTTACTGTCAACGGTGTCTACATATTGTTTGTTTGCGGCATCTTCCGGGGATGTTGGATCTCTTAAAACGGTTATTTTGTTACCGTTCATGCTGAGTTCACCTGTCATTGTATCACCGGACTTACTTACACGTTCCCCTGCGGCTTTTCGTGCATCATCTCGAAGCGCCGCGATTGATATCGACGAATCTCTGATTCTGCCGCTGTCAGTGAATACAACGATGTTGTCCGTGGTAGCTCCAATAACCCTGCGAATTATGTCATTCCACTTAATGTTACTGGTTTTTAGCTTGCCATGTCGATCTTGAAAAATTACAACCTCATCTGGGTCTATCCCGGTCAGATTTAAAAGATTATCAATTTCATCTTTGGTCGCATACTTCGATAAATCGATATCTTTTTTTTCTTCCTTTGTTCTGCTTGATCTTCCGTAAATATCAACCATTATTAGTTATGTGGTTGTTTAAATTTGGAAATCACATCTGTGATTTCAACGTGTATTCATGCACGACTTTGTGAGGAGAAATCTTTGATTTCGAGATCGCATCAAGAACATTTAATACTTCACGGCCACATATTGGAGGATCGGTCAGTGTTTGTATTGGTAACGTTCAATACCAAACTTTCGCCCCTGTCTTTGACCCTGACTTTGACAGGGGGATGTTTTTGTATATCGAAGAAACTCAACTGGCGGTGCTAGCCCGTACGAATCAAAATAGATAATTCCACGTGGATCGATCGCGTAAGCAACCCAGTGAGTTTCTGGACCATCACTGTTATCAAGATTAATAATTCCGGTTTCTGGATTATTCGGTCGTGCTGGTAATTGATTTCGCATAAAGACGCATCTGAAGTTCTTTATATTTAATTGTTTAACAGCATCAAGCAAATCAAAATTAGAAGCTGGAAGCTTCAACATCGGTGTGAAAACGCTAGCGTTTTTCAAAACACTTTGTGTTTTTAAAACCGTTTTGGGTACCATGAGGGTGGAGTTCCTGGAAGTCTTAGCCCTGATCCGCGAGTCCCCTTAGAAGCAGAGGGGGTGAACAGACCTTTGCCTGAAAAGCGTCGAAACGTCGAAAATAAACCTTCCTACGAACGATCGAAAAACAAAAAGCGTCGACAGATTTTAAAAAGCGTCGACACTTTACTGAGAAAAATCTCTGGAATTTTTCTAATTAATTTTACTCCATTGTCGTTGGTGATTTTTTCTAGTTTATTATGTATGCTGTTTGCGCAATTACGCCTTCACTGAGGTCATCACCCCCTCTGCTGCTATTAATTTATCCAAATATTTTATCAAGTCCAATACGATATCTTGTTCTAGGATCGTGTAAATTTATTGTTATAAACCCATGTGGAGTAGCTTGCGCTCGTAAAAAGAAATTTCTGAATTTAATTATATTCATGTCACCGCTGCACCAGGTTTGATGAATATTTCGCAACGTATGTGTGTCTACGCCATTAAACACAACTAAAATATTACAGTTATCTCTGATCACTTTTGGTATCTGTGTGTATCGTTGAGTAACATAAATAACGTCGGTATTTTTATGTCTACCTCGAGAAAAAATCCTGGCTGGGTTTGATTGTTTGTCCAGCATCACATCGTCGTATACAACTAAATTATTATTAAGTCCGTCTATGGAATCAACTGATGGTGCTTCATCAATATCGGTTATAAACTCGATAACGTCGTTAGCGTTTTCATTAAAATCCTTAAGTACATTATAACATCGCTGATCATCAACTGACGGGGCTACAAAATATAATTTATCCCATTTTAACCATCTCATTATAAGATTAAGTAACAACTGTGTCTTTCCACTTCCAGATGGTCCTATTATTATCATTCTGATGGAATTTGGTAACGCAGGATGGTGCTTGACAGGTTCTTGTTTTCTTGTCGCTGAAAAATCAATTATATCCATGTTGTATAAAATATCTATGGATTTATATTACTTACGTTGTAAAGTTAAAACTCCAACTACTGATTTAGCTACGGTTATAACAAAAAATAAAAAATAGCATATGGTGGAAAATGTTCTATATGCGGTAGAAAGAAATTTTCGTTTTTACCTAATAGGCGCGGTGGTGATATTGCTAATTTGATGTCAAAATTTCCAGATGCTCCATGGGCTAAATACAGCGGAGAAAAACATCTACCAGGATATAATTATTGCGGTCCTGGTACTCGACTCGATATCAGGCTTGATAATCAGGATCAACCAAAACCAGGTGAGGAACCAGTAAACGCTATTGATCGAGCTTGTCATGTTCATGATGTAGCTTATAAGAGTAAAAATATACAAAATAGGCATATTGCAGATGTGAAATTAATTCATGCGTTAAATGCTATAAAAAATAATAATATCAAAGAAAAATTAGCTAATTGGTTAGTAAAATCCGCGATGAAAGGTAAATTAGCGCTGGGGCTGGTAATATATAAATGGAATCGATTTATTATTCACCAGTTGGATACTGGAAGGGTAAAGCAGCAATTAGTAAACTCGCTGATGCAGCAGCGGTTAAACATTCTAAAGCTAAAGCGTGGTTGTCCAGGCAAGCAATATGGCAAATTTATCTACCACGTCCTAAGCAAATTCCATTTGCTCATTTTAGTGTCAGTGTTCCTAATGAGGTTCATCAAGCTGATATTCTGTTTTTACCACATGATACTGTACGTAGAAAAACGTACAAATACGTGCTAACTGTTGTTGATCCTTAAAGATGTCCATGCATCACCCTTCCATCGGAAAAAGCTGTGCTAAGTACAGGAATTAACACCGCGTTGTTTCATCTCTCTCGCTAGTCTATGTGTAGGTGTTAGTACAATCATATCTGAATTCTGAAATAGTTCGATAGCTCGAGTGGTTTTACCAGAACTGCCAGGTCCATTTAGATAAACTGTTTTGTGTCTAGTTATTGGATCGTATACCGATGGTAACAACGAAGTTGTCAACGTTTGACATTTTTTACAGTAAATATCTTTAACCGCAACATCAGCGGATTCGGAATAATCGAGCATATATTCATTTTTTATTCTCCACGAACCCCACGATGTATGAGTGCCTATGTTTAATCCTTCTAACAGTGTTGAATGTTTTTTATTTATATAAAACGAATCAGTAGCAACTCTGACGGCATGCGTAGAAACCTTATTTATCATCGATAATAGATTTATTGAAACATACGCGAGCATCGATGATCTTAAATGAGTATACTGAGGTGACTCACCGTCCATGTAGTTCACAATTGTACCTAGTTTATTTCCATTTGACAAGAAAACTGTTTCTCGACTTATAAACGTGTTCTTGTTCATTGTATCAACGATTATAAAATCTAACTCAGTATCGTCCATGATCAATCTTGCACAATGTCGCCTGTGATCATATGCTGCTCCTTGTGTAAACTTGCCAATTATTTTTCTACTAAGATCCTTCGAATCGGTTTCGTCCGAATGTGGTAACCAAACCTCGGTTTGTTTTCGATATGATATAATTGCTTCACTTACAATCAACCGTGTTAATATCGTATAATCAAGCATATACCGTAATAGTACTATTGGTGTCCACATTTTTTCTGAAAAATGTTTTCCAAACCAAACATAACAAATTGGGTGAAGTCCCATAGCAAACTCGAATGATTCGATACGAGCGAATCCAGTTAGGTCAAAATCCGGTAATGGTCCATTTATCGATACTCGCGTCATTTCGTGCGTCGGATGACCGAATCGCTCAAAATACACAGAACAATCTCCGTATCCAAGAAAACTTCAGGGATAACACGCAACCATATCAACTGAAATAACATCTCTGTGATCGTATTTAGTATTCCACAATCCGCCGTGTCCATATTCGACACAACTGGATATTATGTCATTGAGAAAATCAAACCGAGTTGGTTTCCACGAATTTTTCTTTCTAGCAAAATGAGCCGCAACTGACGGAACAGTAAAGCAGCTGCTCAATAATTCGTCAGCGTCATCAGTATATTGCAGTGCAAGATTTTTCATTTTTTCGTGAAGAGGATTTGTTCGATAAATAACGCCATTTGGTCTCAGAAACTGATCAAATTTCATATCTGATTCGTCGTTAGAACTCTGAAATAACCATACTGACACAGGATCGTTTTTACTTATTTCGTTAAAAAAATCAAACATACCTCCGGGATAACATTTAACGGTTCGATTTCGTGGAAACACTGTTACTGCTTTAGTCCACGCGTGTGCGTTATGATCAATAATTGTAATTGAGGCTCCTTTTGATTTATATTTTGATTCATACAAAATCTCCCCTGTTATCGTCGCTACGGTTATTGGAAATTTTAATATTTTTCCTAACCCAGCTACATCTTTGATAGACGCACCGGTATCTTTAACCATATCTCCCCACGTGTTTATTATTTTACGCCTTTTATCCGTTAGACCGTTTCCACGGGCCGCGTTTGTAAAATGTTCTGTTACTCGTTAAGCCACACAATTTATTTTTGAAAGTTTCATCGGTGATAGTTTATCAACGCTGGGTTTTTCATTTATCACATAGATTCCATAAATAACCGCGGTCACAGGATATGCTCGTTCATAATACGGTTTGTCAATGCCAGTCAATAGACCTGGTTTGGAATTTCTACTTAGTACGACAGTTTTTTTATTACCGTGGACAGGATCATATTTGTCACGGATAATCCAATCATCTGTTTCTGTCAACACGACGAATTTTATTCTGAAAAGATACTTCCGATTATCAAGATAGTTAATGATAATTGCTGCTCGTTTGTCGTTCATCATAGCGTTAATGATATTTTTGTTGCGTATAATCTTGAACGTTGACCAGGCATGAGATGCACCATCTGTGTGAAATTCTTTCTTGGCGTCGTGAATTTTATTAATCAAACCTCTGTTTTTCGGATCAAAAAAATACTTCATCGGTAGGCCAGGAGATATTCTGTCAAGATTAAATCTATTTCCACTTAAGGGTTTTATTCGGGATAATCTATCGAATTCGTTCATATATTTCAAACAAATATTTAAATAAAGAATATATGTATACAATGTCTCAATGCAAATGGCTCATGGTGGGTTCACTAACTCGTTGTAATAAATCCGGTAGAGGTGAATTTTAATTTATCGATAAATCAATTAGAAAACCGCTTGAGGTTTGACCTAACGAAAAACTGTAATTTGACAAATTTTCCTTGACAAATCGACTAAAATAGCTGAAAAAATAACAAATTTGACTAAAAATGCTGAAATATTTCTGATAAAATAAATTAAAATAAAAATATTTCTGATAAAATAAAATAAAAAAACATTTCAAAAAAAATAAAATAAAAATATTTCTGATAAAATAAAATAAAAATATTTCTGATAAAAGATCTATCATTATGATAAAAGTCAAAGATCTACGATTTTACATATAAATTTATTACAAGCTCTTCTCCACGTAGGTCAATTAAGCGATTAAGGTGGTCTGTGAGTTTGAAATTTATTCGTGACAAATACTGATTATGCGTGCGTAAATAAACAGGATTGGTTGGTACTTGCACGATCAAATCCCCAGGGGGAACTTGTGGTGTAAATGTATATAAAATATATCCTTGTTGAGCTTGATTTGATTTTCCAAGATCTATTTGATAACTGCCTTCGATTACATCACAAACTAGATTAACCGCGATTGTCGATGTTATATTAACGATTCCCTGAGATACGTGTCTTCCACCGCCGAGTGGATCATTATTATATCTAAGAACAGTTGCTGGTGGGGCTATTTTTCTCCATGCATCGAGTATTTTAGAAAAACTTTCCGTGATAAGATTCTTGAGTAATCTTATCAAATCGTCGGTTTCAAATCCTGGTAGTGTAAATTTTAATAATTCTGCTTCAGTTATTTTATAATGATCAATGTATGCTTGTTTGATAGTATTTTTTTTTCTCTTGTACTTATATAATCATGAGCATTTATTATCTCAATAATGGTCCGATTAAAACACACAATTTGATTTAAATGTTGTATCGTTGCAATGATCTGATGTCTTAGATCGTCATTAGGATACTCCAGGATATAGTTTTTAAACAACCGTGATAGTGTTATTGATGCAATTGTGCATTCAATTCTAATTGCGCTAGCATGAAATCTGAAATGTATATCAAAAACGATATTAGTTGAAGTTTTTCTATCAAAATCAATGATAGAAAACGGTGTCATGGGATATCTTTTACCATCTTTCAAAATGTAATAATTATCCCTACCAGTCCATGGATACGAATTTCGGTATTCTGGAGTTGTTATAAACCTGGCTTCGTCAGTAAGAAAATCAATTAATTTTGGTTCTGGTGGTCATTCATGTACCGGGGAAACATCAGGCCAACCTAGTACGGATCTGATTGAAGATTGATAAATATCAACGGCATAATCAGGAGAATATATCTCTACCGTCGAGGACAGCGTCGGCTCATGAATATTGATCGATATTTTTGCTTCCTTTCCTGTTATTGATTTTATTCTACGTTGAAATTCATCATTGATCTCCTCGATCTCATAACTACCAACGGGTATTCCAACAACAACCCAGTCAGGTGTTCCGTCGGGTTTGTTTTTATTAGCAAATACGAGCGAACTATTTGCTGGTGTACCATTAAATGATTTTGATTTGATATTTGGCCAGCTGTAATATACCCGTAATTGCGCTAGTGCAATTTCATTAGCGTAAATTGCAGTTGGAAAATTGATATTAAATTCAGGATTAATCGAGCTTACCGAGATCATCGTTGTCTTGTACGGGGTTGTGTTAGTCACGATCTGCTGGAGTAATTCTGTCATTATTAATACTTGTATCTTTAATACCGATACCTTCGTCGTATATTTTAGTTATCATTGAAAACTCGAAATCAGATATAATTCCATCACTGAGACTTGCTGATAACAACGAGGATAATTTCGAGTATGCTACCGTCGCTGTGTGTAATTTTATTATGTAATAGGATAATTTTTCGTTCGTGCAAGTACATATTTTTTTTGCAATGATATTAAGTACACCTGCAATCGTTGTTGCTGCACAAACAGAAATAGTCACAGCTACTGGTGCCATCATTGTTACCGTGGATAATATTATTCCAGCTCCAGCAACAACAGCGGATACTGAATAAACAATCACGTTGACGATAACTAATCGTCGTCGATATTTTTTTACTTTTACTGTATATTGTTCGACTTGATCTTTTAGCGCCGCCTGCCATTCACGCGCTTGATTGTACCTGTATTGTGCACCGTCCATATATTTTTATGCAGTAACCATTTGAGGTGTTTCAGCTACAAATTCCAAACACCATCAGTAAGATGTTGCGGTTAATTTCTTATCAGCTGCTTCCAGAATAAATATTTCTTCAGTACCGTTATTTAATATAACAGATGCAACCCCGGAAAACCTGTCGGTGGAATGACGCCATGGATACGTTGTGAAGATCTCAAATCGCGCAGCACTGAACACGGACAACCTGTACACGCCAGTGACTGTTGCGGCATATTTGATTGTATTATTTTGCTGCGACCATGTTGCAAATCCCGATGATACTGTGTATACGATGTTTGTGATATGTCCGGGAGTTATTCCGGCTGAGATTTTAATCAGACTGGTTTTATTGACGATCTCAGGAATCACCGCTACGATGTTTTGCTGTGTTTGTGTAATCGTGTCTAGGTTAGTTTTGATATCAACGAGTTTCATGTCAATGGCGTGCGGAGTGCCGAAGAATTTATCTATGGCATCATCGGTTTTTTGAAAATTTCTTCGAAATCTTCCAAAAGCGCCTACGTGAACATCATACTCGACCCGTAACGTGGATAATTTACCGTCTACGGTGTCGACGTATTTTTTTGTTGCTGCGTCTTCATCGGATGTTGGATCTCTTAAAACTACTATTTTATTTCCGTTCATGCTAAGTTCACCTGTCATTATGTCACCGGTATTTTTTACGCGATTGGCAACACTTTTTGCAATTTCATCTCTGATGGTTTTAAGTGACATACTTGAATCCCTGATGTTGCCGCTGTCAGTAAACACAGGAATATTATCCGTAACTGCACCAAGTACTCGTTGAATTATATCATTCCATTTGATATTGCTTGTTTTTAGTTTACCATGTCGATCTTGAAAAATAACAACCTCATCTGGGTCAACTCCAGCCAGGTTCATAACGTCAGCGAGGTCATCCTTAGTCGCGTACTTTGACAAATCAACATCGCCGGATTTTCTCTTAACGCGTGAAGAAGATCTTCCATAAATATCAACCATTATAATAAGACCTGTTGTTTAAAACGCTTTACGCGCAACGAAGCGGTTGCTTGTATAATCATGCACGACTTTATGTGGTGGTTTGGATGATTTTGATATAGCGTTAAGTACATTAATTACTTCACGGCCGCATATTGGATCTGTCATTGTTTGTGTGGGTAACGTTGAATACCAAACTTTACAACCAGAGGTTGTTGCGTGGAGTGGTGCGACATACTTGATAAATTCAACTGGTGGAGCTAACCTGTACGAATCAAAATAAACGATTCCACGTGGATCAACCGCGTATGATACCCAATGAGTACCAGGTCCAGAACGTTCATCGAGATTAATAATACATGTTTCGAGTTTGTTTGGTTGTTTTGGTAATTGATCTCGCATGAAAACACCTCTGATGTTTTTTATTTTTAATCGTTTAGCAGCATCAAGTAAATCAAAATTTGATGCTGGAGCGTCTAACGTGGAAGCCTCAGACCCTTTCCCCAACGAGATCCTGGCAATCTTAAGCCGCGTCCCTTTTTTTTGTATCCTTGCCCTGTTGCTTTCTTTAGAGCCATTCCAGCAGCTGTTCCAACAGCACCTAACGCGGCTGCTTTTGCTACGGCTGGCGCGGCAGCAGCTATTAATGCTGGTATAGCCGCGAGAAGTGGAAAAATACCACCGGTTTTAACTGAGTCCTTAATCGCACCCGCAGAGAGATTGAGTTTGACGCCTGTTTTTGATTGTTTAGCGCCACTGAAATGTTTAAGCTGGCGTTCTGATAATGATAGTTTATTTTGACCACCCGTAACCTGATCTCGCTTTAGTGATATTTTCATTCCACAGTTTTTTGCTGAATTTGATTGAAGGTTTTTAATCTGACCAGGAGTCAGACTGACACTAACGTGATGATATGGCATTTTATGATAAATACTTACCACGCTCCAAATAATAATGAAAGATTTTCCACTGGTGCATCAACGACCCTCATTCGACCACTACCACCTTCAAGTAACATGGCTTTATCGCTAAGTATAACCACGATTGCTCTGTAATCAACACCACCTGTATTTAATGTTGCTTTAAGATGTATATCAACGACAGATTGTTTTGATAGATCAAGATGCTCCAGTGAAAAATAATAAATCGGGTACAACGTCCTGAAATCATGTTGTGATATTTGCAACCCATTATCTACATTTTGATCATGTCCCATGAATGACATCAAACGATGATATGCACGTCCTATGTGATTTAGTGCATAATTTAGTTGTATATTCTCTGTTGGTTCTTGTTGTCCGTTTATCCGGAAGGAAATATTTGTAAGACAAAGTTGGTCAAATATCATATGAGAGTGAACTTGATCACCTAAACGATTATGGTTTTGAAACGCAATAAAAATGTGCCGTGGTGCAGAAACACCTTGTTGTGATGCTATATGCCATGTAAACTGACCGTTAACGTTAGTTTGCATACTATCTGTGTTTGTTGTTAACCACGACAACAAGGATTTACCACCTGTGTCCATGAAAGAAATTAATTTCTGTTCTTCTGCGATCGTTGGAGTCATTACCGGCATCCACAGTGAAAGTTTCGATAATACTACTTTACCAGCATCACCAACGGGTCTCCACAGAGCATCGTTATCATCACCCTTTCTTACAAGAACAACCGTGTGTCTAGCTCCAAAAATAACCTTTTTAACATTCCTACAAAATCCAAAAATATGCGATAGTGGAATTGTACATGAAAAACCTCTATTGGCTCCTAGCAACATATTTCTACGCGCTGCAAATCCCAAGTTGAAATTTTCACCAGAACCATGAACCACCGGCCACACATCGGCATCCGCGTTATTGGCAAAATTTCTTGGTCGTCTTATATTATACGGATCGCTTTCAGGGTTATTAGAATTATCTTTCACAAACATCATTGTGGGACCTGCTGATCTTGTATAATCATCAGAATATCTTGCCAGCCCTATTATTGCTGTAGCAACGTCTACATCCTTCTCAATCGATTCAATATTTTTTCCATCAATCATATACGTGGCGCTATCAAATAACGCCATGATCCCGTTGTTGACAAAACCAACTTTTACTGCATCTGTGTAATTAGTATTATCCGATTTTATGATTGTACCTTCTACCTCAATAAAAGCCTCAGCGGGTAGAAAATATCTACTTGTGTCATGAACTTGTAGTTCAATTCTTCCACGTTGATCTGGTGTTCGTGCGTCATAAGAATAAAACTGATAATCACGTACCGATTCATCTTTAAGGACAGGTGCTTCCATGTCAAATGATGTGTCGGATACGCGCTTGAACATTTTATTATAATTATTTTCGTCTAACACGTTGATTACTGCGTTCGAAAAATTCCACCTCGGGAAGTTCCACTTCCTGATATTAAACTTGAAATATTATTTCCCGATTCACCGAGTCCCCGATCTGCTAACGCTGCTAGTTTTTGATTTGCAGCTTGATTTATTATTTTACTCACGTCTGCGGGCATAATTTCAGTACTTGCCAGTTTTACTGGTGGTTGTTGTTTTCGTCTTATTAATCGTGCTAGTCTATCTTTGATCGCCGAGAACGCCCTCCCAGCAACATTGATAATTGCACCAGGAGCTTTTTCACGAACAATATCAATAGCTTTCATCGATAATTGTTTTGCAATAGGCGCTGCTTTTGGGGCTAACCTTGTAAATAATCCCTGAATAACATCACCAAGTCCATCTCCGTAAATAACCCTATAGATTGGTAATCGTGAGTTTATCGCTCTGACCGATACGGATTTACGATGATTATTGTGTATGATCATCTTATTTTATTTACCATTTATCTAATCGCGGTGACTAATCATCAACGAGCTCATCAATAAGCTCTTGGTAAACGCCAATATCCATGATACCACCTTGAAATAATTGCCGACAAATATCAGCTGCTTCATTGGTGATTTCTGGTGAATTATTTCCCGCACGTTTTCCCCCTATGAGAACTTCTAACCGTGATACATCATTGAGGATATTATCAGGACAAACAAAATTATTTTTTCCTGATGCAGTCAAAAAACCACTTCCTACAGGCCAGGAGGATCATCGTCAGGATCTCGTTCCTCTGTTGTATTTATGTCTTTAGATGAGGATTTTTTTGCTTTTTTAAGATACTTCTCTTTAAGTTTCGGCAAAGAAGACTGTTGTTGTTCCATCTGTTGCAGAGGTGGATGAAGTTGATACTGAGAGAGTTGTTCCTGTTTTATTCTCTCTTTATAAAGTCTTTTTACTTCTTCATGAAGACTTTCGTATTCTGGACCTCTAGCTTGTTTTTTGTTGTAATATACGCGATATATCAATTTAATAAAATTATCATCATTTACTTTTTCATGACCAGTTTTTAAAATACTAGATTTATTAAATATACCAGATAATATCATTTCAGGTAATTTTTCTTTTTCAGTATTTCTAATATCTTCAACAATTCCTTCGTTAAATCTTGCAATCAATTCTAAGTTTTCTCCTGCTGGTTTGGATTCAGATGTATGTTTTTTTCTCACATCGGCGACTTCAGTACGAAGTTTTCCAATGCCTTCAAGCATTTCTTCACCGACATGTGGAGGTTGAGCTGCAGCTATTTCCCTGGCTATGTCAGGTGGAAGATCTCGTAAAATCTTCTTTGTTTTTTTAGTTCTCGCTGCTATTTTTTCGGTTTGTTCTGCTGTTTGTTTTGATACCGGAAGAAGATCTTCCTTGATGACTGTTGTAACTTTCTCAGTAGCTGCAGTAACGGGCTTAAACAGTTTTTTAGTGTCTTCTTCGTACTCAATTTGTGCTTATTGCTGCGCTTGTAGATTTTTTCTAAATGAATCTCTAACAGGAAGAAATTTTTTGATTGCTTCTAATCGTTCTCGAGCTATTCTTGCAGTATGAGATTCTGGATGTACCATTTTATTATAACATAATGATTTAATTATTATAGCAGCAGAAGGGGTGATGATAAAATTAAACTGAATTAAAAAGATATCATTAATATAATGAACAATTGTGCGTGGCTGCGTCAAGGAACCACTAACAAATGTGATAAAAAATGTCGTGGAGAATATTGCAAAAAACATAATTATCTTATAAAGAAAAACCCTCATGCTGGTCCACGAAGTTGTGTTGGATGTAACAACGGCGTTAGAGGATTATATCAGATTTGCAAAAATTGCAGTGGAGATCGATACAGAAGTTTAATGATATATTACAGAAAAAGAAAGAACATAAATCCTAAAATAGAAAAACCACCATTAGAACTTGAATATTACTTGAAACATAAAACAAATAAAGATGAAACAAATAAAGATGAAACAGATGAGGAGAAACGACAGCGAGAACGTGTTGAGAAATATTCATCAAACTTGGTATGGTGGTAAATTTGGATAAATTAATAGCAGCAGAGGGGGTGATGACCTCAGTGAAGGCGTAATTGCGTAAACAGCATACATAATAAACTAGAAAAAATCACCAACGACAATGGAGTAATATTAATTAGAAAAACTCCAGAGATTTTTCTCAGTAAAGTGTCGACGCTTTTTTAAAATCTGTCGACGCTTTTTGTTTTTCGATCGTTCGTAAAAAGGTTTATTTTCGACGTTTCGACGCTTTTCAGGCAAAGGTCTGTTCACCCCCTCTGCTGCTCCCTTTTTTGTATCCATTTCCTGTTGCTTTCTTTAGTGCCATTAAAGCAGCTGTTCCAACAGCCCCTAACGCGGCTGCTTTTGCTACGGCTGGAGCAGCAGCAGCTATCAGTGCTGGTATCGCGGCGAGAAGAGGAAATATACCGCCGGTTTTAATCATGTCCTTGACAGCTACAGGAGAGAAATCAAGTTGAGTTCCAGTCGTTGCTTGCTTTGCTTTATTAAAATGTTTTAGTTGGGTTTTAGTTAATGACAGTTTGTTTGGACCGCCCATTAGCTGATCGTGTTTTAGTGTTATTTTTGTCCCACATGTGCTCGCGTTCTTCGATTGTAATTTCTTCACCTGACCAGGAGTCAGAGTGACATTAACATGACTGCATGACATTTTATTTAATACGAGATTGATCTAATTGCATTGCTAGCTGCGATGTTACATATTTTTGAAAATTACATATTTTCCACCGGGGCATCAAGGACTCTCATTCGTCCACCAGCACCTTCAAGTAGCATTGTTTTATCAGAGAGTATGACCGCGATTGCTCTGTAAGGGTTACCTGAGTTTACGTTAGCTTTGAGGTGTAAATCAACAACAGATTGTTTAGCTAAATCAAGATGCTCCAGCGAAAAGTAATAAATCGGATACATACTCGTAAAATCCAACTGTGATATTTGCAAACATTTTGATCACGTCCCATAAATGTCATCAAACGGTGATATACACGTGCTACATTATTAGTGCCAAAATTCAATATTATATCCTCGGATGGTTCTTGATGTCCGTTTATTCGCAAGGACACTGCAGTGATACCAAGTTGATCAAATATCATATGAGAACGTTCTTGATTGTTTAATCGTAAATTAAGTTGAAACGCAACAAAGACATGTCTTGGTGCCGCAACACCTTGCTGTGATGATATATGCCACGTGAATAGCCCATCAACATAATTTTGATTAACGTCAGTGGTTGTTGTTAGCCACGACAGTATTGATTTAGCATCTTGATCCATGAAAGAAATTAACCGCTGTTCTTCAGCGAATGACGGAGTCATCACCGGCATCCACAGAGCAAGTCTTTTTATATTTACTTTACCGTCAGCAACGCCAGCTGCTCGCCAGATAGCATCATTGTCATCACCTTTTCTCACAAGTACAAATGTGTGTTTGGCTCCAAAAATGGCCTTTCTGATATTTCTACAAAATCCAAAGATGTGAGACAGTGGAATCGCACATGAAAATTCTCTATTATCACCTTTCAACATTAATTTTCGTGTTCCAAACCCTAAGTTGTATTCAGTGTTGGGAAAGGATAAATTTTCCACATCGGCATTAGCATTTCTGGCATTGTTTTGTGGTCGCCTTACGATGCTAGGTCTTCCATCAGGAAAGTTAGAATTGTCTTTGGCGAACATCATTGTTGGGCCAGCTGATCTAGTGTAATCATCTGAATATCTTGCCAGCCCAATAATTGTCGTAGCAACATCATCTTGAATTGTCTCAATTTCTTTGCCGTCTATGAGATATCTGGCGTTGGAAAATAGTGCCATGATGCTATTATTTACAAAGCCAACTTGGACATCAGCTGCATATGCTGTATTAGCGATAACATTTGTTACGATTTCACCTGTAACTTCAATAAATGCTTCCGCGGGCAAGAAATATCTACTTGTATCCTGCACTTGTAATTCAATTCTGCCCCGCTGATTTGGTTCTCGTGCTTCATAAGAATAGTACTGATAATCGCGCACAGACTCATCCTTGAGTACTGGTGCATCCATATCGAAAGCTGGATCAGACACGCGTTTAAACATTTTATAGTAAATGATAGTCATCTAAAACGAAAACCACTTCCTGATATCATACTTGTATTTATTGGTTGATCCAGTATCTCTGCTAGTTTTTTATTTGCAGTTTGATTTATTACTTTATTGACATCTGCAGGCAACTCTGCGGTGGCTGGTAATTTGACTGGTCTGCGTAATCGCGTTAATCTTTCCTTGATTGCAGTAAATGCCTTGCTGGCAATATTACCGATAGCACCAGGAGCTTTATCTTTAATAACTTCAATAGCTTTCATTGATAGTTGTTTTGCAATCGGCGCTGCCTTGGGTGCTAGTCTTCTGAATAAACCTTGAATAACATCACCTAGTCCATCTCCGTAAATTGCTCTATAAACAGGTAGTCGTGAATTTATTACCCTGACCACGACGGGTCCACGGTGAGCGTTATGTATGATCATTATTATTTATTTTTTTATCTAACTCGATGATTTCAGTCAATGATTTCATCGATAAGTTCTCGATACGCGTGAACATCCATGATACCACCCTGAAATAATCGCTGACAAATACCAGCTGCTTCATTAATTATTTCCGATGAGTTATTACGAGCTCGTCTGCCTCCGATGAGAACTTTTAATCGTGATACATCATTGAGAACACTATCAGGACAAGTAATGTGACCACCAAGACCACTACCAGTAGCACCGGGAGGTTCCCCCTTCTTCAAATTCCTTAGCTAACTCCCGCCGTCGTTCTTTTATGGTGGCCGAGGGTAGTAAGTTGATATGAAGACGGTGGAGGTGTATCAAGCTGATGTAAAGGCTGCAGGGATGGAATACGTTGAAGTGAAGGCGGTAGCTGTCTTTCTACTGATGGCGGAGGTGACTGAGTGGATAGTTGTTGTTCTGCTTGTTTCGCTTTCTCATTATAAAGTCTCCCTACTTCTTTAAAAAACCCTCTGAATTCTAAGTCATCATCTCTGGCTTGCTTTTTATTTTTATATATACGATATATCCATTTGATAAGACTATCATCGTTTATTTTTTCAAAGCCAGGCTTTAAGATACTGGATTTATTAAATATACTAATTAATGTTTTTTTCAGGTAGTTCCTCACTTTTAGTATTTCTAATATCTTCGACAAACCCTTCATGAAATTTTTTAATCATTGCAACATTTTCTTTTATTGGTTTAAGTGCAAGTTTTTCTTTTACTCCAGCTACTTTAGTACGAATTTCACTGACCCCTTTAAGTATTTCTTCACCAACAGGAGGATGAACTGCAGCTATATCAGTTGGAAGTTTTTGTAAAATCTTTTTTGTTTGTTTAGTTATCCTTGCAATTTTTTCAGTTTGCTCAGCGGTTTGTTTCAGCGTTGGAAGAATACCTTTTTTTCTTTCCTCTTCCGTAATATCTCCCAATAAAGCTCTTTCAGTGACCGCCGCAGCCTTTTCAGTAGCTGTTGTAACGGGTTTAAATAACTGTTCTGTACCCGTAGCAAATTCAACTTGTGCTTGCTGTCGTTGTTGAAGTTTTTCTCTAAAACTTTCGCGGACAGGAAGAAATTTTTTAATTGCTTCTAATCGCTCTCGAGCTAATCTAACACTATATGCTTCTCCGATATTTGCCATTATTATTGATTTTATATTTTTTTAATTCACAGAAATCCTAGGATTTTTAGAATACTTTGTATTAAAAATGTTTACATTTCTAGCAGCAGAGAGATTGAGCCACCGAATGTTTCGTCTAGTAGACCCTTGTATCGAGAAGTAGTTATATAGGTAGACATTTTTCATGAGAAACCCTTCTGGTCAGCGAAGAAAGCCTCTATCAGTGTTTTCTGACCAGAAGGGTTTATTTTGTGAAGACAATACTTCTATCAAAAGTGTTTTCGATAGAAGGTTCTGGTTGACGAAATAGTCGGTGGGCTCAGTCTCTCTGCTGCTATTTGTTTTATATAACAAAATCTACAGCTAATTCATGAGATCCTGATGTTTAATCTTTTTAAGTTTATCTAATTGAATTTGTATTCCACATAATCAGATTATCGCTTTGTTCTCTTAATACTTGGTTCAACTCAACATCTAAAATTTGTCTTGATCCTAAATAAAGGTTAATGCACACGTTTCTAAAATGATTACGAATTAGAAGTGGTTGTAATACAATATTTGCTTCCGAAGTTTATGTCCGCTAAAAAGTTTCTTTATCAAATTTCTATTTTGTAAGTCACAATATATTAAGATGATATTTTTATTGCCCTCTTCTAGCCACCAAGATCTATTTCTAATCGCATATCATTGTAGTTTATCCTGTCTTAAATAATTGATCTAGTTTATTTTCGTTTCTTTTTCTCTACTATATGTTTGACAGTTTTATTTCAAAATCATTAATTTGTTTAACTAATTTTTTTACCGTTATACCCCTTCTTTCTGTAAACGTAGCACATTGTATAGTTGTGTCACTAATTTCCATTAATAACACCTCTTAAAATAGACCATTATCAATTTTTCTTTCTGAATATCTGTCAAGTACAGCCTGCTCAGGATCCTTTTGAAGATTTTGATTACATTCTCATGATACTTTTTCTTGTGTCAAATGATTAAGGTCTTGCTCAAGGTATGTAATCGAGTGATCCGATCAGTAACATGATGTAGTTTTCATGTCCTTTAAAACATTTATAGAATTCAGAAATAAGTAAAAGCTAGTTCATAGTTCATAAACGTTCATACAAAACATAACATTTAAAAGCATCGTTTATTCAGGAACATATTAATACACAAATGATGGAAAGGAAAAACACACATTATCTTACGAATGCACCTGGTATTTATATAGAAGGTCAATATGGTATATTGCAGTGGCATTAGTCGGTAAATGTAACGAAGATTTCCATAGGTCAGAACATAACCATGTGATCAGGTCAAGCTATATTTATTTCTTTATAATCTGTATCGATGACTACTTTAGTTCAACTTCTAATGATATAACTACGTAACTAATTGAAACACTAAAACGGAGGTATACACACTGTACGCTTTTAAAACGAAATACATGTAACAATGTTGATCGGTTTTTATCGTATCACGAAAAGTGAATACTTTTATTTTGACAGAAAAGAATTAATTCTTTCTTTAGATATATTTGATCTAATTCTGAGGTAAAATAATAATTCATGTTGGCTTTTCACTACGGCTCGGTACAAATGAAATTAAAACTATAGTTAAGTGGATATAGTGAATGAGAGTAGGTGGATCCAAGGCTAACACAATAACAATGGGACTGTTAGTCCTACAAAGGAAGACTCCAACCCTGATAATGACTATATGTGGAAGTGGGTGGATCGGGGATCGATCCTGCCCATCCATCATCGTAACTGTCATTATTGATGCCTTCCTTCGTTTTATTCTTGGACCCCATTACAGTAACTATTTACTGAGAGTCTAAATTTGGAATTAGCCCCTCTATGTAGAATAACCTGTTAAAGAACGCAAAAATGGATTTAAAGGAACAAAAATTGGTTCCTCACTAATCTAAACTATAAATGAATGGCCAAGTCATACTGAACTCGTATATGAAAGCATCAAATCCATGAGTCACTTGCATGTCTAACAGATCCAACATATTCCTTGCTTTGAGTATTGAGCTTTTAGTCAGAACGCGTGTCAATTTAGATACAATATTAAGACCCTGCTCTGGAGTGTTCGAAACCTTATATTGTATACCATTGGTGGAATTGCTTGTTTGTAATTATAGAGAATACTCTGTTCTAAAGCAAGCTTCGAATAAGAAGCAATCACAGAATTCATACGCTTAAATAAGGCTCTAAACCTAATATGAAATATTTTAAAAAAATAACAAAGGAAAAATAAGATTGAATCAATTTATAATAAATTGCAATTATAATAGTTTAATCTTGTTTCTGAGTTTATAGTGAAATAAATTGACATTTGGCGACTCACACAACGTATAAAACGCCCTTTGCGCGTTATTTACTGCGTAATTCGGTTGCTGACACTTTATAACAAGATAACTAAGAAAAAAATCCACAAACAACTCTCAAAAATGACTGATTTATTGAACAGAAACAAAAAAAAAAAAAATAATTGGAAAGTCTGTTAGTTGACCATGACGTTTCATTTTTGGCACTAATAATGAAAATGAATGAATAGGAAAATGTCCGTGTCCAAGAATAGTCATTGTAGTTTGTTGAAAATTAAGTTAAGAAAACAAATTTTATCATAAAGAAGGAAACATTTTATGTTCATCTCCTGACCGTGACCTTGGACGAAGCAGTGCCAAACTATATAGGCTTCTGCCTCTCCCCATGGGTAGGCCAATAACGAGGTTGTTGAAAAACGACCGGATCAAAAAAACATTATGTGACGTATATTATTCTGTCAAGGACAGGCGGACTGACAGATGCATACGTACAGACGGGCAGTAGTACCACTAAATCTTGCTCACACCTTCGGTTATAGTATAGCAATTATACCGAGTTTCGAGGCTATTTCAAGGACGTAGGTACAGGGCCGGTTAAGTCAATGACAATGGGAAAACAAAATCAAACTGTTGCTGGAGGAGAGAGAATGATGAACGGAAGCAAGTTATACATCAATCATTACATGTCAGTTTTAACTCTGCATGTTGAAGAAATGAAGTTGGTCACACGTAAACTTGCTATAAGTGACCGTGAGTTTAAAGAATTAGTGCATCTATTTACCTAATATTTATCAGAAACGAATAAACTAAAACAGTTAACTTGAAGAAAAAATATGCGTATTCACCATACGTAGGTTATCTAGACGGTTTATCCATTTCCATTTTACCTTCAGATAAATTTAGTATTGACATATCCGGTTCGCTAAATATTATCACATTTGCATTAAAGTCACCCTATGAGTCAATGCTGATTTCAGTTGTATTCCGTATGTAGAGAACTTATCAGAGTCGGTGCGTCAGCTGTATTCCATATGTAGAGAACAGACCAGAATCGGTATGTAAGTTGTATCTTGTATGTAGAGAACATACCAGAGTCGGTACGTCAGTTGTATTCCGTATGTAGAGAACAGACCAGAATCAGTATTTAAGTTGTATTTTGTATGTAGAGAACAGATCAGAGTCGGTACGTCAGTTGTATCCCGTATGTAGAGAACAGACCAGAGTCGGTACGTCAGTTGTATTCTGTATTTTGAGAACATGCCCGAGTCGGTACGTCAGTTATGTGTCTACGGATCAGCAGTCAGATAATCTTAATTCTTTATACGAAAGGAACGCAGTTAAGAAAGAGGGTACCAGGCTTTATATTTATCGTAAATTCCATATATGGATTCGGGTAACAGTTATTACATCCAGCTGACTTCCCACAGATGTAGTTCCAATCTATTTCTGGAGCGTATTTTCCGTCTGGTTTTGATGGTGATACAAGAGTCAGATTTAGGCATACTTGGTACTGATTTAAAGGTAACTGTTTAGAATTTGAGCATTATGGTATGGTTGCCTGTGTGTATCTCGGCTTTAGTGCACAGCGAGTAATTAGAAACTGATGCTAATCCGGAAGTGAAATTTGTGACCCACTGCACTTTTTTTTTTTTTGTTTACAGTCCAGTCAGATAACCCTTGGCAAGAAAGTAACCATGAGCTCATCTTTGAAGATAATTTTAGATTAACATATGATTTACTAGGATTAGGATACAGTGGAAAATATAGTACCAAGAAACAAATCTTGATATCATATAGGAAAAATAATTGTGATCCGAGTCTATTTGATTGGAGCTGGATCGTAATACGTATGTTTGGTCCAATATAATGCAGTATAAAATAATCTACTAACAAATAATGTACATTCTTCGAGTTACAAAGGCCTCTAAAAATCATTCTTTTCATAAAATCAACACCTATTATAAACTGTCCAACAAGTACACAAAAATCACTTTGCAACTATTTAGTCCTCGTGAGCAGACGATCTTTTTATGGGCACATTTGTATTAAATAACGTATAAACGGTGTTCAGTATAGGCAAGTGGTCATTTTACCAGGCCTGAAAGCATTTTACTTAAATAAGATCCGTATTTTAGTGAACAATTATTTTAAGAGAGGTAATTAAAATTTCTATTATTGCATCACGTGGCAATTATGTGTAAAATACAATGACGTATTGCAATCATTTGAATGTTCACTCTGAACTTGAGAAAGTTGGCAAGTATATTTGCATCCTAGGAAAACTGATTCACGACATTTACGGTCTAAAATATCAAATTGCCGAATATGAACCTTCACGTGATTCCGCTCTCCAACCCAGTAAAAGCAAAATTCCAGCAATGATGGACAGAATGGCTGACAGGATGGCGAGGATGAATCCCACCGAAAGATTATACAGGGCCAATGCTGGATCTTGTTTGAACTTCGCTGCCCAGATGATTACGCCTACAATCAAGCACAGACCTACCGGTATAAAACAAATATACTTATCAATAAAAATTACTCGAAATACCTAATAAAAGAAACGAATTACATGGTAGGCCGAGGGTAGTTTGTGTTAATATGATACTGGAATTTTTAAATTGTTATATTACGCTTGGATTTGGAAACACAAATTTGTTCAAATTTATACTTTGGCATTTGAACACACACACCACCACCCCACCCCACCCCTACCCCAACCATGTAGATTCTTTTTTTTTTTTTGGAAATTACTCGTTGAACAATGCACATCCTGGTTGGATACATGTTTTGCAGTGAAAATGCTGTTCAAATGGACTCTCTTAATTTGGACATGCATGGCTAAAATCCTGTTTATGCACGTTAACAAATGCACAAGTCTGCTTTGTTTAATTGTCATTATATTAACTTCCGCTCGATGTGGTTCTATTGTTAGCGTGCTGGATGTGTGACCGAAAAGGCTGTAGATAAAATCCTGTATAGATCTAGCTCTGGTCGCCTACCGCAGCGTCTCCTTATGCTAATTACAGTATTCGGATTATCTCATCAGTAAATAACCTGTTTATATTTCTGTACCGTAAAGCACCATTCCACACCAAACGTACTCTAGCATCGTTACCTGCTTTCTTTTTCAAGTTTATTTAGCATGTTCCGTCAGACAAAATAGGTATTCTGAATTATGTTTAAATATGTAAGTTTCCTTGAAGCAGACATAGTGAACACTTAAATTAAATATACATGTATTAGGACAGAAATTTTTAGTACAAGTAACAAGATTGAAATTTTCTCTAAATGGTATTAAAAGTAAGTTGATAAATTATATTGAAAGTAAATTTATATTAAAATATATTGAGATTGAATCCATTTATTTCGGTATTGCAATTATATACTATTTAATACAGATTGCGGTCTTATGATCAAGTACGAACTGTCTATACATACATTTCCCTTGTATCCTAAAGTCGGCACACAAAGAAAAAAAAATACATGTAAGCACCGCATTGCGGAAACCTAGAAAAATCATAAGCTATTACTAATCGCGCTGACGTTGTAGAATTATCTGTCTAATGACATACATAGATCCAGACGATAGCCTGTAAGAGACTACGAAGCTTCACTTGAGGTTCTGGCCATGGCAAAGAGCTAGGAGCGCGCCATATTTGGCGTTGTCTTCAGAAACTGGTATAAAAACCCCAGCCGCGGGTCGACACCAGTTTTGCTGGTCAGAAGCTCAAATAGACTTTTGTCTTTACAGGTAGGATTATGATCTATGTATAATTTTTCATAGTATAAGAATTTTTAGTGTTAAGATGTTAACCTAACATCAATATGTTTAAACATTAGATTATTTAAATATTTTCTTGCTATTCCTTAATATAATGTACCGGAAAGTTTAATTGTTTGAAGAACTTATATTTACTTATAACTATATTACTGATTTTAGTAAAAGCAACGTTCGCTACCAACTTCATACTCAGTAATAGTTAATTTAGAAATAAAATACTCTTTATATAATAGAGTTTAATATGTTGACTTTTTAGAATAAATTCAGTAAAATATATTTCAATTACGGTATTAGTCTGAAATATTGAATTTTAGATTCTTTTGCTATCGTGAATTTATTCGATATTTAATTATCTGTATTACATTCTAAACGGCAGATATTATACAAGTATGATGTTGGTAAGTGAAAGAATATCGTAGTTTTATATGTATTTCTTATATTCGTAAATTGAGCTTGTTGTAGTTTGATATTGAAATGTAAGTTTACATGTTGAGTATTTCAATAAAGTTTTGCTGGTCAGAAGCTCAAATAGACTTTTGTCTTTACAGCTCGATCCCGAGTACCTTCAATTCCCCAAGAATGTAGTCACGTCTTCATCATCGAGTGACACTACATCAAATGACTTGAACTTCCTTCCTTTCCTCTCTCTCTCTCTCTCGGAATTGAGAAACGGATTAGCTTAGAGTTTACGAAGTAAAACTCTTCGTAAAACATGAATTAAAGTTTGGCTTGCTTGAAATAAATACTAACTGAATCAGAGAGATAATTAGCATTTGTTAAAGCTTACCACCAGCAAATATGCATGGTCCTGGTACTTTGCCTGCGATGCTGCTATTCTTGGCGATGCAAATGTGCAAGATGGCGACTAAAACGGCTAAAATGATCCCGCAAATTCCAACCACCTCAAACACTGACGTAGCGATTATCCAATCTAAGAGCAATATAAACAGAAAATCTGGATAATTTCTGGTCGGAAAGTGTACAATATGGGAAAGATTCCATAACATGTAATGAATGTTGAATGCAGGGTGCATTTACTGTACCAACAGCCAATGAATATCAGTTCTGGTTAGGAACTAATACCATCGGAACAAGGTAAACACTTTTTGTTCGATTTTTCAAATTAAATATTCATTTAATTATGAATAGAGGAAACAGGTAAATATATATCTGGTACATGCATTAATATACGATGATTGTAAGGAATGTATTCAAAAACAGAAAAGCGAATATATTCGTGCGTTTGTGGAAAAAAATAATACCATTATTAATGAAGAACCTTGATTTTAATAACTGCTAAATTTGAAATGATATAGCCGATATATAGAGCGACTTGTCCTATAATATGCATGAGAGGTGATAATAAAATGAATCAAGTTTTGATCACGAATGTAATCTGTGCCACGTAGAATGGAAATTAAGGTAACATATAGACAGGTACGATATGACATAGATGTGGGGGATGGCTGTGAAATCACGTAAACTTGTGTGTTGGTATGTCCGAGAGAGAGAGAGAGAGAGAGAGAGAGAAGTACTCCTTTTACCTGGCTTTTGCACATATGATGTGCATATCACTTGACTGGTCGCATCAGAGACGCAAACTCTCCACAGTCCGAACATTACCTCTCCATAAACCGTACGCAGCATCACCCATTTTGGAACAGCTATTGCAACGACGCCTAAAATAAGCGACACGGCACCACACACAACTCCGGCAATTGTCATTTTATTCATTGCTGTTGAAATCTAATAAAGTGAAACCAAATAAGATCGAATATAACTATACTTTTTAAAGCAAAATACAGGTCAATGTACTGATTTTATTTTCAAAATCACAAACAATCTCACCTACGCACAGAATATAGATAATGTCCCCTTCTAAGTCAACCAGGCACAATAGGTTCATTGTTCTGGCTACGGATATTATTATTGTCGTCACGTGATGCATTTACTTGTAAGGGAGAGGGGCATAAATAAAGTATCCTCTCGTATTAACCACTTAGAAGTAAAGTGTTTATACGAAGTATTTCCTTGCCACGTATGCATTGTTTTAGTCAACGTCCGTCTCATATAATTTTAAGCCAAACATTAATATTTCAGAATTATTTATTTCTGTCAACCAACTTGAACATTTGAGAAATGATCCACTGTACGTATGTCTTTTTGCGGGTTCTCCAACAATACCTTAGCTCAACTCAAGGCAAATCATACAATATCTGACATCGTACTCACTTATGCATGCGAATATATAATTAATACATGTAGTGTCAAGGGGTTTAGGTTTTCAAGCACTGTTTTAGTACACATAGCTATTAAATGTATACGGTCACAGGAAACTTTAAGATACGATCAATGTAAGATTATTGTATCGGACAAATTTATCGGCATCCATTTAGCACGTCTCCGGGCAAAGTAAAAGAAAATGTCTAACATTGAAGTGAATTAATCATTTTTTTTATACGATACTTCTGAAATGAAAAAAAAAAAAAATCATGAAAAATGACGTATACAATCTTTTTGAATAGATATATTAGTAATTGACTTTTAATTTTGTTCAGACCTAGTGGGTTATATATATCGGCCTGAAAATGAATCTCAGTAAATTCATGTGCACACACACAAATTATGGCACTCGAAATGAAGAAAATGCTTCAGTCTCACACACGAAATATCCGTGCAGCATGCTGCGTGCCTTATTGGCAATATCAATATGAAGCCTATATTCGATTGCCTCCCAAACGAAAAGGTAGGAAGGGTATGACAATAAACGAATGTTCCAAACGTCAGGTGAGACTAACAATAAATTGCCGTCTATCTGTACACTCAAACTTGTTTGCTTGAGGTATCTTTAAGTTTCCGCTCTAGTTATTCTAGCCACAACAAATACTCAAGTAAATATGTATCATATGTGATGGATTCTCTTCTCTACCCGCGCACTCCCACAGCATATTAAGATGTGTACAGGAAGTATCCAGGGAAAAAATATTCAGATGGCTACAATATCTAATAGACGCAGAAAAAGTTGCACTGAATGTTACTCAAGCGTCGAATTCCACAAATATAGCAGTACCCCTAAATTAGCATTAGATTTGGTCTTATTTATAAGCAGAGTGACTTTTGATATCGATCATCATTTTTATAACTGCGCTATATGAAGAAAGGCGCTGGAAAGCGACGAAAAGTAATAAATTCACTCGAAATTCAAGGTGCTTTATCTAAACCGAGTGCCCTTCTTTTTTTGTTGTAGTCTCAGATAATAATGTATGAGGATGTTTGTGGGTCTTGATCGTCAAAATATATTTTTTGTAGTTGTGACATTTGTAGAATGTGTATATTCTAAATTTAAACGTCAGCAGAGAGCACAATATATATGTGCCGCTTATGCTTCTGTCATTGTGTATCAGACTGTGTCAGTGTTCAAGTCATATCTCACATTGCACATAAATGCACTGGTACCAAATATCACCGCTGTTTTTCCCGTGTTTTTTTTAATTCTTTTTTCATTAAAAAACCCAAAACAAAACAAAACAAACATGGGTTTGTTGTCATACATCCCTGCCTATCACTGTCATTCAACTGCTCCTACAACCATAATTATGTTGTAATACATCCCTGCCAAGCATACCTATCACTGTCTTTCAACTGCTCCTACAACTATGATTATGTTGTCAGACATCCCTCCTAAGCATACCTATCACTGTCTTTCATCTGCTTCTACAACCATGATTATGTTGTCAGACATCCCTGCCAAGCATACCTATCACTGTCTTTCAACTGCTCCTACAACCATGATTATGTTGTCAGACATCCCTGTTAAGCATACCTATCACTGTCTTTCAACTGCTTCTACAACCATGATTATGTTGTCATACATCCCTGCTAAGCATACCTATCACTGTCTTTCAACTGCTCCTACAACCATGATTATGTTGTCATACATCCCTGCCAAGCATACATATCACTGTCTTTCAACTGCTCCTACAACCATGAGTATGTTGTCACACATACCTGCCAAGCATACCTATCACTGTCTTTCAACTGCTCCTACAACCATAATTATGTTGTCAGACATCCCTGCCAAGCATACCTATCACTGTCTTTCAACTGCTCCTACAACCATGATTATGTTGCCATACATCCCTGCCATGCATACCTATCACGTTCTTTCAACTGCTCCTACAACCATGATTATGTTGTCAGACATCCCTGCCAAGCATACCTATCACTGTCTTTCAACTGCTCCTGCAACCATAATTATGTTGTAATACATCCCTGCCAAGCATACCTATCACTGTCTTTCAACTGCTCCTACAACCATGATTATGTTGAAATACATCCCTGCCAAGCATACCTATCACTGTCTTTCAACTGCTCCTACAACCATGATTATGTGGTCATACATCCCTGCCAAGCATACCTATCACTGTCTTTCAACTGCTCCTACAACCATGATTATGTTGAAATACATCCCTGCCAAGCATACCTATCACTGTCTTTCAACTGCTCCTACAACCATGATTATGTGGTCATACATCCCTGCCAAGCATACCTATCACTGTCTTTCAACTGTTCCTACAACCATGATTATGTTGAAATACATCCCTGCCAAGCATACCTATCACTGTCTTTCAACTGCTCCTACAACCATGATTATGTTGAAATACATCCCTGCCAAGCATACCTATCACTGTCTTTCAACTGCTCCTACAACCATGATTATGTGGTCATACATCCCTGCCAAGCATACCTAGCACTGTCTTTCAACTGCTCCTACAACTATGATTATGTTGTCAGACATCCCTGCTAAGCATACCTATCACTGTCTTTCAACTGCTTCTACAACCATGATTATGTTGTCAGACATCCCTGCCAAGCATACCTATCACTGTCTTTCAACTGCTCCTACAACCATGATTATGTTGTCAGACATCCCTGTTAAGCATACCTATCACTGTCTTTCAACTGCTTCTACAACCATGATTATGTTGTCATACATCCCTGCTAAGCATACCTATCACTGTCTTTCAACTGCTCCTACAACCATGATTATGTTGTCATACATCCCTGCCAAGCATACATATCACTGTCTTTCAACTGCTCCTACAACCATGAGTATGTTGTCACACATACCTGCCAAGCATACCTATCACTGTCTTTCAACTGCTCCTACAACCATAATTATGTTGTCAGACATCCCTGCCAAGCATACCTATCACTGTCTTTCAACTGCTCCTACAACCATGATTATGTTGCCATACATCCCTGCCATGCATACCTATCACGTTCTTTCAACTGCTCCTACAACCATGATTATGTTGTCAGACATCCCTGCCAAGCATACATATCACTGTCTTTCAACTGCTCCTGCAACCATAATTATGTTGTAATACATCCCTGCCAAGCATACCTATCACTGTCTTTCAACTGCTCCTACAACCATGATTATGTTGAAATACATCCCTGCCAAGCATACCTATCACTGTCTTTCAACTGCTCCTACAACCATGATTATGTGGTCATACATCCCTGCCAAGCATACCTATCACTGTCTTTCAACTGCTCCTACAACCATGATTATGTTGAAATACATCCCTGCCAAGCATACCTATCACTGTCTTTCAACTGCTCCTACAACCATGATTATGTGGTCATACATCCCTGCCAAGCATACCTATCACTGTCTTTCAACTGCTCCTACAACCATGATTATGTTGTCAGACATCCCTGCCAAGCATACCTATCACTGTCTTTCAACTGCTCCTACAACCATAATTATGTTGTAATACATCCCTGCCAAGCATACCTATCACTGTCTTTCAACTGCTCCTACAACCTTGATTATGTTGAAATACATCCCTGCCAAGCATACCTATCACTGTCTTTCAACTGCTCCTACAACCATGATTATGTGGTCATACATCCCTGCCAAGCATACCTATCACTGTCTTTCAACTGCTCCTACAACCATGATTATGTGGTCATACATCCCTGCCAAGCATACCTATCACTGTCTTTCAACTGCTCCTACAACCATGATTATGTGGTCATACATCCCTGCCAAGCATACCTATCACTGTCCTGCTTCTACACCATTAAAATTAGACATTTTAAAATGGTATCTGTGATAGCCCAGTAGTCTTTGATTGGGCAAGTGCTGTTTGAATTTCGATGACGCTCCTGTTGGTGATTTTACATACATTTTCACAACTTCCGAGTTGAATGCCGTATTGTCTGAGAACTGGTATGTATACAATCAATGAGCCAAGTGTGACAACACATATGCCAGGGACTCCTGGATGACAATCCATAAGTACGTGCATCCTCTGAAAATAGTCCTATTGCATTTCTAAGCACATTACACACCTGATCATCCAACTAGTAACTGCCACTATTGCATTTGCTCGTTAGAATGTTGTTCATACACTGGAAAACAGTACGTAAATCGTCTGACCTTCAGCACATCTTTGATAACGGGATTCATCCAAAAATTGCTTCGAGCTAAATCAGGTTGTTTGTAAGCCTTGGCAAAGTTAAGATGTTGAACTCTGTCAAAAAATCTTCCACAATGACGGATGTATTCACCGGTGAGTTTTCATGTGGTAGATATATACCTCGGTCCCAGAAGGCAGTTCGGTAGTGTTCCCCAACCATTGGTAACATTTTGGAGGCGCAAACATATCCAATTACACTAGCAGAGTACGACACTGATACGTGGATGGCAGGGCCGTTTGTATCGAAATACAGTGCATACAACATTCTTCTGTCTACGTCGATGAATTTATGACTGACCCATTTTTGTCTTTTGGGCCGTACTTTAGCTATGATTTCATTCGTAGGAATCAATATGACCTGTTGGCACGTGCAGAAAAGGCCGGAGGGGATTATTACATGTAAAACCGGGAAGTTTATGACATAAGTTAATATAGTAAATAAAACTAAACTAAATATACAGCCGAATAAATGTGCAATGTTATCAGGATTACATTAATAACTTGATTTTATTCCGATTTATCTGAATTTGCAACTTTGGTTTATATTAGGCCAATAAAGGGTATACGACTTGCAAAGTTACATATCGGATAAAGCATGAGTATTGTCACTAATTTACGTACTTCAGGAATCGGCAACCATTTCTTACAAAGCGCATAACGTGCCACTTTTATCTAAATTAATTACAAAATGAACGAGCGTGTGCTTCCAGTAAGAGAGACAACTGTTAAAATCGAGATAGTTGGCTGCCCTTGGCGTGCCACACTAAACCTCTTGACGTACTACTTTTGGCATGCGTGACGTAGGTTGCCGACCCCTTTGTTAGTAAGAAAGTATGTGATTGGCTAATTGCACAAACATAGCCAGTCAAAAGCGCTTATACTACAAAAATGATAAAAGCAGATGTTAGCTTTATTAGCCAAAGGGCAACCTAATTTTAAAACATAAATGTCCATTTAAAGTTGTACGTCAAAACCCTAATAGTAACAAATTGTTTTGACTCATGATCTTTAAATAACGTAACAGAAAGGAGCAAAACCAAGTTTAGTAAAGTCAACAACAAAAAAAGTGTGAAAATTTAAGAGACGCGTACGTGATTGTGAGTTAAATCCCAAATGACCATGAAAGTCCTCTCATAAGTCCAAAATTTATAGGATGTTCCGAATAAATTCCAATAATCCTGAATGTCCTAATGTGCCTAAAGGATTCAGTCCAGAATGTCCCTCTCTTGCTCAAATCATCGCAATTTCATTCATATATTATTCATCCTGTATTTTACTACGATGCATGTCATTTACATCGTGTTCACGTCAATATCGGTCTCGCATTGTCTAGGGAAACATGATAATTTTAATGATTGCGATCTGAAGCAAATTTCAATGGATAGGTAATACATATTATTATTTTGAAGTTCATATCAGTTACATCTCAAGCATATTATATCAAGTCGTACAGTCATTCTCTGATTTTTTTATGAATAAAAGGGTCTTAACCTTTCCATAGACAGTGTGCAAATAGACTCCGCCTTAATTATTACCCCGGCCAATGAAACTACATATCCGACTGAAACAGTTTAACCACGAAATGTACTTTACAGTCTCGACGGGCCCTTGAAACCTGACATCATTTGAATTGTGAACACTGTAATTAAATCCTATGGAAAGTATGAGCCACCGTAGCGGACAAAAGCTGGTCCAATCAGAAAGTTGCAGTTGAAATTTTAATGTCATATATCCAGAATTCCAGTTTCACGTACTGTATCAGAAATGCTTGTCCTTAAAGTTCCAATTTCTTGGTCAAGATTTTAGACTGTATCTGTTGAATTTAAACAGTAATGGTTGAAAGTTATATTTTATATGTCGAGGTTTTAGATTGTTTCGTTTGAATTACACGTCGGTGGTTGAAATTTCAATGTCTTACGCCGAGAATTCCTGATTTTCGTATTGGTCAAAGAGTTTATGTTGAATATTATCTGTTTAATTTCACAGCACTGATTGAAAATTTGATGTCCAATAACGAATTTTTAGATTGTATCTTTTGAATTAACGGCGGTTGTTGAAATTTTAATGTCATATGTCGAGATTTTCAATTTAACATGTTGAATCACATTGATTGTGCTAAAGTTCCATTTCGTATGTTTACTTTTTTAGATTGTATCTGTTAATTACACAGCGGTGGTTGGACATTTTGTTGTGCTTGTTAGAATTGTTATTTTTATATGGTGAAATGATGTGTTGGTGTTAAATGTAACATTGCACAATGTCCACTTGAACAATTCAAAATCATATCGAGTATTAAGATACATCATTCGTGTATTCAATTATGAAGTGCAAATTACATTTCATGCATTTACTGTTTTGAAAGTTACCATTCACATGTCAAGAATTACTATTAATGTCTTCGCTAGAGGTCGCTCTCGTGGACGCACCGCGTTATTTTTAAACAAGGAGGCTGCTTCTCGTTGCTGTGAAATGATGAAATTTAAATACTCGCCATATGAAATGGAACTCTCATCACAAACAGTTACATTCAACGTGTGAATTAGGGATTCTCGACATATGATTTTTAAATTTCAACCAACGTTGTGTAATTCAAAATATACACTGTAAAACGTCGACATAGGAAATAGAACTTTAAACCACCACTGTATAATTCAACATATAAAATATAAAATCTCGATCAATGAAAATGGAACTTTAAGGACATGCAATTTGATCCAACATGTGATATTGGATTTCTCGACATACAACATCTAAATTTCAACTGCAACTTTCTCATTGGACCATCTTTTGTCCGCTACGGCACCTCATAGGAAAGTGTACACATACAACCACGACGAACCAGGTACTTCCTTGTTACTTGATGTCAGTTCAAGTTAAAGGGTGTCATCCAGCTCAGATTCTATTCTCTCTTACTCGTCATATATCATATATTCCACCTATTTTTGTCCATTGTTTAGCAGATACAGATATACATGCTGAGACAGATATATATATATATATATATATATATATATATATATATATATATATATATATATATATATATATATATATATATATATATATATAATAGGGTGGAGTTGGATGCTAACATGAAGAGAAATAGCTAACCCCTTTCACACCTTTAATTTTTCCACACACATTTAGCAAATTATTTTAATTACTTGCCTCAGATGCGGGAGGTCGTGGGTTCGATCCCCGGCCGAGTCATACCAAAGACTTATAAGATTGGTACTAACAGCTGCCTCGTTTGGCGATCAGCATTAAGAGGTTAGTGTTAGGACCTGTTGGCCTGGTGTCAGAATAATGTGACTGGGTGGGACATCATGATACATGTCTGCGGCATGATGCCTCAGTGCAAGACATCGCTATAAATTGCCACACTGCGGACATCATAGCGATATGACTCAAACATTGTTAAAGCTAGGTTAAAAATCAAAATCACACACACACACACCAGGGCCGGCGCTACCATATAGGCAAACTAGGCAGCCGCCTAGGGCGCTGATTTCAGGGGGCGCATATTTAATTTTTTTAATTGTTTATAAACTTGGAAATTGATATTTTCCGGGGGTGGGGGTGGGGGTGTAGGCGCCAGAATCTAACCTTGCCTAGTGCGCCATATAATCTGACCGGGTCTGGCATCGGCCCTGAGACACACACACACACACACACACACACACACACACACACACACATAAAAGAAACACACACACACACACACATATACACACACACACATTTTATTTACGAAATTATATTCGCATTTAAAGGAATTCGCTTAGGTAAACTCTAAAACATCTGTCGTTTTCTGGGTATTTTGCTGTAATTTTTTCATCCCGATTGCAGTCTTTTCATATTCCATAGATGTTTTGTAAATAAAATCAACGTAGTAGAAACTGGGAAAGTTATAGTTTAATAATGCAACTGTTGAAAAGAAAAGATTACAATCCCTTAATAGACAGAATCCGTCCGCTTATCCGTAGCAACGCCTCATAATGGGACGTCCATTTAGTACGGACTCATGGAGGGGATTGAGGGAGTAACCCAAATGTATACGCTTGCATATTGGGGGTGGGGGTCCACTGATATGTACGTACGCAAAGGAAACGAGGGTGGGTGGGTGAAACCTCAATAATAATTTGTCTTAAACGTAACCTGTTCGACTCCTGTCGTCGTTTGAATTTTAGCGGACACTAGACAAACTGTTTAATGTTCCGCAGCTTATTTCTTTGATGATGCCAAACATTCAACGTCGGTGGACTGTCGTATTAAATACGTTATTATTATTAATACTTTATGGTTTCTACGCGAATTAAATATAGACAGTTCTCTTGAATGGGCGTGCATCAAACGTACTTACGCAGAGGATAGGTGCAAAAAAGTACGCGTATGTACGGGGGGGGGGGGTGTTGGGTCAAGCTTTGCCAGATTTTTGCGTACGTCCTAAATGGATGGCCCCTAAAGCAAACACATTCGTTCCTGGTAATGAATGAAAGCGTAATGCATTCAGCTGATAAGTAAGTTCTTTGCCAATACTGCAAGTATGACCGACTTATAAGTGATTGATGAAAGAATTAGTCGGGCTGTACATTTCCACTTGTCAAGAACAACATTCCAGTTCATTCAGTAATTGTTTTTATCAATTACTACTTTATCTAATTTAGTTTACGAAAGATATGCCTTATATATGTGATGTGGGGGAAAATCACTGATAATTCACTGTTGTCCGAGTGTCAGTAGCTTCCCATGAGTCCGGGGTTCTCCCCGATTGTTTTTTTTTTACCGACTCTTTCTCCAGCAAATATTTTGACCGCCATGTATTGCATATAATGTGCTGAAAAATGGTGTTAAATCGATGAAAAGAAACAAACAGGATGTCGTATCAGATTTCTTTCTTAGAACGAAAGACCGTTTATTTTAATGTGTTAGTTTCATATTTGTCAAAATAGCAGGTAACTTCCCTGGCAGAAAATCGTCAATTTTAAATATTTCTTACATTTTATATATGTCCTTATAACAATAATAGTGATAACCTGAACTTACGACTCAATCAGGAAGTTGCGCAAAGGCAGACCGGAATTACATATAGCTAAGTCTGGAGGACAGGAATCTGATGTAGGCTCGGTAGGATCTAATCTGTCGGAATCGGAATATATCATATGTTTGTTTGTTCGTTTAATTATTTTTTTAATTTAATTTATATAAGATGCGACTCATAAAACATGTTCAAGACAAGATATCTTATATGGCTATGTCAACGAAAAAATGGACAATTATTATGACAGGGTAATTGGCATACTGATGAATTTTCCTGTTGGTACACCGACCAGATCAGGAGTAGTCAAGTGGGACACTTTAAGGACAATGCAACATTAATGTTAAAAAGAGGACAATGGGGATTCAGCATGGGGAATTTAACATGGGGAATTTAATACCCACTCTAGATACAATGAGAATGTAACATAGGTTGGGCCTGTATACGGACAAGGGAAATTTAATGGATTGGGTCGGTATGAGGACATAGTCAATTGAATGGATTGGGTCCGTAATGGACCAAGGGGAATTGATCATATGGACGTATTGTGACAATGGATTGGGACATATGACTTTAAGGACATAGAATCACCTACTAAACAATCCATAGTGATGGAAGTGCGAATCTAATATAAATTTTTATAAAAAAAAACAACACACTCACACTAATAAAATCCACGTTATTTACTATCAATACATTGTGGAGAAGGAATGTCTTTTGAATCTATAAAACACACAATCACCTCAGCAAACAAAAGAGTTAGTTGTTATAGCCGTACTACCCTATATTCACACAAAACAAACACATTGAGCAGGGAGAAGGGTTTATTTTGCTAAGGGAAGAAAACAGACACAAAAACACACATACAAACGTCCGCCAATGCACAGAAATACAAACACATACTCTTTTGTTAAGGGATATGATTTTGACTAAGGGAAGAAAACCAACACATACACAAACACACACACACGCATGCAAACGTACGCTAATGCACACTAACACATACAAACACACATAACAACACTTTTATTTTAAGCAATAATTTGTTTGCTAAAGGAAGAAAACAAACACGTATACACACACGCAAACGCACACAAACACAAACCCGCACAGATACGAACATTGTTTTAAGGAATAAGCTTTTTTCTAAGGAATTAAACAAACACACATATGCTGACACACAAACATGCACATACAAACATGCATACTATTTTACAAAGCCAAACAAACGAAGTGTTTATAGGCACATTTCTATTTTAACTAACAAACACAAAGACAGACAAATCTTTTAGTAATTTGAATTGAATCTCTTTTCTAGATTGTAGGTGGGTAGCCCTCAAAAGGGCCGTTTTGTTAACAGGGTTATGTCAATCTTATTATTGTCTAGGATTGTGACCCTGTCTGGATGCAGTCTTTCCCACAGGATAGGGTCTGCTTCTTCAGAAGGAGAAGGATAACCCTTTCATGTCCACATGGCAGCCCGCGAAACCTCTGTCTGGCTCCTGCTGTTGTCCCCATTGTTGCTGTTTCTGAAGTCAGTACTTCTCTTTCCATTCTTCTTGCTCCTCCTTGATTTCGTCCTTAAACACCTTTTTATCAGGTCTTATTTCACTTTCAACATTTACATGTCCCTAGATATGCATTTTATGTTCGCTTTTTTCTCGTTTCTTACAGGTAATGATAAGTCGTCAATTCAATCCTGACATTTTGCTTGAAAGCCTTTGACAAGTAACCGTTTTTTTTCTTCGCTTTGCCTCCGCACTTTGATCCAAGAGACCTTCGATGTGATGGATCTCTAGAGCAATCGGCGGAGGTGAGGAATGATCAGGCAAGTACCCCTATTGCAACACTGCTTCTTCCCAGATGAGACCCCAAGGGTCCTCCAAATACTCGTCCAATTGTTCCTCTTTACTCATCATCGGACATTTATCGGGTTGAATTTGACTGGCATTATTGTTTTGACATTCATACAATCTTTTTCAGTCAATTCCGTAATTATTTTGCCATTAGTTTGTCAAAACAGGAAACTAAATATTTTTCTGGTTCTGGCCATCTGGACCACATCACTATGTCTTCTTAGTCTTCCATGGCTTGAACGATATCCTCCTATTCCATTTCCAAAGAGTCTTCACCATTAAAAGAGGGATACCTGTCTTTCATAACTGATAATAGCCTACAATGATGTCTCTCAAACTGTTGATTGCTATCGTATATTCAAATTCGGAATACAGAATGACGTTCACCGTTTAGGGTAGAGCTTCTTCAAACTGAAGTTCCACACCCAGTTGACCAGGTGTTATGGGGTGAAAATGTCCTCGTGGTCTCGAGTGAAATCATAGGCCCATATAGTGTAACCTCCTGCCTAATTTTAATTTTCGTACGAAATGCCGTGGCTGATGTTGTGCCTAACTTTCCCGTGGCTTCGTTCAGGGACAAGTAAGACCTCAATTAATTCTTCTTGGCAATAAAGTCAGTTTCGAAAGGTCTGGTACACAAGGTCTAACCATCGCGACTAACTTCGATCTTGGACACTCTGTAGTGCTTAAACTGGAAAGGAATTTGATCATGGACTCCGTTGAGGGCTCCATTGCTAACGATGCCAATGATTAAAGTGTAGGTAGTTGTTCTTGGAACAGATGATCTTCGATCTTGGATCGGAATGCAGCACCAATGGTGAATTGTTTCACTTACACGCGTCGTATCTGATACTTGGCGGTCGTTCGGTTCAAAATTTGACCGATATCGTTTCCAACTTTAGGCAAAACTTCCACACGTCGTACTCAGAGTCTGGCTTCTTGAATGATGGCTTTGTGCTCGTTGGTATGGGCCCTCAAATGGAAAGCGGTACTGCTACGATTCATTCTCAAGCGGATATCCACCCCGTTCAGCAAATACTTTTCTAGCAACTACATGTCCAAATGCAAAAGATCCTTAAGTTCTAAATTACGTTCTTGATGGATTTTCATTCGACGATCGTTAAAGCTCCCATTGTGATGAACGACATCTGCTGTCAGGGCTGTGTCGTTAATACTGGTCTCGCTCGCTGTGTTAGGTATCCATACGAAGCAATCATCCAGATAGGTGTTCTTGGCCTCTTTTCCGTACTTCAAGAATTTTTCATTGTACGCTCGGTAAAGGTAAGTACCCAAGATGCTGCCGACTAGTTTGTTATTCAAGTACAAATCCACTTCTTTAAAAAATGCATGTATGAAATTGTTTACATGAGCTATTCTAGCATCAGCTCCTGGAGAACTGTCATCCGGTTTGACTTTCAGGTACTGCTATTCTTATGTCACGTGTTTAGGCTCGAATAAACAGAAACACAACAAAGAGTGAAAACAATAAGCTTTGATAAAACTACAATAATTTATTTCCCTGGAAAAACTCTGTACAAATGAAATAAATAAGAACTTACGGTTTTATAGAATCAAATCCAAAAATAATCCAAGAATAATCCAAGAATAAAATTTCAGTTGTCCTAATAAGAAAATGTTCTTCTGATTTCAAGTTCGAATCCCGTCGAAGAAGATGAGTTAAAAACGTTCCATGATACTGGCTATGGTTTCGGGATTCTTGGTAGTAAAACAAAATGAATGCCTCGTTTCTTTATGTTTTTTTTAATTTAAAAAATATGGTTCAGGAATTCAGTGCCTTTGTCGGTTTGCCGTCGAAGAGGGTGACGATCATTTTATTGCAACACCAGTTTTAAGGCTCGCACTAACTCATTGCTCGATTTGGAAATCAATGGCACTACCCAGACAAAATTGGAAAGGACGTCGATGACACAAAGCGAATATTTGTAGCCACGATTGCTGGTGTCCAAATGAGAAACATCGGCTAAATCGGCTTGCCATTTATGATCAACACCCTCCACTCGAGTATAACTTCTGGAACATTTTCGGCGAATGGGTAAGGTGTACGTGGCTTGTTCTTGTAACCATCATTGCACTTGAGGTAAGCATAAACTTTTCCATCGGAGTTTGGCAGAACGATGCGATTTCTGAACTTCTCCGTAACCCGCAGTGTGAGCTGGATCGTAGTAAATGCTGGATAACAGATTCTCCATCAGGAGCTTTTTGTTTTTTTAAATAGGCTACCCACTCTTCACCGATGCTACTCTGAATGGGGCGAGGTTCTGGTTTTGAAACGACTTTACGTATTCGATGTGTCACGGAAGTCAAAGTCGAGGGTAGTGGTGGTGGTAATGTCATAGCTTTGGTCTTTTTTTCTTTTTTCGCTTCTGATTTCCCTTCCGTCTTTTGACTTATGTCGAAGGAGCAGTGAACATCACAGATGTAACCCAAGCTTTGAGTTCTTCTCGTTGGCATAAGGGGGAAGAGGTTAACAAGGACGTCGGAATCTTACTAGTGATGGGAACTCCTGGCGGTGTTTGACACACTTATCGAACTTCTTCTTCCTCACGCGGGCTGCGTCTGTCTTGGCCACTGGGACTAGTGGTCGTGGTGATGAACGTTTCATCAGGGCCTTAAAATCTTCAGAGTCGGTTGAGCTGTTTCTTCAAAGATTGGGAATCGTGTTGTAACTGGCATAGTGCTGTTCATATAAGGATTCAGAGGTAAATGCAAGGCCTGTTATTCTCGCCAAAGATGGAATTCTATCCATCGTTTGTAAGGTACTAAACCCAGTTTTCGTCCTTCCATCAGATTTCAAGGGTGACGCCTGAGATCTATTTACCCTATAGACCCATTTTATATTCTTGGTCGATTTATACATTGCTCCCATGAGTCCTCCCAGTTTCCAATACCCCTTTCAGCAATGATCCTATCAGCAATGGCAAACATCGTGTTCTTTTGACGGATGGGTATTTTCTTTTGGATCATTTGGCGAAGAACGTGGCGATGTTTGGTTAAGCATTCCTTCTGATGTGGAGACAAACGTATATTTACCTTCAAGACATTCAGACAGCATTCACACACGACGTCTTAAAGGCGGTTTGAGTCAATTATTTTCACATGGGTGGAGTGGCTTTAGAAAGGAGGAACAAGACATCCTAATGTTTGGCTAAACGAGGAGGAAGTCCTTTCCTTCTCTTCTCTTTGAGCGAAGAAGACGGATGACTGCTGGTGGGTGACATATGTTGTCATTCAGGAAACACTGATCCCATCGTTTGATCCAGGTTGGTTTTTAAATATGATGCGACGCAACTGATTTTCTTTACGTCGTATCAACTTGATTACAGGCACTACGCGTCGTGGAGAATTTCGCAACTGACTAAATTGGACAGTTCTTGCTTGTATAAATCCAGCAAACTCTAAAACATTCCAGATCAATCTTAGACTTAGATGTTTGGGGCGGGTACATTGTGGTAGAGGGTGCCACCGCTGGAGGAGAAGTTCCTGGAGATAGGGGTTCCATTGTTTCATCAAATGAAGAAAGATGCGTGTCCAGTTGGTTTGGGCTGGCAGCACTAGCAACAGAGAAGTGGAAGACCATGAGGCTATTGGAAACGTGGTCGCCGTTGCTGCAAGGGGTGGTTTGGGGATGTAATGTTGCATACTGGCTGCAGTGCCTCTCTTGCAGGTAGAAGCTGCTTTCTGGTGTCCTTTCTGTGGAATTTTCTTTTTCTGAGTCTGTGACCTGGTCTTAACACGGCTGATCTTTTAATTCTGGGTCCGTTGGGACAAGGGACTGGTTGTTTCTTAGAAAGGACATTGGTAGCATTGGGATCTCATTTTATAGGAGCGAATGATAAGACCTCCTAGAGAACCGCTACCTCCAGGTTTCAAAATGATTCGGGTTTTTGCTTGAGTGTCAATGCGAGGTTCTTCAACTTCTATCAAGAAAGTATTTAATTTGATGTGGAATGTGAATGATGCCTTGCTTTAATTGACGAACTGTCACAATAAACCATCGTATTACTTCTCTGATATTGGCTCCTAAGACAGCACGTAATTGTGGATTTATTTGCAACTGATGGAGTACACGGCACGACCCAATTTGACGGAAAGATTAGACTGAAAGGACGACTTGTTGACAATGCGTGAGACGGACCAAAAGAGTCAGAGGTCTTTTTATAGTCATTTCGTTGTTGTTAAGTCTGCAGGTACCTGTATACAGCATGCCCTCCGCCTTGGCATCGGTGATGAAAGAGATGGGTTCCAAATCACAAATAATCGGAGTGAGGGTGGGTTTTAAATCCAAGAGTAACTAGGCGTGTGGGGTGTGAGTGGCATTGTCGTATGTATGCGTCAGCCAAGAAGTTCCTAATTGTATGGTTAAGACGTACACTTGCAATTTATCTCTTGGGATTTTAAGAAAGATCACGTAATGAGCATTGATACTGATGGTGCGATGGACATTACTTTGTTAATACTAATATGGGTGGTGTATATTACACTGGCATTACAATTATGCCATTTGCACGTAAACCACAGTATAATTTTTTCTTCGTCTTCTCATAACATATCGTCGAGGATGACCAGATGGGTTTGACTGGGATCAGACAAGTTCCCGTCGTCTTCACAAGGAATGCCTTCCACAAACACGACGGAATCGCCTTAACTTTCTCGCAAGAGGCTGTACGCCGAGTGCTACTCTTTGTAACACCACACGATACGCTGAGGTGGACGATCGATCAAATGATATTTATATTCGATCAAACGACTGACAAATTCGGTTTTGCCTGAACCACTTGGTCCAACAATTAATATGTTGAAGGGATAGCAAAGATACAAGGCCTGTAAACTGGCACGTTCTAAGTTTTCGTCGATAACTTTCAAAGTGGAAGAAAAGGGAACAGAGGCAGCAAATGTACCCATATTGCAAGGATTGTCACGTTTGAGACAAAGGAAGTCAGGGGATGATGTTTTATAGTTTTAGGACAGTTTTGTTCTTTAAAGTTAACCAAGAAATAAAACAATGCCTAATAGCCAAAGGGTTAAATACGTCAAAAGAACAACACATCAAAACGATTAATGTGGAATATAAACAAGTCACTGTACAAAATGCTTGGTTACTAAAGTCTGGTGTCCTGGGGACAGTTTGTAATGCTATTAAAGGTTTTACACTTGGCACAGTCACACACGGTCCTCCCGGAATGCACAGATCTTAAAGAGCCTACGAGTAATTGGATGGTAAAGGAAATATCAGAAATGAATGCATACCGCACGATGACCCAATGGACACATTTCTCGCATTAATTGTTAGTAATCCTCTACCGTCTGAATAGTGTCATTGATTTGTTCCCACGTAATCTGTTATATCACCGCTGATAAAGGTCACGGCATGGTAGTCAGTTTTTATACCTATTTTTATCGATGGAAATAATTGTACATTTTTAACAGAATTGGTTTTATTTTAGTACCGTACCAAAATTGTTTAGTTTCTAGTTCACATGTCACACATCGTACAGAAGCTTTCCCTTGAACCAAGTTTTGTTCGTGTAACATATTTTAGTAATCCTGCAACTCTTTCCTCAGAATTGGATGCAGTATTGCTAGCGTGTAAGACGTAGGGTGAATAGCAACAAAAGTCTTATGGTCCTCGTCCAGTTCATGAATGTAAAAGCACTGGAACTCTTTCTAATGAATCGGTCCTCTAATACCATTCAGTTACCAGTTGTTCCAGCATCGATGACATAACGGATGCGATTGTTCTTCGCATTTGACTTGTATTTTGACCGAATCCCGGGAAATGCGTTCAAATCCACCAACAAAGCACCAATGTAATCTTGTATAGTATCACTCCAGAGATTACAAGTGTCCCACTAAAGGTAGTTAGTGACAGTATGGAGACCATCGACCATCTTCAAGTAAGCGGAATCTTTATGTTCCTAATGGTGAAGTGACACACCGCAACTATAGCACATGACTTTATCTACTTCACCAAAGTCGAGTCCTGCCTATTTCTTTGGGATTAGCGCCTCCAAGACATTTAGATCATTTTTCTCGGAATGTTTGGAATCGAGTTTCAAAGTCACAGTATTCAGGCAAAGGCACAGTGAACGAATGTTCTTCTTTCACATGCTCATTTCGATAAGCACACGGTGAGGTCCACATTACTTTTCTCAGGGTCGGATAACATCTGTAGGATTGTAGTCGCATAGTCTCCGCACGTGGAGGATGGCATCGACCAAAAAAACTAATAAAGGGAAAAGGTGTGCGATAAAGAGTGGCGTCGCTTTCGCAACCATTCCAAGCATCAATACCCCCATGCCTCATGAATAAATCTCGAAATGTTTCATAGCAACGCCGTTTGTGTACTTTAACATTTCTTAGTGAAAGTCGAAGGGTTCAGAGGCGTAAGTTTGGTACCAAGTGTAGAAATCTTCTCGTTATTCGGTGCGCTTGTTGTAGGGTTCGTAGTACTCAGCATCATGCAAATGGAGTAGAACACCGTGTTGACTGGCTTAGGTACTGAAAAAGTGCGAAACATTTATGGCCATTTCTGTCAATCCAAACGTTTTGGGCATTCGACTCAAAGGCATGGCCAAGTAAGTCATCTAATCTTTAAACTGTACTTGTCCTACTTGGAGGAAAATGAGCTTGTCTCCGTTCAAAGTGACTTTAGGACGTTCGGTGCTTTATTCTGTATAGTATCTAACAAGAAATTGTCCATCGTATCCCGAGAAATTCTGAGCCGTCACCGTGACATGGCAATTGCAATCTCCATAGCTTTCAATGTCATCTTGACTCCATGTCTAGTCGATGAGGTCTAAGGTCTGTTTGGTGAAATCGGCCAACGTGTTCGTTGGACGAAATATTTTTTCACGTCCTTCAGGAATCTTGCTGCAGTGAGGGCATTGCCTAAATATAGGTTCTTGGATGCCTTACTTGCACGCTCAATGAGCCAAGCAGAAATTAGGAATGTTAATGCCGGTCTCTTGCATGCATTCGAAATCGACAAAAATGATATTCCCTTTCTTGTGATCATCTTTCTCGTCATATCTGGAATGTTATTTTTGACTTAAGCATTTGTTTTCAAAGTTCACGATATAGTGAAAAATGAGACATCGATTATTTCTTGGTCTCAGTGTAGACTTGGCACAATTGGTAGGTATCACTTGTCCTCAAGAAGGGCACAATCTCAGGGGTTGACAAGAACTTTTCTGCTGTTGCATCTTCAGCTCTTGTTAGTAACAGATTGGCTGACAAAAGTGCGATGAGAAGATGAACATTGCTCTTGTTCTTGCCCTTTGTTAGAGACCAAACGTCCATCGCATGTTAATCCGCAATGCTTGCCGAGATATCGGTTGTTAAAGCCATTCATCACAATAATATTTGTATCCCAGGAATGCGATGATACAGGTAATGACATCGAAATGTTCATCGTGATGATAAAAGTGAAAATATTTTCCATCTTTGACTTTTTGCCTCGAAACAACTGTGGTGTCAACAGAGACAAAAATCAAGATACCTGTTATCATTGTCAAGAAACTGAACATTGGTCTTCAGACTCCTCTTAGAAACAACATGAGCAGCAAGGAGAAGGAGGTTTTGAACAAAATGTACAAGAGATACCCTCCGAAAACGGTGAACCCCTACACGTCAAGAAATACAAGCAAAGAAGACTAGAAAAAGGTGAGGAAGAAGAGGAGGAATAACATGTGACAGTGAAGAAATTCAAACAAAGGAGAGATTGAACAAAGACGAAGAAGAAGCTAATGAACCTTTTAAAGTAATGTGTTTCGACATTTAAATGTATATTTGTTCCAGACTAGACAAGGAATAAAACCCTAAGTGTCTCTGAGTTTTGATTTTTAGAATAAGGACCTACACTCACGCACTCTCACACGCCCATCATGTGGCAAAAAGGAGCAAAGGAAGATAACGTGTATAAGAAAGATGAAACGAATAAAAAAATGTAGTGAAGAAAATAAAAGGCTATAGGAAAAGTAGCCGAGAAAACAAACTGGAAGATAAGCTATAAACCCAAAGGCTCTTTTTAGGACCACTATCTTGGATTGAAAAGATTTATTCTCTTGCCGAAACAAATATTTATTCGATATTTTTTGATGTTGTAAATTTATGTTGATATGTCTTTCCCTATGTCTATAAAGAAGTTATATGTCCCGCTCAGTCAATCATTCTATCAAGTTCTATATAAACGTAAATGTTTGTTTGTTTATCTGTCTAGTTCTATTCCGTGATATGTACCGCCCCGCAAGGCGATCTTTGTGTTTTTCTATGAATGGTGTGGGTTTCCGTGCCGCCAAGCGTTCTATCAAGTTCTATTTCCCGCCCCGCCAAGTGTTATTATTCGAATAGTTTCACTGCTGAAGTAGTTGAACTTACTCGCCCCGCCAAGAGCTATTACATTTTTCACACTGTCACTGTTTGGCCCGATTGAGGTCAGCCCCTCGCAATATTGTTACCAATGTCCAGTACTGTCACGTCACCCACATATTCATACCTATTGTCCCTATACATACCCAATATTTTTGTTTCGCTATACAGACCAACCTTTTAGTCCGTATAAATCTTGTCGTGAATTGTCACAGGGTGTTTAGTAAGGGTAATTCCGATAGTATGTGAATGGCCGTGAAAAGCTATAACGCTTGGCTGGGCGGGACATATAACTTTATATAACGCATTGCGGAGCGTGACATATAGCTTTAACTTGTGTCTGGCGGAGCGGAACCTATAACTTTATATAACGCATGGCGGAGAAGGGCGTATAACGATTTATAACGCCTAGTGGAAATTTTTGCCAATGTCCAGTTCCGTGACGTCATCATTCATATTTTCCTATACAAACCCTATATTTTATGTCCCTATACAGGCCCAATATTCCCATGTTGAATTCTCATTGTTCCCTCCCCCCCCCCCCCAAGTGCCGGTCCTGTATTCCATGTAAATTTCTATTGTAGCTGAACAGTCTAAATGCATTGTCACTCTACATCGCTATGTTAAATTCCCCTTGTCCATATACAGTCCCAATCCAGTCACTCTACATCCCTATGTTAAATTCCCCTTGTCCATATACAGTCCAAATCCATTGTCACTCTACATCCCTATGTTAAATTCCCTTTGTCCATATACAGTCCCAATCCATTGTCATTCTACATCCCTATGTTAAATTCCTCTTGTCCATATACAGTCCCAATCCATTGTCACTCTACATCCCTATGTTAAATTCCCCTTGTCCATATACAGTCCCAATCCATTGTCACTCTACATCCCTATGTTAAATTCCCCTTGTCCATATACAGTCCCAATCCATTGTCACTATACATCCCTATGTTAAATTCCCCTTGTCCATATACAGTCCCAATCCATTGTCACTCTACATCTCTATGTTAAATTCCCTTTGTCCATATACAGTCCCAATCCATTGTCACGATACATCCCTATGTTCAATTCGCCTTGTCTCTATACAGACCCAATCCATTCAATTTCCCTTGTCCGTTTACAGGCCCAAACTTTGTTAAATTCCCAATGTCCGTAGAGCTGATATAAAATTCCCCATGTTATATTATCACAATCCCCAAAGTGAATATACCCCCTTTTTAACATTAAGATCTCATTGTCCCTAACGTGCCCCACTTCACTACTCAGGTGTAACAAAATACCTATCTCGGCAAGCATTTTCGTCCTTTAGGGCAAGTTTCTGTTAGGATTATGTTCCTAATTCACGAACATATTGTCGAGCGCTCATAAGTAGAGCCCGTTTGGCAGATGGTATCTCTGCGTTGGTCCACGCTTACGTTTTCGCAGGATAACTTGCCTTTTAAGTAACGCGGAGTCATAAACCACGTTGAACACAGGAGTTACTTTTCATTAGTAAAGTCATCAGTGTTTATTGGGTCAAAAAGTGTTTATAATGACATACTGGACTATAAATTATAAAATGATGAACACACCACCTATATAATTCAGAAACCGCTTTTTGATTACTATCCAAGCATATGCAAAACAAATAAAAATAGGTATAAGTTTGTTGTATACTCACACGCTATACTTAGATGCATACAAACCCACAAGAAGATGGGTACGATGTAAAATAAGAGGAATTAATAGACACAGTCTTACACACAAACCAAACTAAAAAAAAAGGACATAGGCACATGGGATGGTAAAACGTGTTTATATACATACAAATATACCGTAACATACAAACATACTATGCAGAAGTCCCAAGAGAATGTGTGTGTGTGTGTGTGATCTGGATTTTAAACTTAGCTTTAAACAAATTTCAGTCATGTCTCGCCACGATGTCTGCAGTGTGGCTGTTGACAGTGATGTCGAACATTCGGGCATCATGCCACTGACATGTAGCATGATGTCCCACCCAGTCACATTATCCTGACACCAGGCCGACCAGACCTATCACATACCTTTTAATGCTGAACGCCTAACGAGTCTGTTGCTAGTACCATTTTTGTAAGTGTTTGGTATGATGGAAATGAGTACGGTAAAAGGGGATATAAGTGTTTTGTTGTCAGTAACACATACAAAACCATGGAAAAACATACACACAAACATTATTTGTCAAATAAGATTAGTGTCGCTTTTTTGAAGTGACCTGGGTGGCCCAGAAATGGTCCGCTGATGTTTTGTTTACCAAAACTGGTTAATGTCAGTGGCACAGCATCATTGATCTTTTTCTCAAACTTCGTTGCAGTTAGAACTTCTTTAGACACCCTTGTGTCTCTGCAATAATTCTCTTCTATATGGCTTTGTTGATAATGTTGATAATATACTAATACTACATGATGCCTTAACGTAGACTATGCAGTGGTTGAACAACATGCTGATAATGATGTTCGATGACTTCGGTCTTACTCACACCATGCTTGAGTTGTCTTGAAAACATGTGACAGAGTAGGATAACGTATCAATGACATACGATAGGATCGAAGCGAAGCAAAATGTGCTCATAAATATAAATTCCTGTTACAAAACTTGAGTCAGAGTATGGGGTTTCTCTTGCAATCAGAAGAGAGCGGACGTGTGACTCATATTCACTATATAGACACATCAACTTTCATATGTTTCACACATAGCTGTTGAAAACGTTAAAATTAAAATAAATAACGTAATAAAAACGCATTTTTTTTCTCAATAAATAAAAAAAAAAACGTTCCAGTAGTTTTTAGGCAACACAAAAATCAATATTTTACTTATTTACACGCTACATACCAGTTTCAAATTTTCAGCGCTACAAATATGAAAAAATGTCAAAAGTTTTAAACCGTATTCCAGATAACATTGAATTTTTTTTCACTCAGTGTCGTTATCACCATCTGACTGATCTGACCACTCTATGGTTTCCTCCATATAATAACCTGTATGGCCGATGATTTAAAAAAATGAAAGTACCAAATATAAAAAACGCAAAAAAATAAAAAACGTAACAAAATCGCGTTTTTTGAGGTAAAATAAAAAACGAAAAAAACGTTTTTATCATCTATGGTTTCACAGTATAAGTACCACACCAATGACTAAAACAAGGAATAATGCGATGACTATGAATTCTATGCACTTGTAACCAATAAGATAGTAAAAACCTTAAATTATATAATGAACTGTTTTGAGAGGCGGAAACAGATACAGTACTGTCATATATACTGTTATATACAACATCTACATTACTCTGCTAATTTTACTACAACCAGTACTTAATAGACAACAGTTTATTACGCAGCTTAAAGATTTTCAGGAACAACAGGACGGGACTTTTACTACATCCAGTTTCAAATTAAAATATCAATATTGCAATTAGTATATTCTGTTATTCAATAACTCGGTTATATTAGGATGGGACATTTATTACCAGCATTTCCAAATAAGCGCATCCGGTACATAACAAATAAAGTGAGAAAATTTATGGAAGATATTTCATTTTTAATTTGAAAAAGATTCAATATCCATGCAAACATGCAATTCATTTATTTTCTTTACCGTATGTGTCAGCAAATAAGATGCAATAATTTAAAAATATATCGTGAAGAAAGTTCATATGTAAAAGGGAAAATATAGCGTTCTGATTGACATATTGCTTTCTTGTTGCTTCCCCTTTACACACCAACTAAATCTACTGCTACTACTACTAATACTACAACTACTACTACTACTACTACTAATCAATTATAACAACAATACTATCAACTTTAATAATAATAATAATAATAATAATAATAACAGTATTATTATTATTATTATTATTTGACATCGCCATCATCACCAGCCGCCAACAATAATAAGATATAAAAAAAAACTGCAATACATTCGAAGGAAAAATAAAAGATATTGAAGCGCAAAATCCTGTAAACGAAAATGTACCAAGCCATGAAATACATTAAATACAACTGATAGTCAATTTGACGACAATTTCATTCTTCTTTTGAATATTTTGCATCGCCCTTTTCGGTGGATTTTTGTTAACGGATTATTTTGTGTTATGGAAATATAATTATGGACTTGACCCTGTCGAAATCCAGTTCATTTCTGTTTCACCTGATTTTTTTATTTTAAATTTCATGTTATCTAAACAACTAATACATAGCTAAATTATTCTCTGCATGAATGTCTTAATATCAGGATCTTCGTTAATAGAAGATGAAGATAGATTTATTTGGGTCATACTTTTGGAATTTCCTAAGTGAATATTATCGGTTATGGTTTTGATTTTGGAAACATTAGGATCATTCTAGAATGGGTTTTTCCATTTGGTTTATGTTTTTTTAACATATAATGCTGATCAAGACCTGAGGTCAAGTAGAGAACTATATAATCTTGTAACTGTGTTGAGCATCGGGCCAAGTCTGCAGGGGGAGGGGGGTGTTTATGAAATGTTATGTATAAAGGCCGCCTATTCGCTTTTAAACGACACTTTAAGCACATGACCGGCTATAGCATGCCCAGGTATTGGAACCAAATAATAATGTACTGGAACTACAACGAGCAAAACGAGTTTGGCCTGTGCGGGAATTAAACCCTTGATATTTAGATTAGAAACCAACGCCAGCCAGCTGAGCTATCTTGCATACAATACGAGGTAGCATTTAATGCTTCATTACATTTAATTTCTAGATAAATTCATATCAACCGTTGTTTAAACAATTCATTCATTTATTTAGTTAATGAAGTGTGCTTCGTGTTCTCCGAACAAACGATAATAAATCGTTTCAAGGATCGTTATCGACAGTATCAACGAGATATTTTACTGCCCTTAGTTGAGTTCAAATTATCATCACTAAAAGCGATGGTTGTCGCTGTCTTTATCGAAATGGAATTCTCGCCTATTTGTCATTCTTTCATCTAAAACATAGGTAACAAATCTACCAAATATATATATATATATATATATATATATATATATATATATATATATATATATATATATATATATATATATATATATATATATATATATAATGTTATCCAAATCTTAAAAGGACTGCCTCATTGGAAAAAAGGATATTATTTGGCCAAACGTTATTAGGAATTTTGGTTGTTGCAAATGTTGTTCACATTGATTGATCACTTAGAGGTGATTTTTTGGGTGTAGAGGAAGACTAATTCAACTACGTAAACCAATCAAAATCGATCTAGATTCTCGCGCATTTGCAGTTGACGGAGTGGGATGGGGCATTCTTTAGGTAAATTCCTTTAAATGAAAGAGCAAAGTGAATAAATGAATACCTGACTGAATAACCGTATAATGTAAAATGGATCATTAGTTTCAATGAATAAACTTCCAAATATGGAATCGTACAATAGTGTAAGCAGTTGAAAAGAGAAAAGCTATTTTCAACGAGCAATTATGCGATCAAAATGACGTAATCACTTATAACATCAAGATTGTCATAGTTTCATTGACATAATACAATCCAACTTAGGTAAATAAAGTTTCATCTAGGACCAATCATACAATACCATTTGAGTAAAGCAATCATTGAAATAATGAGTAATACTAAAACGACTTCACATAAAGAAATGCTGGAACGAATGACAATGTCCTGGTAGTCATCATTTTTTCACGTGAAACACTATCTTGCAAAGCTTGGACATATTATCTTGCAGGCATTTCTAAGGAACAAGTTGTCAAAAGAGTAAATTAAGTGAGAATAAATTGAAATTATACTATTCTTAAGGGACAATTTAATTTAGATATGTGCAGTTCTAAATATTCTTTATTTCAGCCGCAACAAAAATTTTACATTTGATTGGAGGAATTATCTTCGATTGCGGAAAACGATTATCCTCTGTGGATAAAGTTAACTTTTAAGACAAACATTTGCACCGTTTTTGTCATTGACAAATTAAATGACCCGGCTGGTTTGGATAGACATTGTTATTTTGGACAGCATATGTGTGAGTTGGAGGGTATTACTTACAAAATTATTGTGAAATAGTTAGAGATAATATAATTCTCAGGGCATCTTTTTTACCACCAAATGAGGTCAATAATTATTTATGTGCTTTTCCACCACATCTATATTAATCAATTTATAAACAACCATATTTGACAAACTTTGTTTAACAAAATTAATAACTAATATGTACTCTACCATTGTTAATCTTATTAATTCGTTGTCCATTTCACTAGTCATCGTAAAATTAAAATGAATGCACATTGGAAAAGACAATGACACAGGTACGAGAAAGTGATGATGCAAAACTAAACGAATAATTGAAGAAAAGAAAGCAAAATAAAGGAATCTACGAAAAGGCGACACATCTGGGAATACGATATATAAACATTTGCACAAGAACAGGAATAAGAAATAGGGGATAATGCTAATGGCTTCAGTATACGATTATGATATAAAATGGAATAATTACTGGTTCTATTCACACAACTGTTACTTTATTTCATACATTTTAAGGCTACAGAGTACAAAATAGGGCAATTAATGGATGTTACTTTTGAATAGGCATTTTAGACCGAGCACAAATCATTTATCGCTTCAGACAGTGACTGACGAACTATAAACACTAGACATATAATACGAGTCATAATCTCCATAGTTAGAGAACAATACATTTTTTATATTATTTTAAATCGTTAAAGCTGGTTTTCTGTATGTTACCTTGGAGAGTTATCTGTGAACATTCATTCATCTTTCATAACAATAGCATAACAGCAAAATTCAAAATTAAATCTTCGACAAACACCTGATGCCGTGGTAACAAGCCTTAAAGATAGCTTAGATATTTAAAAAAACTTGTTCATAAGTGACACTTTGCAGACGCATGTTTAACCTTATGTATTTTGTATTTTTTTTAAAAAGCGCTTATGATGTTGATGATTGTTTTTGTTATTCTACTACCAATTTAAATCATCACCAAGTTCTCTCGTCACTGGAAAGACCTTGGGCGAGAACAGAGCCATGTGAAAAACCTTTGTGTGTTGACCCCTCTTTTAAGCAAGGCCTCTGTCCATATATCAAACGCAAACCATGCTTATGCTCTTGACCAGTGAACGCACATTCAAGCGCCTGACGTCGAGCCATGAAATAATCCGCCATATTTCTATGACAAATGTTTGCAAATAATACGTAAACAGGTGTTGATTTGTTTGAATCTTTCGCATAATAACGTCGGAAACGTCGTCGAACTATGCTGAAATCCTGGATGTGGATCGAGGCTTGAAATCGTTACCATGATTATCGGAACATGAACATCTTATCATGTTTGTATATTCTAATCGCCTCTGTGTTTGTACAAAGCTCTCAAGAAATCCCCAACACTCCTGAAAAATCCAATCAAGGAATCCCCAACATTCCCGCACAATGTCATCAGGGGATCCACAACACTCCTGTACAATGCCATCAGTGGATCACCAACACTCCCGCACAATGCTATCAGCGGATCACCAGCACTCCGCATAGTGAATATTGTGAACTGTACCTTGGATTGTGTTAGGTTTTGCTAGCACAAAACACCAGTAAGAAAAACCATTATAAGAAACAAAGAAAACAAGAAGGAAATACAAAAATGCTTATGTTACTCTTTATTAAAAGTATTATTGTATGATGCATCAGTATGTGTTTGCATTAAATAATAAAACTCAACATTTTAATAGCATTCACTTTTTAAAACAATTATAAATACGGAATATATTTAAGTGAAAAATGAATGAAAAACATGTTCTTCTGAACGCACGTGATATCGCATATTGCAGGTAAATGTGAAATAGCTGACTTTTCAAAGGTAACCAACACAAAATGTCGACATAACTGACCTTGGACTTTCACCTTTCGGGATTAGATTTTAAAGGGAACATACCCCTGCCAAATTAAAGGAAAGGTAGTTTGATGAAAATGTGGTCAAGAAACCCAAACTTATGACGCAGAGGCGAACATGATACTGACCTTGGATGAAACAATGCCAAAGTCGATAGGCTTATGCTGCCTCCAATGGACGAACCACAACCAATGTTTATGACAAAAGGGCATAGCAAATTAAATTAATGTTGTCGAATTGACCCTGTAAATGACAAATATACAGACAAACGGATGGTAATCACTACTCTATATTGGACATGCATCTTTGGTTAGTAGGAAAAACATATAGTGTTTTACGGGTGTTTTGAAAGACATACGTAGAGGGATAAATAAGATTAATAGAAAAGCTTTACATATGTGCATAACAGAAGCCATACTGGGTAGGGCGCGATAAGGGAGAAAAGGGAAGAAGAACTAAAAACATTTTACGTAACAATTATAACATGTCGGTATTATTATTTTAACTTTGTTTGCTTAAGGAATGAACCCGTTCACCTTTACACTTGTTATCATTATAAAAGATAAGTGCGTGATGTATCAATAATAGTGATGCAAATTTACATATCAGACAAGTTGTTACCGACCTCAGCTTTGTCTTGAGTTAATATTGTATATATATATATATATATGTGTGTGTGTGTGTGTGTGTGTGTGTGTGTGTGTGTGTTTGTGTGTGTTGGGATTTAGTCCGTGACAAGGAAATCCCAGTCAATGAGCCATATTATTTGTCTCACCACGAGGCTTGCCCGAGTGAGGAGACATATAATGTATGCCCGCAACTTTCTTGTCTCGGTCCAAACCCCAACGTATATTATTTTTCCCACCAAATATTTTCCTTTAGAGAAAAATGAATTCTTCACTAGTGTTCATAGTGGCGCACTAATATTAATATGTAATGAGGGCTGTGATGTGACCGTTGCGTCCGAAGTACACAGTTTATACGCGTGAGCAAAGAAAAATAACAACATAAAACATCGCATAGTAATGAGGTATTATCACATTTAATATATGGATGTTATATGACATTGAGAATAAATAATTAATTTTTATTAGAAGAAACTTTTATTTTCATCAGTTCCAGTTTTGAAAAGTTAGATTGAAAATAATAAAATGATACTGGCTACTCAGCTCTACTGTAGTTATACTTAGTACAAACTGTAAAGAAGAGTAATGTCTTTCTTTAGATTAGTCATGGGTAATTAGAGATCTGTGTCACTATCGTATATAACTATTATTTTAAGTGTAGGTGGTGAAACTGTGACATTTTTGTGTTGTCCTTAATATTGATTAACCCCGTGTATAAATAAATCCTCCAAAAAACGGACTCTAGCGGATAACCATGTGCTAAACTTTCAAGTTCACGGATTCCTTGAACATTTATTTTTATGTCCTGGTAATATGTCACGTGCTACAGTGAAATGTGCTTATGGATTAATGTGTTGACGGATAAATGATTCCTTCTGGCTGGTAAGCGCATTATTTGTCATTAAATATAGGAAGTATATTTTTTATTCAACCAAGGCACAATGGAGATGCTTAACAAAATTAGAACAAAACATGTTTTATATTGAAACAATTCTGGCTGTTACTAAGTTTTCCGTAGTGGTTAAGATAGTTGGGAGGCTATGAAGTGTATAGGCCTATAGTCTATCTGCATGTATCACTGTTTTATGTTATAGTTCATTTCACAAAATATTGATAATTTCATCATATTTGTTGCCAGTTTACAGGTCAGCGTCACTAAATATTTGAAACTAGTTGGGTAGCTTTAGCTACATTTAATAACGCTGACCTTAAAAATGTACTGAGCTATGCTTGTATATAGGATAAAATTGACCATGCTGTGTGGAACGAACTAGTATAATACCAGAAAGTTCAACATCGTATGCGTTTGTGTCTTTGTCTCTCTCGAAATATTTTTGTATGGTGTGTTCACAAAGATTGATTTACCTTAAGTTGCTATGTTTTTGTTATAAATTTGTTGTTGTTGTTTGATTTTAGTAAAACTAAGCCAGGAACAGCAGAAGACAAAAATGTTTCTTTTTCAAAAGTAGTTCTGAGAGCGTGGACACCTTGACTGAGACGACTGGTCCGAGATAACTAGACTGAGATAAGAAAATTAAGGTTAGCAAAACAGCTAGATTTCTCTGTCGCATGGGTGATATATATATATATATATATATATATATATATATATATATATATATATATATATATATATATATATATATATAATTACGCCTTGAGTTACATTACTTTTACCGGACGGGCAAATGCTAATTTTAGTTGGCTTAGGCTCTACACTCGCATAAAATTCACTCTGTATACAGAGCACTAGTCCTAACCGGTATCTACAATATTTACTTCAATGCACCGGATGTCATATTGAGCAACTGGGTGTTTCATTCATAAAATTACAATAAATCGAGTGATTTTTAAAAAATAAATATAATTGCTATTTTAACTTCCATTCTAAATGATAATCATTTAAATTTGATAACTTCTCAACGATTATGTTTGCATTGTCAAGCAAACTCAATTTCTCGGCATTCATATTATCCTTGGAGACACTCTCCGTCTAGGACTAGTGTCGATTTGTTGTACATGCATCAGCCCAAACCATTTTTCAATTTGATTTATTACAATGCATACGACTCAGTCTTTTCCCTGTATCACTTACATCAATTACTTCCAAGCATGGTAATGATTGTCTCTGCAAATCACATAGTTATGACGAAACCATGTTTCCATGATACTGTATTGATGATTAAATTGTAATATTGTGTGATTCAGGAAATTTATAAATTATATCTGAGAAAATATAGAATATTTCCCACTGCTGATATTGGTTACGTAATGTAACTTGTTTGGAAAAGGGTATAATATTCTTGGAATTTTCAATATACTTTCAGGCTTCGCATATCAATGTTAGCGCGAGCCTGATATTATCTGAACGCTTAATGTATGCAAAAAACGAGCAACTCGGTCAATTGCGAAAATACTAGACTGGTTTCTAAGCATATGTTTTTCTTTCTTTTAATTCATGTTATCGACTGTTTAAATGAGATAAGACAATATAGTTAGAACGGCTGTATACACCAGATGTCTATTTACACAAATATTAGCACTGAAACATCTATTGTATGAGAAAACTGTCTGCGTATGTGGTATGCATACTGGAAGAAAAGTATTTTACTCTTTTAACTGAGTAGAGTATGCTACACATCTGTGGTACTGGTACCTATGTGTCATTAATCTCGTTACCAGAAGTAGTCATATAATTAAGTTACAAGCCTGCAACTTCATCATCAATTCCATATAATTTGGCGGATGGGCAACTCTATTCTCGTTCTGTCTGTGAGAGCAAGTTACGGATAGTCTATATATCACTGCGTCTCACGTAAGTAATAGCTGCAACATAATGAACAAATGAGCAAGAGCTAGTATGACGAAACCTTCATACATCTGTGGTTACCAACTAAAATATACTATCATTTTCTGAGATTCAAAAGCTTCATCAAGCCATTACTTTCACAGTCTAAACTGTAGTTAAGATCTCTTCAGTAACATCTGGTCAACACGATTATTCTCTGTTTTATTTCGAGGTAAATTTTTCTTATGTATTGTCCAACTGGGACTTATGGAACCTGACCTTTATGGACATTTCATCATCGACTGCATGTGGGCATAGTAACAGGTTTGAGTAAATTCTACACACACACACACACACACACACACACACACACACACACACACACACACACACACACACACACACACACACACACACACGATTTTAATCATAACCTTCTCATTTTTAGCTATGAAAAGGAATTACTCTTAAGTTAAGAAATATCTTTGCCCATTGCGAGAGAGAGAGAGAGAGAGAGAGAGAGTGATGTGATGTGTGATTTTTATTTTTAACGTAGCTTTCAACAATTTTCAGTCATATCGCTACGATGTCTGCAATGTGGCAGTTTATAGTGATGTCTAGCACTGGGGCATCATGCCGCAGACATGTAACATGATGTCCCACCCAGTCACATTATACTGACACCAGGCCGACCAGTTCTAACACTAACCTCTTAATGCTGAACGCCAAGCGAGGCAGCTGTTAGTACCATTTTTTAAGCCTCTGGTATGACTCGGCCGGTGATTGAACCCACGACCTCCCGCATCCGAGGCGGACGCTCTAACCACTAGGCCACCGGAGCGATATGAGAGAGAGAGAGAGAGAGAAAGAGAGAGAGAGAGAGAGAGAGAGAGAGAAAGAGAGAGAGAGAGGGATAGAGAGGGAGGCTCTCTTAACAATGGGTGTCACTCATAATCGTGTAGATACGGCTACATATTGGGGAATATGGCAGCGGAGGTACGGGAATCTTGTAATGAGAGACAGACTCTTTCTGATTCGCAACGTACTTTTTTTAAAATAATTAATACATATAATACTACATTCCAGAGATACATCTATAAAGATTTTATATTTAATATACACGAAATGCTTATAAGATTACACTTTTCCTTCGAGCCTACCAACTTCATACATTCGTATAATTTATGCATTTTAGAATATAATACAGATAATTTAAATATCGACTAAATTCAGAATTGCCAAAGAGTATAAAATTCAATTGTTGAGGTTGATGCAACAATCATTTTGATAAAATGAATTTTACTAAATTTAAAATAGAATACTTGTTTGGGATAGGTTACTAAACATTATTCTGTATTACTTAAGAACAGTTTATTTCCGCATTAAATCTAAACATGAAGTTGGTAGCTAATTCGTCTTTTCTAATAAAAATTACCATACATACGAATTAATATAATTTCTTTAAACCCAATAAACATTTCATTACATTAAAATATAAAACAGAAGGAACTCAAAGAAATGTTGCGAACATATGCATTTAAAACATTAAAAAGCGCTTGTTATTTAAAGTTTTCGAACACAGACGATTCTTACCTATAAGGAGAGACAACTCTTTCTGATTCTCAACGAAGGAACTAATCCTGCTCAAGCTTGTTTTTAATTTATACGCAGTTTGGAACGAATGCTCACTGCCAAAAATATATATTCGTCACGATGCTAGTGTTCATTCATTCGGAATCAGAACGAGGCTCCCATCTCTACTCTACTGAGCCGTCTGTGTCTGAGTACGTCATCAGACAGACAATTCCTCCGCATCAATTTATTCGTTTCAGAACACGCGTGAATCTTATATTTTACTCAGTCAAAGACAATTTTTGGAATCCGCTAGTTCAGCAACTTCAACAACTTAACGAGTGTAATTTCTGCTGACTTTTCGATACAAGATAAATGTATAGAAAACGGGAGTTTTGCACTTGCTCGGACAGCGCAATCTTAATTAAAACAGTATACAGTTGTAATACAGAAATAAAAAAAATTACTCTCAATATATTTTAGTGGAAAATTACTTTCACTATAATTTCAATGAAAAATTAATTTTAATACAATTTAGAGAAAATTTCAATCGTATTACTTTTTATAAAATGATTATGTCCTGATTTAGGTGTTAAAATAATTCAAAGTTCCGTGTATGATCCCGATCTACAACAGAGAAGAAGTAAACTTCCGGTAATGAATGACAAAATGGCTGACGCGTTGGCGAGGAAGAATCCCACGGAAAGATTACCGACAGCCAAATTTTCATCATCCCTGTACTTCAATGCCCATATGATGGTGCCGATGACCTTACTGAGGCCTGTTTGTACGAAACAAATGAAGATTACAATAAAGCTAAAAACAAGTGTGTATTGAAAGAAATAGATTATACAGCAGGTCGAGGCTGATGCTTGTACATTAACTGTTTAACATTATAAAGAGAGACTCTGAGTATTTGACACTCAAAATGTTCAAATATATGACTGTCTTTGCGATACTCAAACATGTAAATTACTTGATTTTTTTGAAAATCATATTTTACAAATGCAAATTCTAAACGGATACAAGTAACAGGGGCTAAAATACTACTTCGACATATTTTTGCAGGTTTTCTGATCGAAAAAGTTGCTTTGTTCAACCATCATTGTGATTACTTCTACTCCGTGGTGGTCCAGGGGTTAACGTGCAAGACGCGTGGACGAAATGTTGATGGTCCAAATACTACCAAATATATAAAACTATTGTTGGCCACTGTGGTATTGTCTTGCGCTAAACATTTTACTCGATGTTCTCGACACTAAATACCATATTTATGTTGCTTTGCAGTAAAGTATCGAACGAAACCAATATTACATTGCTATCGTTACTTGCTTTATTATAATTTAATTAACCTCTTTCATCAGATCATTCAGTTATTCTGAAGTATTCTTTATAACGTATGTTCTCTTGAAGCAGAGAGCGTACACACTTTCATGTTGCATATTGTTTATTTCTTGTTGATTTACTTGAAATAAGGATGATGTAGTATTTTGTTTGGGCTTACCACCAAGAATTGCAAATGGTCCTGACGCTTTTACAGCGATGTTGCTTTTCCGGGCGACGAGTGAGAGCAGAAGGACGAGTACAAAGGCTAAAGAGATGCCACATATGCCTGCCACTACAAACGCTGATGTAACTAATATCCATTCTACAGGAAAAAGAAATCAAATGGATAATTTATGGCAGAGAAATATTACTGCATAGTTCATAAACAAAGAGATTGAGATTCCCTAATATATTTATTGATTAATTGTAATGGTACGCTAATATAGATTCACCGCTTTTATACAATTAACGAACATAATAAAATATAGATTAACAGAAACTTAAGCCATACGAAGATGTAATAGTGAGTACAGTTTATTTAATCACACATAGTACAGTTTATTTACTCACACACAGTACAGTTTATGTATTTACATAAAGTTTATGTACTCACAAATAGTACAGTTTATGGACTCACACATAGTACAATTTATGTACTCACACACAGTACAGTTTAAGTACTCACACACAGTACAGTTTATGCATTTACATAGAGTAAAGTTTATGTACTCACAAATAGTACAGTTTATGTACTCACACATAGTACAATTTATATACTTACACACAGTACAGCTTATGTACTCACACACAGTACAGTTCATGTGTTTACATAGAGTAAAGTTTATGTACTCACAAATAGTACAGTTTATGTACTCACACATAGTACAATTTACGTACTCACACACAGTACAGTTTATGTACTCACACAGTACAGTTTATGTATTTACATAGAGTAAAGTTTATGTACTCACAAATAGTACAGTTTATGAACTCACACATAGTACAATTTATGTACTCACACACAGGACAGTTTCTGTACTAACACATAGTACAGTTAATGTACTCACACATAGTACAAGTTATGTACTCACACAGTACAGTTTATGTACTCACACACATTACAGTTTTTGTACTCACACACAGTACAGTTTATGTACTCACACACAGTACAGTTTATGTACTCACACATAGTACAGTTAATGTACTCACACATAGTACAATTTATGTATTCACACACAATACAGTTCGTGTATTTACATAGAGTAAAATTTATGTACTCATAATGAGTATAGTTTGTGTACTAATACAGAGACAGCTTGTGTACTCAGAGTAATGTTTATATACTCACACAAAATACAGTTTATTTACTCATGCAGAGTACAGTTTATGTACTCACACATGGTACAGTTTGTGTACTCATACAGAGACAGTTTATGTACTCACGCAGAGTACAGTTTATATACTGTCATGCAAATATGTTTATGCACTCATACAGGGACAATTTATGTACCCAAACACAGCAAAATGTACGTATATATATAGAGTACAGTTTATGAACTCATATAGAGTACAGTTTATGTACTGACACGTAAATCAGTGTATGCACTCATACAGGGACATTGTATGTACTCAAACATAGTAAATTGTATGTATATATATAGATTACAGTTTATGTACTCAAACAGAGTACAGTTTATGTACTGAAAGATAAATCAGTTTATGCACTCATACAGGGACAATGTATGTACTCAAACGTAGTAAAATGTATATATATATATATATATATATATATATATATATATATATATATATATATAGTACAGTTTATGTACTCATACAGAATACAGATTATGTAATGACACATAAATAAGTGTGTGCACTCATACAGGGACAATGTATGTACTCAAACATAGTAAAATGTATGTATATATACAGAGTACAGTTTATGTACTCATACAGAGTACAGTTTATGTACTGACACATAAATCAGTGTATGCATTCATAGAGGGACAATGTATGTACTCAAATATAGTAAAATGTATGTATATATACAGAGTACAGTTTATGTACTCATATATAGACAGTTTATTTTCACGTACAGATATAGTGTATGTACTCACACAGATCACAGTTTTTGTACTCATACAGAGCACAATTTATGTACTAGCAAATAGTTTAGTTTATGTATTCTGTCATGTATATTTGATTTAATTTAAATTTGATGTAATTTAGTTGCTTGTTTGCTAGTTCTAAAAGAAATCCATTCCATTACAGGCTATTATAGTGAAATTCTATAAACTGGATTTGACATTTTCCAGATGTTCATTTTCCAGAAGTTCACTTTCCAGAAATTCCGTTCAGTTTGACCTGTGTTTCGTAAACACGAATAATATAAACTTTATTTATAATGCTGACCTAGTTCCTGGCTTTGAATAAAAAATCAGTAAGTGGAAGTAAAAATATATTTATTCTATCTGAAATTAAGATTCAAAAAATGATATCGAGGCCATACTGGAAGTACGTGATGTTAGGCATGTAAAAGGCTTCTATATTGTTTCCGAAACATGATCATGTAACCCTCATATGGGAATCTGTTTTGCGTCTTAAATTAGTGTATAACTATTTTATATAAAATAATTAGTCAGTCGGGCTTTAAGCTAATGACTAGACGTATTTTGTTGTGACTAGTTTGAGTTGAATCTTTATTGTCTCTTCAAATTGTCTGGATTCCATGAGATTATTTTTCCCTGGAAATACTTGTGCCCTGAGACAAAGACAGTTATCGAAATTTACAAAGAATCCAAACATTTGAAAAATATTTTCTGTCAATCAACTAAGAAAGGTTGACACATCAGAATGATCCAAACCACAGCATACGTCATCGCCTTCCATTTTGGATTTCATCGGGATTCGAATTCGGTTTCATTAAGACATTTTATTACTAGGACTTCTATTTTTGTAATCTTTGGAATATTCTTGGATTATTTTTGGACTTTATTCGTAGAATCGTAACTTATTTTCTCATTTTTACCTTCTTTTTGTCGGGGAATAAATTACTTGTTAATTGTTACAAAGCTTATTGTCTTCACTCTTTTCTTTTGCGCTTTGTAAGCGCCTAATCGTAACAAACAACACTGGGCTCTCGTCCATGGGATATATGTGTCTCGGCTAAAATACTTCAGAAAATCTCGGTTTTTGAAAATTGAATTCCTCTATATATATAAAAAAATCCCAATCATTTCATTTTAAATTTTTTTAGTGAAATAGTGATATCAGCAAGCGTTTTTACGATGTCATCAAAAGTGTAAAGCTTTCTTTCAAATCCTACCGGAGAACAATTATTTCTTTTGAAGAAAAAAAATGAATTGATTCAACTTGCCTGAAAATATGATGTTTCTGAGGCAACGGCTTCCTTAACGATGCAAGAAATACAAAATATTTTGGTCCAGTATTTGGTGGAAAAGAATGCTTTGATTTTGATCAGCAAATTTGTGTCAGAATCTGAAGTAAAGGAATTAAAATTAAAATACAAGATAGAATTAAAGTTAAGGAAGCTGGAACTTCAGAAACATAGAGAAGAAAAACAAAGAGAAAGAACAAATGCGATCGGAGAAAAAAAATAACAAATATTTTACAGAAAGAACAACTGCTAATGCAATTAGATAACGAAGAAAGAGAGAAGGAAGGACAAATACAGTTACCAAAAGAACAAATGCAGTTACAAAACGAACAAATGCAGTGACAGAAAGACGAAAACAGATTCAAACGCAGTTGCAAAATTTAAAGATGCAAAACAAATGCAATTAGAAACGGAAGAAACTAAACCCACAGAGAGACAGAGAGACATATGCAAATGTAAATGCGAAGAGAGAAGGAAGAGAGGGAATATCAATTCAGAATAAAAGAAATAGAACTGGCAGGTGAAATGCACGTTCCCACCACACATACAAATTCAAGTTAGTATATACTAAGACTATTTGGTTAGTGCCCCTTTTATTTAGAAAAAATAGTTTCGTTATTTATAAAACGTTGCTGACAATTTGAAATGGCCAAAGGAGATTTGGACTCAATTAGTACAGTGTACAGATTTTGGCAAAGCCCGAGATGCATATTCATCCCTGTCAGTACAGCAGAGTGCTGTCTATGCTTTGGTGAAAGAATGCATCTTAACGGGTTATGAGTTAGTCTCTGCGGCTTATCGACAAAAAATTAAGAAACTATAGAAAAGAAGCTGGAAAAAATCTTGTCGAATTCTCAAGAGAAAAACAGCAGTTATTTGATAGATTTGTGCTTAGCCAAGAAAGTTGATCAAAAGCATGATTTTCAGACAACTTGTATTACTTAAAGGGTTCAAGAACTGTGTCCGTATAGACATTAAAACTTCATGAACATAATGTGGAAACCTTGGACGATGCTGCTCGTGCTGCTGAAGAATATTCCTTTGCTCACAACATTTATTTTGTAAATAAGACTTCCACTCAGCGGTCGTCTGGCAGAAAGTATTTCAGCCTAATACAAGCCTTCTAAATCTGAATCTGGCACAACGTTAAACAAATCACGTTTCTGATAAGATTGATCAAACAACCTCCTCTCTACCTACGTGTACCTATTTCAAGAAGAACGGAAACGTTATTTCTGATTGCTAAAAATTGAAACCTAAGCATTTGGAGCTAGACAGACCTATTCCAAAATATTCTTCCTTCTGAGAAGTCAACGTCACGGTAATGTATCGAAACCAATACATTCGTTGGGTCTAATAAACCCCAGTCTGATTTTATTATGGAAAATTATGAACCATTCATATCGAAGGGTAATATGTTACTATTTGATGATTTGGCCAATTCCATCCCCATATTAAATTTTTAAGGGACACAGGAGCTTTTCACAGTCTTTTATTATCAGATGCGTTGCCTTTGTCTGAGAGGTTTTCTTCTAATGAAAGTACTCTTAGGGAGAAGAGCGCGGCTTTGTGAATGTTCCTCTCCATTGTGTACGTTTGTCGTCAGACTTAGTCGCAGGACCCCCGACAATTGGAACAGTATTCGTTTTACCTGTTGAGGGCATTCATTTACTACTAGGCATTGAATTAGCTGGAGACAAGGTTGTAGATAATCCACTTGTAACTGCCAAGCCTTGATTGGATCGGAAGGTCGATCCTATTGAAATATAATTCACTGAGTTATATCGAGCGTGTGCGGTTACTAGAGCTATGGCAAAGAAAGTACTTGAGAATGATGTTGATCAGTAAAGTATTTCTTTAGCTGAAACATGTATTGGCCTGGCTTATAATGAGGTCACTTTCACTACTTATTTGGATCAATCATAATATATGGATCACATTGATCATCTATTAACTGCTCATTTTCTGTATTCACGGTGACCAACGACAATCACTTCTCGTCGAGCAGGAAAAAGATCATGGGATCTCTTGTTTGATTCAAAGGGCAATTAGTGAAACTGAACCTGCTGAAATACATGGCTGTTATTTCATTAAAAATGAAAATCTTCTGAGGAAATGGAGTCCTCCCGAGGTACCTGCTGGCGCTGAGTGGTCGTTTAACTATCAAATGGTAGTTCCCAAATCATACAGACAAGAAATACTTCGTCTGAATCATGAAACTCCTTTGGCTGGTCATTTAGGGACTACTGATACTTATCCCAATATTTCGACTTACTTCCCTTGGCAAAAAATCAAAAGTGATGTTTCTAAATACCTCATATCTTGTCATACGTATAAAATGGTACACAAACCCAAATCAGAAGATACTGACGGTTCATCTACAACCTATACCTGCATTTGACGAACCATTTTGCAGACTTATATTGATTGTGTTGGTCCCTTACCGAAGACAAAGTCAGGTAACCAATACTAGCTGACCATAATGTGTGCGTCAACAAGGTTTCTAGAGGCACTTCCTTTAAGGAATATTAAACCTAAACCATAGTAAAAGCGTTGATAAAGTTTTTACTCAAAATGGCCTTCCCAAATCTGTCCAATTTAATTAAAGGTCAAATTTTATGTCTGGAATTTTCCAGCAAAGGTATGTACGAATCAGGCATGCAACGATTCATATATTGTGCCTATTACCCTGAGAGCCAAGGGGTTTGGAAAGATTTCATCAGACTTTGAAAATATGATTCGATCATAATGTCTTGATGCTGGTAAAGATTGGGGTGAGGCATTCATTTAATATTATTTGCTGTTAGGGAATCGGTTCAATAATCTTCAGACGTCAGTCCGTTGAACTGGAGTTTGGACACACTGTGCGTGGACTATTGAAGTTGTTGAAAGAGTAACTTCTTTCTAATGAAGATAATGCAATTAACCTTCTCGATTATGTTTCTAATATCAAGTATAAGTTGTCAAAGGCATGTTAGGTTGCAAGTGCGAATCTACACTCTGCTCAGTCAAATAGGAAATTAAGGTGTGATAAAAACTCAAAGGAAATGAGTTTGCAGCCTGTTGATAGAGTTCTGGCTCTCTTGCCAATACCACAAATTATCATCATGCCATGTAGTATGTTCCCCACATAGTTGGAAAGAAAGTGAATTATTTAAATAACGTCAAAAACGTTCCTGGGAGGCGTGAACAAACACAACTTTGCCGCATAAACATGTTAAAAGAATTGTATAGTGAGAGAGATAGCCAAGTTAAACATGCAATTAATTTCGTTTTTCCTGTCCCACTGGATACAGATTAAAGGGAAGGAATAACATCGGACACAACTGATTTTGGAGTGACAATTCTTTGGAATAAACACATTATGAATGATCTGGACCAGAAACGTTCACATTTGCAATAACAATAAAGGAATGAACTTAAACAGTTATTTTTTAATATAAGTCCTTATTTCCAGATGTTCCTACAAGAACAAAGTTTTCCATAATGTTGAAATTGTAAATTCCAAATCTGTGGAGAAAGAAAATTCGTACAGGATGAACCCTCTAAAGCAGGTATACTTGTAAATATAAATTAAGTATATGCTGGAGAATGGTTTCATACAGCCCAGTACAAGTGATAGGAGTTCACAATGTAAGCTTGTTCCCAATCAGATAAAACTTTTCGTATGTGAACTGATTAAAACTTAAAACAAAGGTGAGAAGTGTGACTAAAACAAATCCATTTCCATTTCCAAGAATCAATGACTGCATGGATAAGATCAGAAATGCCAAGTAAGTCACAAAAGTTGACCATCTGAAAGGATTTTGGCAAATTCTACTGATGGAAAGAGCAAAGGAAATGTCGACATTCGTTGCTGCACATTTGGAATGAAAGGTTCTCCAATTAATGTTCAGCGTCTAATGAATATGTTTACCTCTTGTCTAGACAATTGTGATTCTTGTATCGATGATGCCATCATCTATAACGATACCAGGATAGAACATTTAGCAGCAATTCGGAAATCCTTTGACAGACTCACTGATGCAAGTCTGACAATTAATTTATTCAAAGGGGAGTTCTGCCGTGCAAGTGTAACATTTCTAGGAGATATCGTGGGACATGGACAAGCTAAACCTACAGATGATAAGGTCAAGATTATCTTTCAATTCCCTGTGCCTGTTAGTAAAAAGCAACTGATGTGATTTTTAGGTATGGCTGGATACGGTCGGAAATTTTGTTCCAATTTTTCCATAATTGCTGAACCACTGACAAATTTATTAAGCAAGAAAAACATGTTTCGTTGGACTGAAAAATGTCAGAAGGCTTTTGATAAGTTAAAAGCCATACTTTTAAGCGCGCCAATTATTACAGGTCCGAATTTCAGCCAATCATTTAAACTATCTGTTGATGCAAGTGATGTTGGCGTTGGAACAGCATTGATTCAAGAAGACGAAAATGGTTTTGATCAGCATATGTGCTATTTTCCAAACACATTAAAAAGCACCAACTAAATTACTCAAAATTCGATGTGTGTGTGTGTGTGTGTGTGTGTGTGTGTGTGTGTGTGTGTGTGTGTGATTTGGATTTTTAACGCAGCTTTAGCAAAATGTTGTCTCACTCATATCGCTTCGATGTCTGCAGTGTTGCAGTTTATAGTGATGTCTAACAATGGGGCATCATGTCGCAGACATGTAGCATGATGTCCCACCAAGTCACATTATCCTGACACCAGGCCGGCCATGTACTAACACTAACTCTTAATGCTGAGTGCCAAGCGAGGCAGCTGTTATTACCATTTTTATACATCTTTGGTATGACTCAACCGGGATCAAACCCACGACCTCCCGCATCCACTAGGCCACCGGGGCTGTCTCAGTAATCGAGAAGGAATCTTTGGCTTCAATATTAGTATTGCAATATTTGAAGTTTACATTAGTTCAGCTCATTCGTCCATTATTGGTTTTAGTGATCACAACCCCCTTACTTTCATCGGCAAGATGAACAATACAAATCAAAGACTACTAAGATAGAGTTTGTTATTACAGGTAAAATGTGATATTGACATCATACACATTAATGGAGAATCTAACTTAATAGCAGATGAATTTACCCGTGTATACAAACGTATTATTTCATGTACACGTTGCATAATTCATAACAGCTTTTTTTATGTTATTTTTAAACCTCATATATAATTAATATATGGTAAAAAGAAAGCATTGCTATATAAATCTTTCTTATCCGTTGGGGGGGGGGGGGGGATAATATGTGTATTTGATTTAAGTTATATTTGATTTAATTTAATTGTTTGTTTTTAAGTTTTAATCTTTTATTCCATTACGCGATATTGTATTGCAATTTTAAAAACTCTATTTGACATTTTCCAGAAATTCATTAACCAGAAATTCAGTTCAGTTTGACCCGAATATTCTTCGCAAACGCTAATAACATAAACTTTGTATCTAATGCTCGCCTAGTTCTTGGCCTTGATTCAGAAATCAGTGAATTCAAGTATACAACCTTTTCATTTTTTATTCTTTCTCAGACTAAGATTCGTGAAGTGAAATCGAGGCCGTACACATCATACCTCATTGCCTTCCATTCTGGATTTCATCGAGATTCGAACTCAGTTTCATTAGGGTATTTTATTACTAGGACTTCTTTTTTTTAACTCTTAGGTAATTCTTGGATTTTTTTTTTTTTGGATGTTATTCTTAGAAGTGTACGTTCTTTTTCTCATATTTACCTTGGTTTTCTAGGGGAAAAATTATGTGTAGAATTTAACAAAACTTGATGTCTTCACTCATTTCTTGTTACTCTTTTAAAGAGCCGATAACTTAACAATTCACAAAGAGCACCGTTTATGTACTCTCGCTGAATACAGTTTATGTACTCATACAAAGTACATGTTATGTTCTCAAACATAGTACAGTTTATGTTATCACACAGCGCACAGTTTATATACTCATACAGAGACATTTTTATGTACTCATACAGAGACATTGTATGTACTCATACAGATTACAGTTTATGTGTTAAAACCGAACACAATTTATGTATTCACACAGCGTACAGGTAATGTACTGGTACTGAGCACAGTATATACTATTATTGTGTGCAGTGCGTGGTCGGCCATTTAACAACGTAATCATAAGAAACTTGCAGTCCACTAGGGAACCGTGTCAGTGGACAGTTCTTCACCATGTGTGACATGGTCTGAAGAGCTCCAAAGCAACAAGAAGAGTTAGCGGTCTGACCCCATCGGACAAGGGTGACTGCACAACAACCCTGTCCTGTTCGAAATCGGTTGAGTGTGGTCCCAGATGACGTGGAGGGCTGACGCCAGGAAAGCAGACAGATGGTTAAGCTACGAGGGAATGGTTTACGACATCTGCTGAAGACTTCTTAACGCTCCATGCCAAATAGCTGTGATATCCTCCGGCAACGGAAATAACCTTATGGGGCGTCTCGAAGTCAAGCAGACTGCTAGATGTAAGGTGATGTCCATGTACATTGGAAGTACCTCACTGGCATGGCCCTTAGCCAACACTTTTGTGGTTGCTTTCTGGCGACGAATTTTACTGAATAATGGCAGCCATGATAAAGAAATAGGACGAAATTCCTTGAAAGAGTATTAGAACACAGTGTACCTACTCAAACCAAGTAGAGTTTAATTACTCATACAGAGTACAGCTTATGTACTGATACAGAGTACAATTTATGTACTCACACGGAACACAGTTTATGTACTCAGAGTACAGTGCATGAACTCTTACAGAGTACAGCGTATGTACTCAGACAGAGTACAGTTTATGTACTCTACATATTGTAGGAATCTCGTGTCTGGTTGGGAAGCAACATCACCGGATCAATGCAAGCACTTTTTCTCGCTCTTGCCAAACAAGAGACGCCTGAAAATATGAAGACAGTGACATGGAAATATGTATAAGGTACATATATTGATATAGGTTAAGTTTGTAAATACTGCGTTAAAAGCCAACACTGCACGTGCATAAACACACCACATCTAAATAAAGCTATAAGTTAAAACAAGACGGGGTAGATAGATAGAAATGCGTGAACTAATACATAAAAAGAAGCAACGCTAGCAGTAAGAGTGACCAGCCGAACAAACAGACGTACAGCCATATAGACAAGCAAACAAACACATGCATAAGAATTGCAAATAGGTGCATCTTAACAAAACGGCAACAAATCGATTTCTTTCATTGAAAATTTGGTGTGTGTGTGTGTGTGTATCTGTGTGTGTGTGTTTTAGATTTTTAACGTAGCTTTAACAATTCTTAAGCCATATCACTACGAAGTCTTAAGTGTGGCAGTTTACAGTGATGTGTAGCACTGGGGCATTATGCCGCAGACATGTCCCACCCAGTCACATAATCGTGACACCAGTCTGACAAGTCCTAACGCTAACATTTTCTGAGCTGGACGCTCTAACTACTTAGGTCACCGGAGCGGTTTTGTATACATACATACATACATACATACATACATACATACATACATATATAACATTAACGGTACTAATGAAATGAAACGACCTGATTGTGAATGTCATCAATGCGAGGTATAATGAAAACTGATATGAAGACTGCTGAAATGTGATATCGGCGTACAGACTGTAAACACACGTGTGTGTGCGTGTGTGTGTGTGTGTGTGAGAGAGAGAGAGAGAGAGAGAGAGAGAGACAGAGACAGAGAGAGAGAGAGAGAGGAGAGAATGTGTGTCTGTGTGTGTGTCTGTGTGTTCGTATATTTTACCTCTTTTGTGGTTTTGTGATCCACATTTCTGTTGACCGATTATCGAACTGTTGGTGCAGCTTTCAAACAATCCATATTGCAATTCTGTTAAACCGGCATCCACCACCAGCCATTTTGGAGTAGCTATTGCCGCAAGGCCTAAAATAAGTGACACAGCACACGCCGCTCCGGCAATTCTCACCGACGCTCTACTCATAGCTGTTGAACTCTGATAAAATGAAATTAAATATCATTGAATTAAATACATGTTTTAGAGTACATAACAAATTAATGTATTGATTTTATTTTTAAGAATAGCATGTTCTCACTTACGGATCGGGTCATATTAATAATATTGTTATACTGTTCAGTTAAAATCAGTCTCGTGCTGTAGACACCAAACCTTTCGTTGGGCCCCGAGTGGCCGAGTGGTCTAAAGCGCTCTCCGTTACGGATCACTGCCATCTCACCTCTGTCTGCGTGGGTTCGAGTCTTGGATTCGGCCAATGTGGGTATGTGAGAATGCTTGCCAGTAGGTTCTCGTGGGTCGATGGTTCTTTCCGGAGTTTTCCCGGGTTCTTCCTCTACCATTAATACTGGCCGCCACGTATAGCCTATCGTGTGCTGAAAAATGGTGTTAAACCATACAACAACAATAACAACCAAATCGGTCTTATTAAAACGCGATGAACATGCAGCGTGTATTTTGTAGATTAGCTCAACATCTAAAGCACCATATGCATACTATGCAGCCAAGCATGAGTCTTTCAAAATGATTTCCCTATGTCATCAAATTTGTGGTTTCTCTGAATACTTTTTTATTTTCACACATATACACACACACAGTATTAATATTCATGGCTTGGACATGAAATGTATTATCCTGATGCTTATTAATTCACACTGCAACTGAATATGCAATTTGGATTGCATTTACCTAGGCTACGCTTTAAAATGTGTAGACATGTTGGGTGACATCCTATCACAGTTAAACTAGCGCTGAAACAAAATGCGTAAATTGGGTTGCATATAAATATCCGGCTTTGTCTAAATGTTTGCATGACGTTACATCGGTATACATCTCAAATTAAAATGGTCAAAGGGCGATGAGAAACATCCGAATTTGCTATAACCTTAAAAGTGCAAGAGACCCATACTTATATTTTGAGTGGCCCTGTCACATAAAAATTTCGACATAGCTATATGCTGTCAACAATGAACCTTAAGAGGGGTTGGAGTAGAGTTATTTCAGTGCAAAACCTATCGTTTGTACAAGTTATTAATATCAATACCTTATTTAAAACCTGATATGCATTCTTTCCACACAAAAACAAAACAAATATTGCTTTGTTTTTCTTCGTATCTTTAATGTAGACAATATTCAATTTATCTAAAGTCTGACTTACTCCGATGACAATTCGTCAAGACCTAAGGAGGATGGGTCCAGTTTTTATGTACAAATTTAATGCCGCAATCAGCGACCTAGTATAAAAAAATCATAAAAAATCACATACACAAGTGAGGTCAAAAAGGTCCATATTTTTGGATACCTATATGAAAACAAAGCATAAGAATAGTATTCACTTGACCAGAGAAGTTAATGGCAGTTCACAGCAGAAGAGGTTTATGCACCCCAACCCCTATTTTATACCTGCATTTTTCACATCCATTTTTGACAGCATGTGGTGCTCACAGTGCAAACGCAAGCCCTTTCCATGGATGAAAATTTTGAAAAACATTGTCTACTAAATAGTTTGATGCAATTCAGAATAGTTGTCATCCAAGCCGTTTTTGAGATACTCTAGTTGCCTTGAACCCACGTGTCTACTGCTATGAGAGGCTAGCTCTTCTTCCTAGCCAGCTATTGGTATTTCACTATCAACATACTGCAGAGCAACTATGGAAGGTGTACATGCCTGACATCAATTTCAAGAACAACACAAGCCCAAAAACAACGAGTTCATAAATATATCCGTATCTATAAATACTAAACAATAATAGCTGAAAATTTAACATTGGAGAAAGGAAATATCCATTCTAGGGACAAAGGCATTCGAACAATGGAAATTTAACATTACGGAAACCCCTGGGGGATATAGCCTCAAGGGAATTTAACATATGGAAATTGAACATGGTGAGTCTGTATAGCGTCAAGGGGAATTGAACATGGTGGGACTGTCTAGGGACAATGATGGTAGATGGTCAAACACAACAGAGACAAAGACATACATACACTAGTACAAGCGTGAGATTTATATATAAAGCATTACCAAGACCTGAAATCTTGCTGGGGTGTTCAAAAATTTGCATATTTGTAATGAGGCTATAAATAGCTATAATCAAGGAAATATTCAACGACAAAATGGATGTGACTAAAAGTAACGCTAAAATGACGAAATTGTCCCAGAATTTAAAGGAAAATAAACATATCCCCGAAAATTAAGTTACAATGGTTTAGACTAAAATGGATAAAATTAGTAACTACTTACAATATCAACTTGTGTCACGATCGTGGATAAACACCCATGTATCTATTTATAGCTATAATCAGCTAAAATTCCTATGAAATCCCACTATCTATTTATACTACAACTTGTGGGTTATTCCTTTGGAAAATCCCACTATCTTTTTATAGCCTCAGTTTGAGTGACGTTCCTGTTTATGAACTCTAGTACATATGTATAGCTACAACCTATGGAAATCCCCAAGTCCATATTTATAGTCTCGAAATTTCCAGCGTCAGTGACGTCACTGTACTGAACACTAGGGGATAAATGTCAACAGTGTTGCAAGTGGCTGAACTGAATACACGCTACTGCAGTTAGGTAGGTAGAGTGTATCTGATAGGGATAAAGTGAGTTTTTATAGGGATAAACAGAGACCAATACACATCCACACACACACACACAACGTACGCGCGCAGACATACGCACACATACACACACGAACGCATACAAACCCCAAATAAACTATCCACACAAACGTACGCGAACGCATACAAACCCCAAATATACTATCAACACAGAGTGAAGAAGAAAAAGTTTTTTGAAAGCACCTAAGCCCTCTCCTGCAATGACCAACTCTGCCAAACACCTACACCCCACACCCCACTCCCAACACTACAAAACCCATTTAACCCGTTATTTTATGGCATCAGTGTGTGATTTAGGAAACATCAAGACACAAAATGATGGATGAATAGACTGACTATTGTTTACCGACTTGCATGCCTAAAGAGCGTGCGTGAAGGAAAACATCCTTCCATTTCAATTCTAGCTAAAACATGATCCAGAGGGATAGAGAGAGGTGAAAGAGCACAATTTCATAAAGTGTGAGTAAAAACAAAACACGCCATCCTTATTATACAATGTCTAGACCAAGAGACACTTACGTTTTCTTTCTGGTCTATTCTCTTTTAGAAGGTAGTATGAAATTCCACATCAGGGCCAACGCATCGGCTCACATTGTCAATTTTTCCATTTCCATGTCTTTACTGGCACAAGTTCTTCATCATCTTCAATTTCTTCTTCTTCTGAATCCCTCTTCTCTGTTTCGTCTTGTTTTTGTTTCTTCTCTTTTCTCGTAGGGCACTCTGAATTCCAGTGTCCTTTCTCCTGACAACGATATTAGGTATCTTGACTATTGTCTCTCTTTCTTAGACGAAGCAGGTATTCTGGAGACAAATACCCATTTACCTTTGCAGATATAGCAAACTTCATTAGCACTTACACACTTTCGTATGACTCTCATCAAATCAACGACCAAAAGAGTAAGTTTTGTTGCCACTTTCGCATGTGAATTATGCTTTCGTATGACTTTTAGCAAATATTTGACCTGCAGGTCGATCTGTGCTGACTTTTCCATATTCTTGATCGTTTGAGAGCGGAATGAATACTCTGACGCTAAGACACTCTCCTTATATACAGGGACCTGCTGCGTATGAAACCTAGTCAAATGTAATTTTGCAATAAGATGAAACGATTTCATTGAGGAAGTAAAAAGCAATGATGTACCGTATCGCCTCACGCAAAACCTGAAGTGTTAGTTCAAATTCGTGTCAGCGATTTCGAAGACGACATAACTGAGCTTTAATCAATGCTCTCCAATTATGCCACAAAACCACGAGTCCTGATTCACGCCAAAAGAAATTTCGTTCGGTCCATAAAAATTAGTATCACATCCGAGAAACGCAAAAACGAACTTCCAGAAAACTGAGATAGATGCTATAGATAATTTCATCAACAGACTAAACAACATAAATACCGTTACAACAATAGAAAGCCTTAAATCTTCTATCAAAAAGAAATGCATGAAAAAAAAAATAAAGATTAACGATAACTAACCAATGAAACCGAATTTAACAAAGGCAATGACATGTGAAGAAATGCCTCTCACTTTGGAAAGGTAGGCGAATGTACTCTGTCATGCACCATCAACTTTAAAAAAATTATAAACAGAGAGAAACCTGAATTCAAAATTCAGTTGTTTCTTTTTCTTCAAAATTGTTTCGTTTCTTTTTTTTTTTTTTTGGAACAAATCTAAGCACTAATATAGAGTGGAAAAGGGAAAATGCACATACAAGCTTTGATATTTCTGAAAAAATGAGGGGATATTCCTAACGTTCATAACCACCTATATATGCTTGGACTTGTCTGCGACTTATCCCCAAAACAAGATGTACATATTTCTGGTCAAGCTGCAAGTGTGTGCGTGTTTTTGAAAATGGTAAAAATTGGATATACAATTTTCTCGTGAAACTTATAAAGTGAAGAGTCTGTGCAAGTGTCAAAAGCCAAAGTCATATAAGTTTTGTATTTTGTACGGCTTGTAAAGATTTCCACTTTAGAAAATGTGAAGTTTCACAAGTTATTATCACAAACAGAAGTGGAACATAGGGGCTTGCAAGAAAGAAAATAACCCAGACAGTTGGTGTCATCAAGAGTGCTAGAGATGGTACCCGAACTTGCTTGCCTGCTTACTTGAATTAAAGTGATTTTCGCTCTAATGGAGCATGTATCACTGGTTTAATAACGCACCGCGTGATTTTTAATTACTCCTGGGGAAGGAAAGAGAGCCTCATCTCCCAGGCTTTTATGTACTCACAGACTATTTTTAAATTTAGCCACACAGGTGTAGGACTAACTAATCCTTAACAACCTGACTGAAGTTCACATTTCAGTCTGTCTGCACTGTATGGTAACAACGCAAGAATATAGGGATTATTATGCCACACAGTCCTAGAACAAAACAATGCATCACCCGTTGTAAGCCATTTCATTGGCTATACTTATTTTCTTACCGCGTTCGCTTCGAATTGACTTGAGTAGCTATTCAGACAGTGACGAGAATGGCCATGCTTTACTGGGTCTATCCTATAGGCGACTTACATAAAAAATATTTTTAAAAATTAAACTAATGCACGAACAATCGTACCATGGGCCATCCCATGGAAATTGTGTCCATCTTATTGCAAAATACATCAACATTTAATTTAACCGTGCAGATCGCTTGAACAAACCTCTGATAAAATACATTTTGAAAGTGTTGTGTGACACGGATCGCCATTGTCGCTTGGTGTCTGCTTTCTTCTTCGAAAAGAGATCTTTTCGTCTTGACTATAAAAATTTAATTTGACTAAGTTTTACGCACTACTTGAACTCATACATTTACGTTGTAGGTGTAAGCCGTCGTTCTCAGTTTTCTGGAAGTTCGGTTTTGCGTTTCTCAGATGTGATACTATTTTTGATGGACCGAACGAAATTTCTTTTGGCGTGAATCAGGACTCGTGGTTTTGTGGCATAATTGGAGAGCATTGATTAAAGCTCAGTTATGTCGTCTTCGAAATCGCTGACACGGATTTGAACTAACACTTCAGGTTTTGCGTGAGGCGATACGGTACATCATTGCTTTTTACTTCCTCAATGAAATCGTTTCATCTTATTGCAAAATTACATTTGACTAGGTTTCATACGCAGCAGGTCCCTGTATATAAGGAGAGTGTCTTAGCGTCAGAGTATTCATTCCGCTCTCAAACGATCAAGAAGATGGAAGAGCCAGCACAGATCGACCTGCTGGTCAAATATTTGCTAAAAGTCATACGAAAGCATGATTCACATGCGAAAGTGGCAACAAAACTTACTCTTTTGGTCGTTGATTTGATGAGAGTCATACGAAAGTGTGTAAGTGCTAATGAAGTTTGCTATATCTGCAAAGGTAAATGGGTATTTGTCTCCAGAATACCTGCCTCGTCTAAGAAAGAGAGACAAAAGTCAAGATACCTAATATCGTTGTCAGGAGAAAGGACACTGGAATTCAGAGTGCCCTACGAGAAAAGAGAAGAAACAAAAACAAGACGAAACAGAGAAGAGGGATTCAGAAGAAGAAGAAATTGAAGATGATGAAGAACTTGTGCCAGTAAAGACATGGAAATGGAAAAATTGACAATGTGAGCCGATGCGTTGGCCCTGATGTGAAATTTCATACTACCTTCTGAAAGAGAATAGACCAGAAAGAAAACGTAAGTGTCTCTTGGTCTAGACATTGTATAATAAGGATGGCGTGTTTTGTTTTTACTCACACTTTATGAAATTGTGCTCTTTCATCTCTCTCTATCCCTCTGGATCATGTTTTAGCTAGAATTGAAATGGAAGGATGTTTTCCTTCACGCACGCTCTTTAGGCATGCAAGTCGGTAAACAATAGTCAGTCTATTCATCCATCATTTTGTGTCTTGATGTTTCCTAAATCACACACTGATGCCATAAAATAACGGGTTAAATGGGTTTTGTAGTGTTGGGAGTGGGGTGTGGGGTGTAGGTGTTTGGCAGAGTTGGTCATTTCATGTGAGGGCTTAGGTGCTTTCAAAAAACTTTTTCTTCTTCACTCTGTGTTGATAGTATATTTGGGGTTTGTACGCGTTCGCG